>JAJJWW010011833.1:0-358309 GCA_023531295.1 Papaver armeniacum
TACACCTAAGATCTCATGTAACCAAGGTCGCCCGATTAATCGTTATAGGGGACTCCACATCGACAATGCAAACAAAATTTCGATTTGATAAACCTTTCGGTGGTATTCGCATATGAGCTTCTCCTTTAGGTTTATTATTAGTACCATTAAAACCATAAATCTTATAAGTCAAGGTATCAGATCCTCGTCTTTCCCTCCCATAGTCTTGTAAGTATGGTAAAAGAATATTTAGCAGAGCTTCCATTATCGATTAGATTCTATTGATTGCTCATGAATTTTCCGCCTCATCATCTTCATCATCAACATGTTTTGGGTTAATCTCCAATCTTACCACTAATGGATCTGTCATGCATCTCTCCGCCTCGGGTACCTCTTTCTGCGGTAAAAAGAAATAATCTGCGTTTGTCATTCCTTTAGTGGCGATGTCTTCGCGATGTTCATTACTTCTTTATTGTCAACATCTCTTGCGAAACCCTACCGAGAACACTATCATGAAAGTCTTCAATTTTCCTGCATTTAATGTACAATAGATTCTCAGAACAAGTTTTGGCTTTCGCTCCAACTTCTACTTACAAATGTTTCTTTCCTTTTGTTGTGTTTACTCCGTGAATTTCCGGTGGTGGTGGTAATGGTTGAGTCTTCTATTCATTTTTAAGAATTGATTTAGCTTCCCTTGGTCTATCATTCTGAGGATGATTCTTTTTATGTTTCCAATCATTTGTTAGGTGTCCATGAAAATGGTGATAAGAAAAGCAGTAATTCATGACTTCGTCACCCGGAGGCGGTTCATTCCCATGTTCCATGGTGGGTATATTTTCCATCGGGATTATAGCTTCCCATATTTTCTCCACGCTAGCATTTAGTGGGGGCATCTTGATTTCCTCCTATACTACCTATGACCTCGCCGCCATATGATACTCCCGCCCCGACCTCCCGTAAGTCTCTTGCGCCGATCAAGTCTTTGAATTTTATTATTTCCGCCACGGTTATAGAAGTTCTCTCTCTTTCAAATTCTTCCCGATCACGACTTCCCATGGCTACTAACTTCCGCCGACCGTCATCGGTTATCATTTTGACCTGACCCCGCGAGGTACTCGCCTCTGTGTTTATCAATTTAGGTAACAAACTTGCATTCGCAATTCCCGAATTTGCATTCTAACAGGGCGTGATTCCATCTCATTTTGCTTTTCCTCTAGAGCAATGTACTCCTCCCCAAGTTCTCGCATCTCGGTCATTGTGATTGTATTCTTGATTCTAAAGACACAGAATGTATAATGATTGTTGCAGAACATAGCATTAATAAATGATAAAATGAGATATCTCTCATCCACACGCCCGGCCATATCGCTACACATTGTCTTCCACCTCAAATTAGGATGTTTCAAACTTTCGCCAACCCTTGCTTTAACCCAAATACATCTTCAATACCAAATATGAGGAATTATTACTTATGTATGCCCCTAAAAATATAGCTTGTAAATGGTTGAATGATGTGATTACATTTCCTTGGAAACCTTCAAACCATTTCAGCGCTTCCTCCTGTCTTTTAATGCAAAAATACTTACAACAATATAGCATCATGATTTTCCCATTGTAACATACACCTCACGTAAGCTTTGATGTGTTGTATTGCACAAGTTGTTAAAATCAAAAAATGCCGGTTAACGCAGTAAATTACACTTTGGGGGTATTCCTCCTAGTTGCACTTCTTGTGTAAATGGAGTTTTGGTAGCCTTCCTCGATGGCCTCATCCAATTGTCTCTTTCCTCCTCCTTTTTACTATTCAAAGATTCCTCTTATTTCGCTAATTCTCTCAAGATTTGTTCATTTACATCGAATTTGAATCCTTTGGTCTTTTTAGTTCCGCCTCTCTTCTCCTACGTTCATGAGCTTGCTCTTGACTTTCTTGTTCATCATTCTCTTCTGTCTTTCTCTCAAGCATCTTCTCCTTCATCTCTTTCACTTCCGCACACCGTTATATCTATCATTTTCTTCTTCTTCGCCTGTCTATCGGTTCTCCTTTGTACTCTTTCATATTCTTCATTGATATTACCATTGTTGCGATTTTGTTCTCGTCTTCTTTCGATTATCATGATTATTCGCGCGAATTGCTTCTTCCAATTCCTGTTCTTATTTCTCGTTTCTTAATCTTTCCTCTCGCAGGCTAGACGTGCTTGTTCGTATAGTGTCTTTCAATTTCATCTTCAATCTCTTTTGCTTCCTCTTGTGCTTCTCTCATACAATATTCTTCTTCCTTCTTCCTGATTTTCTTCGTCATTTGGATTATTCTCGCCCCCGTTGCTGCCTATTTCTTGATTTCCATCATTTCGCCCATTTAGAAGAGCCTCGGGACGTGGGATATAACGATCTTCCATCATTTCTCTTCTCTCGCAATGTTCTACGCTTGGATTTTGCGATTCCTCTCATTCTTCCATCGGCATTTTCTATAGGTAAAGTTCTCCTTATTTCTCTCTAACCGATCTTGAGCTTGACCTCCCAGTACTTCTCGACCTCTGTTTTGTAATATCATATTTTCCATTCTCAACTCATGATTTTGCCTTGTCAAATTGGCACGTTCCTCGCTCTAATCGCTTTCTTCATGTATCGTTTGTCTCAATGCCTCTAATGCTGCGATCTCTTCATTTCCATGAATTATTTATCCAATCCCTTCTCGGTCTCTCTCCCCTTGTCCATTGTTTACCAATTATTGTTCTTCTCCCTTTCGTTACGTAGATCCACCTCCAAGTATACACGCTTACTCTATCATAATCCATGGGGTTTTATTCAATACTTTGGTTGAATTGGTGATGGAATTTGATTTTCTTCATTACCTCTTGTGTTCATTCTTGAGGATTCCCCCATTTCATTTCTCCCTTCTCCAGCCAAGTCTCCTACTTCTAATCAAGTTGTTGGTTGTTCCGATACATGTCTTCTTCTAGCCATTCTCGTTTCAGAAGTTGTTGAGAATTATATGAAATTCCTCTTCCTATTACTCCAAATTCTTTCAAATCACGGCGTCAATCTTCACTCTCTCTCCTGTTTCTAGCGCCAATATGTAGTTACAGTGAAATCCTACACTACACCCCTCACAAGAATTTATATAATCAAATCATTTTGGATGAACAATTGTAATTTTTATTGATTAAATTCTTAAAATGCTTACAAAGATGAAATGGAAATTAGTTAAAGAATTACAATCACTCTAAACTTTTTCTCTCTTAATGACTTGCCCAATACTAAAAAAAAAAAAAAAAAGATCCTTTACAATAGTCTCACTCGGTTCCTTATATAGGGTATTACATAGTGGATGATGCCCTAAGTTGTCCTTTATTTTTGGGGAATGACTTCATGGAAATATTCAGTAAGTGTACAAAAATATAATCTCGCGACTCCTCCTAGATCTCGCTAGGTCTTCACATCTTTCTCGTGTTTTTGGCGCCGCCATTCACTGCGTCATTTATATTACTCATCCGCGATACCTTCGCAATGTTGTCGTTTATTGATCTCGCGAGGTATTGATGTCGCGATATTACGATCCTACACTCATCACTTTCAAATGGCTTTTGTTCCTTTACAGGATGACAGCGTATTAAATACTGTGGTTTTACGATTTTAGCCTAAACCGAAAACCATTATCAACATTAAGTCCCCCGCTTAGCACGTAATAGTGATTTGTGCGGGGTAAGCACTAGATGGTGATGTAGCCAGAAGAGAAAATCACAAGAGAAGTTTGCGTACATTACGAGGATAGAGGTCGGGCTCGGTTCTTGAGCAAGATAAGTTTCTTTTCGAAGATACGTCGATTATCTTCGAGTAGATAAGTATATATTTGATTGTTATCCCGCGTCTGAAGCCTTTATTCATGGCAGGTAGAGACTCATTTTCTTCCCGGGATTCTGCTGTTTTGTGGAATATAAAGAGAAGCGTTTGAGTCTTTCTCCCCATACCGATCATTGCTGCACTGCATTCTTCTTCATTCCAGTGCATTGCTCCATATGTCTCATGTAATTTGATTTTTTTTTTTATCGATTGTTGATATAATCATGATGCCTCTTCGCAAAGATATGATAGGAACTGTTGGGTGATGATTATTCTTCAACTTCTCCGAGAAGAGTTTTGAAGTCAACAAACCCAGGGCTAACGATTCGAGGAGGTGATGGCCAAAATAGATTCTCCGTTTCGTGAAGCCGGTGGGTGCTATATAGGGTATGCCTCTTGTACACTAATGCGCGTTCGAGAGCGTGTTCAAGGTTTTCTAGCTTCAATTTAGTATCGAGGGAGAAGTGGAGACATGATGAAGCATCTCATCCCCGAGTGCCGAGGGGGATGAAAGATTCGCGACTTGATTGAAGCGGCGGAGGGTTGAGCATAAGCAATCTCCGGTGGGAATAAGTATGATTACCCTATTCATAATGGGATCATAATTATCAACTCGATGTGGACGAAGGAGCATCCTCAAAAGATCACAGGCGGTTCAAAAAAGGATATCGGTGGCTTAGGGAAGAGGTCAAGTAGCTTATGTAGAGGATATCGGCTTACTCACCGGAGGGAACGTTGAAGTGGGCTGCTGGGGAGAACATGGGAGCGCGTGAGAAGATGTTGAAGCAGTTTCCAAGGAAGATGTTGAAGCGTCTCTTGGGAGGAACATTGAAGCAAATTTCTTTGAGAGAGGTGTTGAAGCGGCGTCGAAAGGGAAGTCGAGGCGACTGGAGAGGATGTGGTGGCACCTTGTGAAAAGGATGTGAAGTCGCTTCCAATGAGGACTTCGGTGGGCGTCGTTGATCTCCGTGTTAATACCAACAACTAGATTTCCCACTTTGCTATTTCTTTTCAAAGATCTTTTCGTAATCCTTGTAGACATTTTTGGTATTCAAAGTGGTTTATGTTTATGTGATAGGAGCCCGAACCTTATCAAATAATAGTTCTTCTATTCATGTTATCTTGATACTCTAGTTATGGCGGCTTTAAAGAAGGTTTCGATAGAACCTCCCTATTCCACCGAGGTGCGGTCGATGGGAACGCGACACTCATAAGCCGTAATGTGTTTCCCTTTTATGTGACCGGATCTTGCCTCCATGAAATTGTATGTAACCCTAATAATGATAGCTCGAAGTAGGTGATGCAATGATGGAAATTAAGGATTTACCACTAACCCGTCTCCACCTCCAATTGATAGCGCATTGCAATCCATGTGGTGATTGAGGATGCTTCATCGTTGAAGCTGTGCCGCACTGTGGTACAAAAGGCGCTTGCCTTAAAATTACGCTTGACAATTTTCTTGCCCTTTTCTTTCTTCACGTATTCTCCTTTTCGGTGTTTCTTGAAAAGATATGAGATGTTCCTTTAGGGTTTTGTCTTTGGTTTGAATCGATGGGTAATGATTTATGAGGGTTTAGGTTTACTTGAGACTTTGCTTTGAGATGACTCGGGAGTAAGAATTTTAAAAGAAATGATGCTTTTATTAATTGATAAATTGAAACCCTAATCATGAATGCAAGCGGTGTAAATCATTTTGGAGGAATTACAAGATATTGCATGGAAGGGAAATTGCTAAAGGAAATACTTAAAGGAATCTTGGAGGAGAGGGCGGCGCGACATCTTAGGTATTGAAGGGTTTGAGCCAAAGCGTGTATTACTATACCTTCTAGCTTGTTAGTATTGATGAGCTTGCAAAGAACCTCCAAAATGATTTCTTCTACTAGGTACGGCTCGTCTTTCCCTTCTTTGGAATCGGACAAAGCAGACTGAGCCGTAAATCTTAACACCATATCTCCAACTTGGAATGGATTTGGGCGTTGTGCCATTATTTTCCCTGCATTCCTCATCTCTAATCAGTGGCTTCTAAACTCTAGATAAAATATTTGAAAGGACCAAGATCCCATTCACATCTCTAGTAACGGCCGGGTTGATAATCGGATTGAGTCCCCAAGTTTTGATGGGAGGAGAGGTGATTGGTTGCATAAAAGGTTGTTCAATAATACTTACTGGGTTCGGAATCTTGAATGTACATCGACAGGCTCAGGGTAGTCGCGCCGCATTGGAAAGTTGTTGATACGGCAATAAATGATCTTTGGGGTTGGACGACTTGTTGGAAATCCTTTCAGGTATAGACACTGGCAAAGGACACTCTCCTAGATTTTCTTTGTTTTCGTACACCCACGAACGACCCAGAATCATATCATAGTTCTGGCATTCTTTAACGATACGAAACTTGCCGCTTGTTAGAGCATCTCCTACCTTGATTTCGAGATTAATGTACCCGTAAGCATCCTTTGATTCTCCTTCTGCGCTTTTGATGCGTGTCGTAGGTGCAATCAAATTAATTCAATATTTCCACTCAATTAAAAATAATATAATGGAAGTCAAGTTCGTTCCCACGAGGAGCAAGAGATCTTAGTTGTAAAAGTTGTCACGAAAGGGGGTGTAAAAAGCAAAAAGAAAAATAAACAAAGCAATTAAAATCGAAAGTTGAAAGATGAAAGCAATAAGAGAGAGGATCAAGGAATCCTTCTTCGTTCTTAAACAATGAATCAAGTTATGTTCTTTTCTACTTGTTATTAGTCACAAATTATCACCAACCGTAGGTAAAGCGGCCCCTAGCCTTAGGTGCTAAACCTAAATCCCTTGTATCACCGGACACGTAAGTTCTCGACTACCGGATTCTAATCACCAAGCCACCTAGAATTAGCTCAACCTAGATGTAACTTGGCTCATGCATTAAGTTTTGTGAATTTCTTAGGTTGATATTAGTAGTTAGACTCTTAGCTCAAGGTCCACTTGCTAACGTTGTTTCTACACACAATTGCTCCACGGAATCCTCCGCAAGGTCTCGTGTTTGCTACTTATGTAAAGAGTCAAGAAACGATTACTTATCTCCTAACTTTTCACTAGCTTTAGATCAAATTAACAAATCAATTTAGCGTGCACTCCAAACAATCTATCAATCAATCATGAATGTCTTTAAGATCACTCCTATTAGTAAAAAACAAACGATAATTATGTGAAAAACCTCAAGATAGAATTGAAAACAAAAACTCAAATCATGTTAAGAACTAGGAATTCATCCTCAATCAATAAGAAAATTAGCTACTCATGTTTTTGAAATTCACACAAATAATAATAATTAAAAGAAGAATTTTCAAATTCACACAAGTAATTAAAAAGAAAAATCTTAGAAAAGCAAGCAAAAACACAAGTGATGTGTGTGTAGAGAGATGTGTAGAAGTTGTAGAAAACTTCTCTATTTATAGGCTTCAATATTCTCCAAATCTTCTAAGGAGTAGAATCCTTTTCCTTTTGTAATTCAATTTCCAAATCCAAGCTTTTCTCAACTCTTCCACCTTCTCTTTCCAAATTTGAAGTCCAATTCTCCATCCGATTCCTAGCCCAAGTCTTCACACCCATGAGAGAAGTCCATGAAAAGTGCGGAATTTTTGCTCGCCGGAAATCGGGATTGTGGCGGAATTTGGCCGGAAAACGTCACCGCGCCGCCCGGAAATTTCTCCGTCAAGAGAATATTCGACGGAATATTGATATCCCACAGTTAGGGACTAACGGTCAAACAGTCAACCGTCAGTCAATAGTTAGTCAAAGGTCAAGGCGGATAAGTGAGCGGGCTATGAGTGAGTCCACCGAGTCAGTCCACTAAGCTTATCAAGTCCGAGTGGATCGGGTACGGATCTTTGAATTGGGCCGGATCATAGAGTTGACTGTTGTAATGGAAACCGGCCGAGCTCTGTTTGTTTTCTCGGCATTACTCAGCCGAGTTCGTGCCATTCTTCTAGTCTTCATATTGCTAAGAACCTAACATACATCTAACCCATTGTTACTCAAATAAAGATATCATCTTGATTCCTCTCTTCAAATCGATCCACAATCCCATCTCCCGAGTCTTGAAATTCATCCTCATTTCTTCTGCTGCAGAACCCATCTCTCACAAGAAACTTACTCTCGATCTCTTCATCTTGACAATCAGGCGCACCGATCTCACATTCGAGTTTAAATTGCACCAACAATTTGCTCTCGAACTTCCCAGGTTTAACGTTCATCCCCAATTCAAACAGCTGACCAGATCATATTCTTTCCTCGAGCCATCTCCATCTCGAGCTTCTTCATCCATTGTGAAAGGAGATACTAACCCATCTTCTTTACCATCTCAAAAACCCATTCCACTAGCAAATTAGTGACTTGCTACCTCTGATTGATTCTTTCTCCTAATTCAACCATAGGGAATTCTCATATTCGAACCCATCTTTCTCCATCAATTTCTCGACCAACAACTGAAGATCATACCCATCATCCGAGCTTCTCTCGATTCTGTTTCTTCTCTCGAATCAATTGCAGCATCGATTCTCAAATTTCGACTACGGACTCCATCTCATTTGAACTCTAATCGATCCACCAGTAACGTCATCGTTCTCGGCCTTTCTTCTCTCTTGTTCTCCATGATGGAGTAAATTCACTCTTAATGTCAGTGAAGGAAAAATGATTGAGAAAGAGAAAGACCCTCTTCTCAATTTATGAAATAGGTTATAAAGCGGGTTTGGATCCGGCACATGTGTGGAGAGGGTTTAAGGTGTGGGTTAAATGGGTTTGGGCCAACATCCATGTATATAACTCCAACCCTTTTTTACCATTGCACAAAGACTATATTTCGGGAT
Organism: Papaver armeniacum; assembly: GCA_023531295.1. Classification (NCBI taxonomy): domain Eukaryota; kingdom Viridiplantae; phylum Streptophyta; class Magnoliopsida; order Ranunculales; family Papaveraceae; genus Papaver; species Papaver armeniacum. The sequence continues at coordinate 8,661 of JAJJWW010011833.1, forward strand.
AAGGGCTACCCAATTTGGCCCCTTAACGGAAACCGCCCCGTCCGTAGTGATCCTCCCATAAGAGTTGCCCCTTAACCTTGAGTGGGCTCCATATATCAATCGCCAGTAAAATGACCTTTTTGCCCTTTTGGCTCAAATTGGGTGATTTCTTCTTCTTTTCCTCCGTGTGACTCCATAGTAGCTATAAAACTCAAAACAAAGCGTAAAATACATAATTTACAAGAAAAATAGCAAAGAAAGCATAAACTACTAGATAGTAAATTAGGTGTATTCTACACCTATCGACTTTTAATCATAGTTGGGCGTTGAACAACTTATCGGCATGAAATCTTTGCAGATCTCTAGTCTTGACAATGACAATATTGAAATCGGATGTTGCATCAATCGTTGTGATGTCAAACTCCACATCCTTTAAGTGGGCGGTGGTTAGGAGTCCTAGGTTGCATTTGTTAGTCGCGCTTCAGGAAAGATTGGGGTTCCTGAGTGACTTCCCGGCCGGAAAGCAGACAGCTTGCCTAATACGACATGGTTGAGGGCTCCAAACATGTCTTGACGTTGAACCTTGAGAAATACAAAATCTCACATAAATGCTCCATCATAGATCGCATAGCTTTTGTGGATGGAGTCCCTGAGAAAATCATGTAGCTCCCGACGGAGAAGAGGGTCCCTGTGAACTCCTTCATTTCCTAATTGAAGTTCTCCCACATCCACCTTTTCTTTGAAAATTCGCTTCAATTTGTTGCGATCCTTTGGTTGGGTGGTTGACAAACCTATGGTAACGAAAATATTTGGATTTGCCATCTCTTCTTCGGTTGGCGGGGCGTCGAGAGGAGGTAGCTTGATGGCGTCATCTTGAATCCATGATTCTAGGAGTTCAATGACTTTATCCATTAGAGGGGAAATCTGGAGCGGCATCTCCAGTTTGTTGTTGTTGTGCACGGGCGTCTTAGCCGCATCTTTCTCGGGGATGGAGTTGTCTGCCGGTGTTGCACGCTTGGGTCGTTGTTCCACCGATGGATCTTTCCTTTTTCATCCTTCACCCACTACGCTTACGGAAGGACCAGGTGTTATATTGCTTGCTGATGAGGCGCCTATTTCTCGAGTCTCGCATGCATCTTCACCTCTGTCCGGCCTCAGTTTCTTTCAACAACGCCGGTACGGGTCATAGCCAACCGCTGCGGCTTCATGGAGCTGTAGAACGTCCGGAAACGCGGGTTTTCCAGCAAAGCACGATAGATGGGAACCATACCGTTAATGCATGACTTCACCAATTGTTGTTCGGTCAAATTTGGGTCGTGACAATCCAATGCTTGAATTCTAAATCTCTTGACATAATTATTTGGATGTTCATTGTTTCGTTGAAACATTCTCCCTAAGTCCGAGAAAGTAATTTGCTCATACAAAGAAATACTTCTTGTAGAAACGGTGCGACCATCTCGCACTAAATTGGATATGTTGTTTGGTAAGATGTTGTTGTACTGTATACGCTCTTCTGGTAAGCGACTTTGAAAATTCATTCAGGCGGAGGACATGATTGTATTCGTGTTCTCCCAAGGATTCCAGAAAACGAGAGATGTGTTCACGAGCGTTACCAGTGCCATCATAGAGGAAAATTAAGGAGAGGAGTATCCTCTCGGAGAGGAATTATTTGCACATCAGGAGGATATGGAGGTTGGTCTTTGGTGCATATCCATCGGGTTTTCTTTGCCTCGATTTTGGAGGAGACGCTCCCGAGATCCTCACGTGTGATGAAGTTGGATGGTCAAGTTTCCTTTCGTGGGCGTTTAGGAGCAAACACTTGAACTTCCTCATATATGAAAGCACGCCATGTTCAAGCGCTTGCGCAGGGGTGTTGAAAGTACTCCTCATTGGCTCCATGGGTTGGCGCGGCTCTTGTGGTAGTCGCTCCGCTAGTGTCTTGAGGAAAGTGAGTACCTCTTTCTGAGTTGTAGCCATGTCTGTCTGAGCCTCAGCGAGAAATTCTTCTCTTTCCATCAAATCGACAATAGTGATAGGGGGTTGGATTCCTCTGGTTTCTAGTCCCGATGAAGAAATGGTGGCATCCCTGGTGACAATTGGAGGTGTCATGCTCGAAGAAATATTAGGAGTAACAGCGGCTCTGGCTCTGGTAATAGGAGGCGTCACGCCAAAGGGGATGCTTCCGGCATTACTGGTGTTGGTGCTAGAAGATGTAACACCATGTGATGTGTTAATCGCTACCTGCGGGCGGCATATTGGTGTTAACGGCGGGGATATTGTCACCCAGGAGTGTTATCGGGCCACTGCAGATCGTGGATTGGTAATCGACCTGCACCTAAGATCTACCATCTTGAATTTGAGAATTGAAATGAAATTGAAAATTGATCCTGCAACCGAGAGTCGATCATACCAATAACACTAAATCGATCATACCATCTCAGGTGATTACTTAAGATCGGTTTCACTAATAAAAGTCATACCAATACAAAAGTCAGGTCTTTGTGAATAGTTTTACCAAGAACATAAACAAGTCATGAGCGGTTATACTAATCACATATATTAGTAGTTCAAAAGATATGCAATGAATAACAATACCAATAATGCCTAGAGATTTCCTTTCGATTCACAAAACAAGTTCATGAATTTACTTCCTTTCAACAAATGTAAAACATTGTTTCCTAGGATGAAATCTTCACCTTATACCCATACATAATCACAATAGCATTCAAACGATTATGTCGATGTCTTATATACAAAGTTTCATGGTTAAGCAATAAACCTCGTATTGTATTCCTTAATACTATGTCTAACTAGAGTGTAATCATTCATGCTTCGCAGCTTATGTTTTCAATATGCACCACTTGAAAGATACGTCGTGGAATCACTACACCAAATTCTCGGGATTAGTAATGAGAACCAAGCCGTTACTAAAACGGTTGTAACGGCTCTTGCTTGTTGCAAAGTGGGTGTTATATTTTTTTTGTAACGGCTTTGGCCGCTACTTAATTTATGTTAGACGGCTTTCAGAATACCACGGGAGCCGTTACGAATTTGCCACGTGGTAACAGCTACGGGCCGTTACGAATTTTTTTTGTAACAACGTTGTCGTAACGCTGACGAGTCGTTACTACAGGGGCAGATGTAACTTAGAGCCACATTACGTGGCAGATTGTAATAGACTTAGAGTCAAGTTATTTAACTTTTTTGTAACTAAAAATTTATCACAATCAACCTTGACTGTCAAGGCCGACCGGCAGCTCATTTACTACCTAAATAAGTCGAATTCAAAGTAACCCGCATCCAATCCATCTAGCCACATTCAACAATAACTTTTTCTATTCTTTCTAAGTATATTCAATCAATTTATATCTGTGAGAATTCCCAAGTTCTAAGGAATACAAATCTTGTTAAGTATATTTATTTGAAAGACTAAATGAGTTCTTTTGTTCTAAGGGAATACAAGTTCTCTCAGTAACAAAGATTATAAACAGTGGTCTCGCACCTTGATTGGATGACAATAATTCTTTTGCGGTGTGATACCGGTCTCTCAGCTCTCACCATTCATACTTGTTGCACCATTAAACAACCGCATCGCACTTCGATCCGTGAAAACACTTCAACACCTAATTACTTCGCAAAGAACGATAACTTACATTAGCAAGTCTTCAAAGAAGTGGAAATGTGCATGATCAAGAAAACAAACCATGGAATACAAGGTACCGATGGTGATTGAAGACGTGATAACAACACAAGGCTCGGGTGGCACTTCAACTCCTAAGTGCATTTTGAAATCTCTAGGAAGCTATTTCACTTAAGCTCCACTTGAAAGGATGTTTTCTGAGGTTCGAGATATCGAAAGTCAAAAACTTACTCGTACTGTAAGATGAAGGATCTGCACTAGAGGTGGAAGACTCTCGAAATCTAAGCTTCGTTTGAAGCTATCATCGACTTCGTGAAGCTTCTATTACCATGCGCTCCATTTCTTGCTGAGATCGGAATAAATCGACCCCGGCAAGAAGAGCTTGTTTTCGGGTAGAATACAACTTAGAAACAACTTGATTAAAAAAAGTAATAAACAACGATGAATACGACTCAGAAGATCGTCTAATAATCTAATTAAGAGCAAAATGAGAAATCAATATGCTACATTATCTATCCATTGGTCATGTTGAGCTTTGAGAAAATGAGAAAAGTTCCCCAACCCCTCGAAGACATTTGAACCTAAGGCCCGCACTAATGGCCGGCCTGCGAGGATGAACAAGTGAATTGTAGTGGTTCCCATGGTGATAACTTAGCCGAATAGGTGGTGTGTCTGTATTATAACTTCCGTGGAAAGTATTGATAGGTTATGTATTAAAAATTTATAGGTAAGAAACAATTATAGAATATATATTATGTTATGTGTAGGACCATACATCATTAACATTAGATAGACCCAGACCGTGTTGTAAGAATAAATATGGATAGGGCGGCCAGACATTTCACATAAATCCCGGATCTCAACATTGTTTCCATAGACCCGCCGTAGACACAAACAAAAGAACGGAATTAAGAAACCCATTAATGAAACGCAAAGAAGCTTCCATAGATGGAGAAAAGTAGGAAAAGTAGTCACCGACGATGCACTCAGGATTACAAACAATATCAAAATAGACAACTGGAAGTTTTAGCATTTCCACAGACTAAAGAAGATAGTGTGACACATCCCTTGTCTCGCCTCTTCCTTTTGCAATAAGATGTAAAACTTCAGTTATAAAATGCGAAAAGTGATCCCTTTCTCTTTCCTGTAGAGGTTAAAGAAAAATGAAAGTGTTAAAACCACAATTGGTTAAAAATATTTACACAATATGATTACTAACTCAAGTATATCCATCTTTTCTATCTTTTTCACAAACCACAACACATCATGTTTCAAAAATTTGTTATCGCCTCCAGTTGAAATACAAAATGCTTTTGGTTTTAATCGGTGTTCATACTAGCATACACTAGAAAAATAAAGTATCAAATGTTAGAATAACACGAACCTTACCTCGAGATGGCTTGCCTGTCTCCAATCATGACCATTTTCTTGTATTGATGTGACCGCAATGCAATCGAATTAGGAGATCAAATATATAATCGTGGAACAATTTAACAACCAGAGACATACAATCGAAAGTGTGGGCTTTTTACCTTTCTTAAGTTTTCGATTACCGTGGCTTTTCCACCACTCTCAAGTAGGTTCATTCTTGTAAAACCCCACAAACTCGCATGTAACTTCCGAACAACACTCGATTAGAAAAATATTTTCTATAGGGATTCCAAGGACTAATGCCACCACTTCCAATGTTAGTCATAAAAAGTGTTAGTTGGGAAATAAATGTGAAAGGGAATATTCATGTATTGTGTTTCGAGGGAAAATTAAGAAACAAAGTGACAAGACAATAGGTTTATGAGACTCAAGTGTTATACATGGATCATTTGATCTAAAGCCTCCCGAGATCGTAGATAGACATCAAGTGTTCTTAGCTTTTAGAGTTTTGATAAGCTCATCAATTCCAGGAGATATCCTACAAAACAAAAATGCATAATAAGAACAAGGGATAGTCAAACATGCTTGAAGACACCGACACATGCTTGTGTACGTGAATACTATCTAAATACCATCTTGGTATCAAAATTATGTGTTATAATCGAGACCTTAACACCCGCCATTTAAAGTAAACATCTCGACTTTTATATCATATCACCGCCTCTTGAAGCCTTAATGAAGCTATGAGTGCTTCCTATGTTAGTAGCATACTTTAAGTGCAAAAATTGAAGTATAAACTTCAAAGAACATTGATAACTCCGCCCAAAGAAGCTATTGAACTCAAAGCCAAAACAGAATTGCTTATCCTTGGAATATATGTTGCTTTTACATATGACAAGTTGCTTCAACACTTTAAATGGTTCTCACAAGTGATTATAAATGATATTTACCAAATCTAAGATGTTAGAGTATTTTTACCGAGTAGATGTACCAAAATATCTTAATGATTAATCTTTGCAAAGCTCCACCTGAACCTTATCCCTTCCTTTTAAAATGTGCATACCGGGATCGGCTAGCAGCCATAGTTGGTTTTTGGAGAAATTTGTTTTGATTGGTTAAATGCTTTTATCCGACATTCATCTCCTAATTAAGGGGCACACAAGCTAAAGTGACATTATACGTCAAGAAGTCGACACAAAGCTAACGGCTACAACACTCGACCATAGAGAAAATGAAGGAACAACTATAGCATGCAACAACCTCAAATTAATTCGAAACTTCCCTAATGTAGAGTGTCGCTACATATTTTGTTCATTGAAAATCTAGATGTAGTGCTATCTCTTCCTTCAATAGATATAATTCTACGATGAGGACTGCTTCATGATCTCCCATTCTCATTTGCCAAGTTTAGCACTTCAACATCCCCAAAATCGTAGGTAATGTCCCAATCAATTTTTAGGTTGTGTGGTGGCTTCTCACCGCCAGGACTCGGCAGCTACCATTAAAGGGATCAAATGCAAGCTAACCATTATTTTCACCATTCAAAATCGGCCTCCAAAAATGTAAAGGGATTTAATAGTGAAAAAAAATAGAGGTTAATCGATCACTTTAATACAACACAAACTCCATGCAAGCAAGAACTATAAATTAGATATCCAGATTTGGGAAAATCCCCAAATTCAAATATAGAACCCTAGTTCTAAAATAGATATCCTAATTTATCAATTTACACAACCCCAAAATTTAAAATCCAGATATGTACAAATACATGATATCTCATGCTCAATTAGCACTAATCATCCAATTCGACAATAAATAAATTGGTATGAACTATCTATACTATGTTTACTACACCTTGATATAAAATGAAATTTATAGAAAAAAATACCCGACCAAAACAACACATCTTGCCTCAATCAATTTCTTCATGTAAAAACCGAAAGAGAATTTCTCCAACCTATTTATAAAAACAAAAAATCAAAACAAAAAAATTAAACAAAAAAATCTATGAAAACCCTAAATCCATAGTCATAAATAGACTTAATCATCATGAATCAAATCAATCAATCATTGGCCATCAATCAAAAAAACCAACACAAAACAGCTAAAACTCCGAAAAAAACAAAAAAAAGAAAATCATTATTACCTCCGGTCCTAAGATTTTGACCTTCGTAGAGGGAGAGATGTAAAAAAGAGAAATCCAGAGACTTGAGTAGAAACACGAGAGATCTAAAAGAAGAAATCGAGAGATTTTGTAGTGTTTGGGAGGAGGAAAGTGAACTGTATAAAAACTAGAGTTTTATGAGAAATCGAGAGATTGTGTAGTGTTCATCTCTGTCAACTGAAGTTTCTGCAGAGAGATTCGAGAGAGCAATTGAGAGGAAGAGCTGAGACTTTAAGAGGCGGAAATATAGAGATAGGAAGTGAGAGTGGGGAATAAAAACTAGGGTTTTATTATTGCGTTGTATCTCGAGAAAAATATGAAGGGTATAGATATAAGTTTAGGTATAAACGGTTTAGATGGATGGGTAGAAAGTGTGGGCCTGTGATAAAACTCGGGTGTTATTTAAACCCAAGTGTGACTAAGCATGTGACTGGGTGACAAAGATAAAAAAATTTAAGAACGCTGATCTCTGTTGCAATTTTTAAAAAATTAGTAACGGCTCCTGCACATTACTTAATATTTTATAACGCCATTTGTAATTTTTGAAATTTGTAATGGCCCATAAGCCATTACGCGAATCTGTGTTATTAATCCGGGAATTTGGTGTTGTGAATGAAACAATTCAAGTCAAATATCACTAACCTCAAGTGGAAGGATGATGTTGTCGTTGTAGCTCTTACTTCTTCACTTCTTCACTTCACTTCAAGTCTTCGCAATACTTGTAATGTCTCATATCCTAATACTTTCAAGCTAACCTATACGAAGCCGACTCTAGTACATAATCAAGCGACTCTTTAAATGAGTTTTGGCTTACTAAAATATGCCAACCAAACTTGACATACCAACGCTTGGTGGGTTCAACCGAGCTATGCTCTAACAATCTCTCCCTTTGTCAATTTTAGTGACAAAACTCTTACATCATATGGATAAACAAATTACAAGAATTCATTACACATACGTAGGGCTGTCAACTGACACAAATCCGTCGGATTTTGGGTATACCGATAAGGTTTAGGTTAAGATATACCGGAAATCCGACATCCGATAACATCCGGCGGAATTTAAAAATCTCAATCCGATTCCGTTAGGCTTAGTTATTGGATTTCGGATTTTTTAGAAAAAAATCCTAACAGGGAGAAAATCTTAAAAATGAAAAAAAAAAAAAAACATAAATTTTAAGTTCAAACCCACATAGTCTCACATGAAAGTAGGGCTGCACAACGGGTAGGGTGGGTAGGATATGGCCTATTTCGCCACCCTACCCATTTGAATGGCGGGTAAGAAATTTTTACCCGCCACCCAAGAATGGTAAGATCTACCCAGACCCATCACTTGACGGTCGGGTAGGATAGGGTGGGGTGGTATAACCTTTTTTTTTTTTTTTTTTTCCCCTGTGTTTGGGACTGGTTACTAGTTACTACCTTCTGTGTATACAAAAACTGATCCCCAAAAGAAAAAAAAAAAAAAAAAACTTGCAACAACACAGTAAATAAGAGTCAGCCTATCTAAGTATGTACCCAATGGTACTGCCAATCTAGGGAAAAATGAACAAACAAAAACATCCTTCTAGGCACAAAGCCATTTGTAGTCTCAAGAGTGCAGATGAACGGAAGATATACTACTAAAGATGCTACAACACTAGGTAGACTTTAGTTGTCAAATCATACTCATACATGCATTAATCAGGGAAAGAGTTTTCATACCCGACTCTAAGACGTCATCCTCGTTCACCTCAGCTCCAAATGTAGAGGGGTCCATGTCAATTGGTGTCCGCAACCAATTTTGCAGTAAAATCAGTGCTTCCACAGTACGGGGCCTTAAAGAGCTTCGGAAGTGACCAAGAATTCGCTTTCCAGTACTGAAAGCGGACTCACTTGCAATTGAAGAGACGGGAATCGCAAGTATGTCTCTTGCTATGAGTGGCGAGAATATCAAACCTTGCGGCATTGATTTTCCACCAAGTCAATATATCAAATTTTGAACCTTCTTTCTTGTCTTTTGTTGGTGAGTAAATCTTCTCCGACAAATATCTTTCCACCTCTGATTTGTCAAAATCCTCCATTGTAGACAACTGGGTTTTACGTTCTTCTTTATGTGACTTATGTCTTCTCTTTCTATGTATCATAGAACTAGAACTCTCTTGACTAGGACTACCACCAGTTTCACCTACAGATTCTGACGAGGCTAACACACTTCCTACACCTGTATATTCTGCCTTATAAGCTGTAAATAATTCATTAAAATCCACTTTCACTTTATCTAACCATTTTTTTACCAATTTTTGTTTCATCCCGTGAATATCATGCACAATCAAGTCTTCTAATATTACTTACAGGTCCACGTTCTTTTTCTCTTGGATCAAGAAGCACAACAATAAACAATAAAGGATTCATGTTATCATACTCACCCCAATACTTGTTGTATTTTAGTAACATCTTCTCACCCATATGGCTTAAGTAAGGATCACGAGCTTTCTGCCAATCAGTTAAATCTCCACGGACATCACTAATTTCCTCCAAAAATGTATGCGAAATGACATAGGTAGAAGCAGAGAACTCAACAGTGGCTTCATAAAACACCTGTAGAAACAATACTAATTGTTATCTAAGTTCATGTAAGACTGTACTTTTCTAGGGAAATTGTGTATCATAAGTATATTCCGATGATGGGAAGTCATAACTAATGAAACAATAAATTGCTTACATTGGTACAATAATTGATGACGTTTATGATGTCTATGGTTCACTGGATGAACTCAAGCTATTTACAGAAACGGTCGAAAGGTACATACTAATAATCGACTGGCCACCTCATAATGCAGTTCGACTCTAGGGACCGGGAAATGTTACCGGAAAAATGACATATATATATATATATATATATATAACCAAAATCATACAATTACCTTCAAACTAAGGAAACAATAAATTTGATCGTAATAACTAATGAGAAGGTATCTTTGCCCAATATAGACTCAAAAATATCTATATTAGCTAGAACCCACATTCTCAACTATGCAGTACACAGTATGTGGGATTGTGGTGGGGGATCCTACCTCAAACATTGGAATAGGCAATACCAACAGGCCACTAAAAGTCTAGCTAGACAACTACAAAGTTGATGCACTAGAAATATAATTGCAGACACACTTACATGACCTAACAAATTAGAAAAGCAACAACATTTTTTTACACTATAAAATTCCATATTTGCTTGCTTACACTATCTTATCTTGTTTGCATTTTTGTGGTCATCATCATCTTTCGATTAAAAAAATAAAAATAAATATTGTTTTCAGAATACTTGATGCACTAACTTTAAATCCTAAAGAAAAGAGAGTATATAGAAATTCTTTTTCATTGTTTTCTAGAAATTCTTCTACTAGTTTACTGTTTACTCTTAACAGCTTTATGTACAACTTCAAAACGAACATGAAAACTACTGCACAAAACGGAGATACTATGCAAGGCAGAATTTGTATAACACAAAAAGAAATAGCAATATAAAATACCCATTTCATGTAATCAGTTCTAAAATGGTTGATAAAAGAAAGATAAAATACCTGTAAAAACTGAACTAGGACTCGAGCATTAACCCAATCATACTTTTCAGAGCATGCACGCGACGCTTTTTCTTCTTGGATTTTCTCCGACCATTTACGGGTTCTTCGGGAGCATCGAATCGGATGAACTAGATTCTAATTCATCGAGGAACATACATCTTGTCAATATCATCAATATTAACACCCATTTCGGTTCATCGGAAATATCAAAGATAAATCTCTCACGAAATGCTTTATCGACGTGCTAGCCTTATAAAGGCCTTTTCATATTTTTCCATTTGCATCCAACATCAAATAAATGGAGTTCCATCTTGTCTTCACATCTAACATTAATCCCTTTTTATACTCAATTCTTTCGTTAAATGACTTCTAAGAACCTCTTCATCCTAGCGTGGAGAGGCGTGACGTATTTAACCACCGACACGATTCTCGCCATCAAGTATTATACTTCTTTAACCCATCCTTAACAACTAAAGCTAATACGTGAGCAAGCACATCCGACATGCAAATTCTTACCTCCAACAATTGATGATCCCCAACTTACAACTCTCTCCTTGACATATTCTATTGTTTTTTATTTGCGAGATGCATTATCGAGAGTGATGGTGAACACTCTCTCAAGCCCCCACTCGATCAAACACTTCTCCAATGTTCTTCCAATATGTTCACCTCCATGACTAGTGATTAAACAAAACATATGATTCTCTTGTGTAGCTTCCATTGGTCATCGATAAAGTGGGCAAGAACTACCATGTAGTTGTAGTTCGAATGGACGTCCAAGTATGCATTTGTGAGACAAACTCTAACCTTGTTCACCTTGAAATAGTTCACCAACTTGGACTTTTAGGTCACAAACATCCTGCAGATATCACGATAGACGGGTCACCCAAGATGGAAGTTTGAACCTCGGCTCAAGATACCTACAAAATGCTATGAACCCTCACCTTCAACCATTCGGAAAGATTGTTCATCTCGTGATAATGAAATTTATCAAGGCTCTCCTACATGCTTCTTGACAAAACGTAGCCCCATCCATACGTTGTTGATCTCCCAGTGCTAGGGTGACCAAGAGAAGATATTGTCCCAACTGTGTATCCAAATACTTTTGACACTTAGTCAAATGCCTGTTCAAATTAGATGTTCTATACTCCTTACCACCAGCCTTATATTTACCACCTTCACAATAGTTACACTTCCCCCATGTAATACCAGCTTCATCAACACTTCTTTCGAAATGATCCCATACCCAAGATGTTCTCTTCCGCTTCATACTTTCTCTGACCTCAGTTTGAGAAGATGGTGGGTGGAGGTGGCGGAGATGAAAAAAGATCGGCCCTTTGTTGCACATATTGAGATGTAGCTTGAGAGGGAATAGAAGGTCTCGTTGATATCACTACGTAATCTCAACCATGTTTCCTCACACTAATCTGCGCACAAACTAAACCATGTTTAGTGACTTTTCCCTGATGTGAAGAAATACGTTTATGACAAGATAACTAGACGAAACCATAACCAACAAGAATCACGGGATCATCCTCTCTGACTTTATCCTAGTGAATATTTTCCAATTCTAACTATAACCTATCAAGAACAACCCAAACTTATGCTTATAGAGTTAATTCTAATTAAGTCTCTAAGATACATATAGGCCAAGAACGAAATACCATTACATGAAATCATATAATTCAAATAATAAGAACTTGATTTAACTCTAACAATTTTGCATATCTAAGAGCTACCCAAACATCAAAAACATATGACATACGTAGAACATTAAAGAAGAACCAACACTAAGCTAAATAAAGTATCCATTTTGCCATGCATAACGATCACAGTTAATTGAGAGAGATCACTTCTACAAACAAACGATACATCTAGCAGCAAAAATATAGAGAGAAGCTATCTATGTCTAGCTAGTACGCTGGCCTTCTACGTGAATCTAAAATTGATCTATTTGAACAATAATAGATCCTACAAAATATCCAGTCACTATCAGGTATATATGGTACTCTTTCATCAACCAGACAGACACCACACGTCCCTAAAGTTTAACTTCAAAAAGCAAGTTGTTTCGAATCGAAAGTAAAAAGAGTGAAGAAGGAATTTACATGAATGTGAAGAGTTCTAACTTCAGAACCAGCAAACATCTCTTTCAAATGATTCCCGAATTTCCTTCAACACAAAAGCATAAACATGGATGATAAACATGTCATAATCAGGTGCACCTAAATATTAAACTCGGTGCATAAGCAAGCATTATTGGGTCATTGGATTTAACGGGGATGATAAACATGTCATAATCTTTCCCAAAGACATACTTAGCAAACAATATTGATCCTTTGCATAAGCAAGCATTATAGGTTGTCAAATTATACAATATTGATCACTGCATAAGCAAGCATTATTGTCTAGTTATTTACAGAGACAGATAAAATAAAGGGTTAATAATCTGTTCATATTCATGGTCTCATGAAAATATGCTAGTTATTAATCTGTTCATAATCATAAATTATGGTTGTTCATGGTCTCATGAAAAGCAACAAACGGTGAAAAGCAAAACATTTTCATTGTCCTGCTAGTTATTAATGTTGTTCGGCCTCCATAAAGTGGAACTAATCAGATTACATTTAGTTGAATGAATAATGGCTAGTGGAAACGACACCAAATTCAAAACTCTAAAAGAAACATAAGCATTAATGGGTCATTGGCACCACTACTACTCCAACAACAAAATGAGCAACCCCACATAAAAATTACTTCAACTACACAAAACCCTCCTAGTATTTAGGTAAAAAAATGGAAAAGGAAATCTGGGTTTAGTGAATTTTCACCTGAAAATTAGTTTGGATTTCAAATCAGGAATTAATTGAGGAGGAGGAAGAACCACTTATTAAACCCTTCATTAGCTTTGCACACTCAGATTCCTCGTATTCAGCAACAAATTCATATCAAACAATGTACATCAAATAATCTCAATTAAGATTGGAACTGTACATCAAATAATTGTTGCTAGTTGTCTAATCAATCATATATTGGAACTGTCCTAATCAATTAAGATTACCTAATATCGTATCCTGCAACATGCATGAAATCGTAAAACCCTATGATTTTTTCAATCAATTTAACACAAAAAAAAAAAAAAAAAAAAAAAAAAAAATCAACTTTGAAGTTAGATCTTACCTTGAATCAACCGATTAAAGGGTTCTAAACGAGATCCGTTAACAACTTTGAATTTGATATGTAACTTGAGAGGTGTGAGAGGTTAGAGGTACTGGTAAATCAGATAAAGAAGGGTTTTATGCTTCTGCGTTATGGCTAGAATCATCCTAAAACCCTAGCTATTAATCTCAAAGCTATGGCTGATTTATCTAAGAATTTGAGATTCTATTGAAGAAATGGTTGAAGGAGAAAACGATGTGGAAGAAAACGAGAAGTGTTGATTTTCTGTATTAGTGATTTAGATCGATGGAGTTAACATTTTACCCCTTGTTTGTTTTAAAATAACAGATCAATGGGCACAAGACAAAAGAAAGGACAGGGATTATTTGGTCTTTTACATATATGAGGCGGATAGCGGGTAGGGTAGGATAATTTCGGGTTTTATCCGTCACCCTACCCATTTGATTTGGGCGGATAAAATAATGTTTACCCGTCACCCTACCTAGTCAATGGCGGGTAGGATAGGATACGGGTAAAAATTCTGGCGGGTAGGATAGGGTGGCGGGTAAGGGTAGGATATGTGCACCCCTACATGAAAGTACAAACTACAAACCCACACAGTCTCACACATGAAAAGAAAATACAAACTACTGAAGTCTGAAAACTTAACACCCTACAACAGCAAAAAGAAAAATAATGTCCTGTAAACAGACTAGTGAGTCTGTGATCCATCATCTTTCTTGGCAAATTCTTAGATGAGCAGACAAGCGGCTAGTTCCTTTCTTACTACATGCTTGAATTACCTTGTGACAATGATGACATGTACCTTCAATGACAACCTCATACTCATCCTCATTCCCTTCGATAAGCCTAGCTCTGACATTTTTAGTAAATTCATCCCATACTACTGACCTTGTTGCGCGCAATCTTTTCTTTGCAGCAACAACAACAACTGGATGTTCTGGTTGTGTGGAATTACATAACTGACTGCTTGAGATTCCAATACGATTGGATGCTCTTTGAGACATTCTGATAAGTGATAAAAACACAAATCAAGCATTAAATTATATTCACATCACATGTTTCTACAATTCATTCTTATAAGAAAGATGTCACTGAATTCATTCTTCAACACAAAAAAAGATCAAAGAACTAAGAAAATTCATTCTTAATCAACATTTATAAAACTCTACCAACAAATTAAATAAAAAGGAATGCTAACAAGGGTCAATGATGGTGGGAAGTGACACTGAAAAACTATTTATAAGACCTAGATTAAAAGCTAAGCAACATAGTTATATGAAAAATAAAGGCAAAGAAAGCTAAAACCATCAGTCTTATCATAAAGATGACTAAATTTAGAGCCTAATTTATTATTCTTAATGAAGAATGTGAGTGAATACTAAGAAATTGATTCGATTGAAATTTCAAGTTCATCACCACCAACATCAAAACAGAACCTAAATCATGAAATTGATTCAATTGAATGTTCAACAATTAAAACCCTAAATTCAATTCAAAATAAAAATAAAAATTGAAACCCTAACTTCAAAATCTAATGAACACAATAATCAAAATCAAAATCGAAACCTAATAATAGTTATCTCTACTCTATTTAAACTTAGAAACATTCACACATAGAACATGCAATTGATTCGTTGAAAAAAAAAAAACCTAATTTCGAAACATTAGATTCATTACTTACTTGGGTATCTCTGAGAATCTATGACCATCAATCTGAGAATCAGATCTTCTCTATCGATCTCTCACCGAGTCTCACTCCCTCTCTCGATCGAACTAAATCTTCTCACTTCTCAAACTTTCAGTCTGTGTAGAGGAGGAAAAATGTGAAAAGCCGAAAACATTAATGAAAAGAAATTAGGTTTCTTCCTCGATATATATATATATACCTGGGGGATGGAATTACCAGTATACCCCTGGATTATCGGAATCGGACTTTAACCTCCTGGATTCAGCCTCATCCGATTCCGGTAGGGTTAAGGGATAAAATCGGAAACTCGTCCGGTTCCGAAATCCGAAATCCGACAATTCGGAATAAATCCTATAGGATGTCGAATATTCGGAAATGGATCTCGGACTTCGGATGTCCATTGATAGCCCTACACATACGCTTGATTTCCGAATTCAACAGAACAATAACCTGTATACATTCAATCCATAAATGCCACTATTGACATTATAATAACAAAGCCAATACTCCCCCTAAAGGTAAGATAGGTATATTTTCAATCCGCACGGCTTTGTTATTCCCTTGTAGTCCATATAACTACAAGCATCATATGATATGCTACTCCCCCTTAGTCTATGCTTTTACTCTTTCGTTAGATAAACGTTTAAGCACGAATGTCCTTTACCTTATTGATACCAACCAATATAAATCAATACCAGTATCACTTGTTTACTCCATATATTTCTCCCCCTTTTTGTCATAAAATGACAAAGAAACGAAAAAATAAAGGACAAACCGAAAGGATCTTACAAATCTCAATAGACTTGTAACCTATAGAGTTAAACATGAGGGTTCCACATACCATTTTTGATAACCAATATCAAAACCGAAACTACATAGTAATTTTGTTTTGATATGTTACCAAGGAAACAATTGCCCAAAGCAATTTTCCCTAATAGTTTAACAAACCAAAAATCGACAAAGCACCTTAGTTCCTTTGCTAAACCGATTGTACAAATACAATCGCTTGTTCGATAAGACCAAAATAAAGATAACTCTATTTTTCTCATCAGGTTCTAATTATCCATATAACTTAGACCTTTAACTTTTAAACAAGACAAGTACTAGGTTAGTTAACTAGCATTTCTTGTTAAGGCATTCGATTAGACTTGAATAACCGAAACCTCCACTTTGATAAGTCTAACTAAGATCAGAATTAACATAGTTTCTCTTATCCGGGATCGAATTGGACTAAACAATTCATCCCGAAAACCTTTTCTTTCGTTAAGCCATAAAAAATTCATACAAACTAAATAAATCAACTTGCATAATTATTTACCTCAACCGGAAGCAATTGAAACAACATAGACATTAAAGCACCGCAATTGCACCGAAATTTTGTAAGCCTAAATGATTGATATCAAATAATAAAGCAAGATAACAATAGTTTTTCTTAACCAGAACCAATTGAATCACACACTCATCCATACACAAATAATGGAATAAAACATCAATTGTACCGAAATTTTGTTAAGGAAAAGCAATAAATATATGCAATAAAATCAGGCTTTTCTTAAACAGAAAAGCAATTAACTAACAAGATTGTTACCTCAAATTTCGCATCCTCTTCTCCAATATGTTTGCATCTTCTTTCAGGGAGAATTGATATCGAAATATCATTATGTTGTCATCCTTATGCAAAACAAAAGAATAACAACAACCAACCTTTACCAGAGAAAGGTTGAAAACCGGTTTTAAACTATTGCACGCAAAAGTTGAAAACCTCGAAACACATATGCTTTTATGCTAAACCATACGATTCAACATATTGTGACTTTTTCACATATTGTATCAATCAGAACCCCTCATGATCCTTTGATAAAGCCTACCAACATGGGCTAGAACTTAATCCTGCTAAACCAAAAAGTCACCCAAACCATAAGGGTTCACAACATTATGAAATCGAATATCAAGGTAGTAAAACCGAAATCAAACATCCCATAAACATACATAGCAATAAAATAAAGCATTCAAGCACAGGCTATGTAAATCAAAAACTATCACAAGAAAAATTATAACTCAAATAATTTTTTTCATAATAAGATAGTTTTACTCATAAAATAGACCTTACACAATTATTGAAAGAAATCAAACATTTGATGTCTATTTTTCCCATTTTTGAAACTCTAATTTCAACCTTTTAGAGTTTCCTTCAATGTTGAAGCCGGATCAGAAGATTTTATCGAATTCCAATCTTGTTATATGATTACTAGTCTTGATTCAAGACTAACAACATTATAATTGACTTCCTTAACTTTCTTTCACAAATTCCTTTCCATGTTCCTTACTTCACATAAGATTAGATCTAATTTTAGTGAAAGATTCTTGAGAAGATTATCATTGAGAAAAGTGATCTCTTCATTAGGAACATCTTGTTGTAGTTCAGGAGATGAATCAGAATCACCATCAAAAGACTCGAGACGAAGTTACTTGTTAGGAAACAATATAGTCCAGACTTTTTCGGTTTTGTGAGAGGTGCAGCTAGAGGTAGACATTCTGTCAAATTTCTATGAAAATAAAGTAAGAGGTCTTCCCACTTATAAGTTCTAGAACTTTTTCTCAAAATATTTGAGAATATTATTTCAATTAAATTCTTAACCGAAAATTTAATTTTTAGAAATATTTTTATCCAAATATTTACATTTATATCCTTATTGTATACTTTTGAGAGTAACAAGTAAGGATCCATGATAACCTGTTAGGTTGTCACCTTTTGGTTGTTGAATTTTGAAGATTTCAACATTCTTACATTTTTAGGTTCATCTTTAATCTTGATGTAAGATCTTGGTGTTCGAAGAACTTATTCTCCCTTTTAGAAGAAATCTTTGATCTATACTTAGATCTTGATTTTTCGGTTTTATCTGATCTCTCTCTCTGTTTAGTATCAGGACATTGCCTTTGATAATGCCCTCTTTGTTTGCACAAGAAGCAAACACCAGAAGTATTATGTTTTCTGGATCTAGATTCCACAAATTCATTTAGCCTTACCTCCTTGTCACTTGATACATTCATACCAGGTGATGACTTTTCAAAGCAATTGAGTTTATCTCTCAGTTTCTGATTTTCTGCTTTTTAACTTCCTTATCTCATCTTGACAACATTTAATATCGAGAATGAGTTTAGATACTTGTACCTTTTCGAAGCATTGAGTATTCTCGATTTTCTTCAGTCGCTTGTTAAATTTTTCTTTATCATTTAGAATACTTTGTTTGAGTTGATCAAGCGATGATTTTATTTCAATGATGTTAGATTCAAGAAGGTGAGTTCGTTTATCTTTACATGGATATATTTCTTTGGAAAACGAAGGGGTAAATTCTGAATCATAGCTTCTACAAAGGTTGCAACATGATCTATCACATCAACTTGATCATTTTTATTGGGACAATAATCAAGAGTGGCAGTATAAGCATTTATTTTCCACTGTGTATCCTTAGTTGGACAATCAGGACAAATATGACCAAACAATTCACACTTGTAGCATTGAGGAACAATATCATCATCATCCCAGGTGTCTTCACGTTTTTGTGAAGGAACATTTTTTCCTTTTGACACAGGTGATTCTATTTTTCGATGTCTCAACAGTTTCTTGAATCGTTGAGTAATAAGAGACAAATGATGATTTAGTTGACTTCATCTTGATTTAAGTTCGATCTTCCTGATCTTAGGAGTTTTCCGAATATTGAGTTGGAAACCTTTTTATGGATTTGTATGCCAGATTGTCTCTTTGTTTAGATAGATTCTCCTAATCAAATATCTTCAGTTTTCCAACTAGGGAACTTCTAGATAGAGAAGAAAGATCATTAGCTTCTATGATTACATGCTTTTTAGAATTGTATCTAGATGGCAACAATCTCATAATTCTGCATACTATATCCTTTTCAGAAATAGTCTTTTCAAGAGAGAAAGAAGCATTGATTATCTAAGAGAGTTTCATATGAAACTCTTCAAAAGTATCGTTGTCATCCATTCGAAGATTTTCCAAGTCGTACATAAGAGTTTGAAGTCTAGATTCTTTCTCTGAAGTGTTTCCTTCGAATACGATCTGAAGATTATCCCAAGATTCTTTCGAAGTTTGACATGTTGATATATGATGTTGTAAATCACGACTTACAGCATGAATAATAGCATTCAAACCATCTGAGTTACGCTTAGCAAAAGCCTTTTCTTCGTTTGAAAAATCCACTAAGCATTTAAACTCAGTTTCTGAATTTTCTACCTTTGGGTAATTATAACCATCGATGACTAATAGCCATGTATTAAAGTCTCGTGATTGAAGAAAAGATCTCATAGAAGATTTCCACCATAGATAGTTTGTTCCGTCAAATCTTGGCGGTACGTTAATTGAAGTCGATTCATGAGAACTCGAGTTCATTCTTATAAGTTGGATCACACCAAACACAGATTGCTAGATATTTTCGTGTTTGCCTGAAATGATACCAATTGAAAAGAAGAGGGTATCCAAATATACATCAATCTAAAACTTTTCCAAATATAAGTCCTTTCTTCGAAAGTGATTGTCTATAGACTGAGTCGAGACAATACAACAAATCGGTTCACACTTCGTGTGATCGTCTATGGATACGAGATCGAGACAATACAACAACGAAGTATGTTTACTTGATAAAAGGTCCGGACTTAACCAAACACAATAGGATTACTATCAAGTAAATAGGAATTAACGTTTGTGTAATTTACTTTAAATTATAATAACAACAATTATAATTGCGGAAAATAAAAGTAAATGACACAGCAAGATTTTGTTAACGAGGAAAACTGCAAGTGCAGAAAAATCCCAGGACCTTGTCCAGAATTGAATAATCTCAGGATTAAGCCGCTATACAAAATCAAATCAACTTTGTATAGTTGAGACCAAGCAACTAAACCTATAGTTCACCTAGTTCCGTCTGTATTCCCACGCCTCCGACCTGTAATAAGTCACGTACTTGGAACAATTCCTTTGGTTTGTATTCCAAACAGTAAAGGAACAACAAATCTTTTTGGTATCAACTCTTTTCAACCAAGTGATGTGAGTTCGATAAAATGCTTTTCTGTTTATCTCAATAAACTCCTTTGTCAGGTTCATAGATCTATCTTATCAACAACTACCAAAGTAATTGTTAAGATTTTGCAATCAATACTTTTAATCACAAAGAATTGTATTGATGCCGATCTACACAACAAATCAATCCAATCTACCACAAGGATAAACCGATTATAGTTGGATCCTCTTTAACCGAAACAAGTATTGTGCACACCAAAGATTATGAACCCAAATCAGAAATCTTTAAAGTCTTCTTTGTCTTCAAATCTTCTTTAATCTTCAATCAGTACCTGCAAAGAATCAACTTGAATCTCTTGTGATCAATCAGGTACACAACGGAGTCTGTTAACAATGGATTATCACAAGACGTCTTTAGATCTACAAACAGTCTAAAGATCCCCGTCGAAACTTCGATCTTGTTTGAGTGAATCTTATATCAGAAGAGAAGATTCTCAAGCATAAACAAACTTGGTGCAATCAAAGTTCATCAACCGTTAGTCAATCAAATCAATCGAAAACAAAAGATAAACCGCAATTATCTAGTTTCCCACCAACGGTACTAATAGAGCTTCTCAATCCCAAAGAAGTGTTTAAACTGAGTGGTCGTAAGAGATTTCGCCTCATTAGGTTACTTTTCTCTCTGAATAGGCGGCTCCACAAGTAACAACACAACTGAGGTAGTTTTTCTGGCTCAGAGGATTAGTTTCCTCGAAATGCAAACTTTGATATTTATAGACAAGGAAGTTTGGACACCAAGGAATTTCCAAAACCGAAAATATTCTCAAGATATGCAATATATTCCAAATTCGGTTTCCATAATTCCTGGAAATGCTTTGTCCAAATATTGACCGAAAATCTCTTAGAAAATATCCACTTAGTAAATGCACATTACTAATTTTCATTTTCCAAAAATAAAATTAACAACCTTAAATAAAAGATTCTCAATTTATTTTTCGATCAGGATTTTTCCTTTAGCTATTAAGGAATATCTTTGAACAATAAAAGATAAGCGTTCGCGCACATGTTCAATGTATGTCGACATCTTTACTTTGTAAGTCCTCTTTCGACTTACAATCTTGAAACCGATTTGCCACACTTCCAAACAAGTTTAGAATTGGTTCATCTGACTTTCAAGAACTACATGATTGATCAAGAACACTCAATCACCAAACATGGGTTTCACTGTTCTACCAAAACAAGTTTTGGTTCTACCTCCATGTGGGTACTGGATTTAGTCACACTAGCTTTCCAAAAATTCAGTTGACTAGGTACTAGGATCGGCTCCCACATATATATGGTATATAACTTGTACTTGTTGAACATGTCCATAGGATCGATTCCCATTTGCCTAAAAACGTGTTGCACATGTCCATAGGATCGGTTCCCTTTTCTACTAAAAACTTGATGCACCTCATACAAGGATCGATTCCCCTTTTGTGATAGGTTGCAACTCTTACTAGGATCGGTTCCCCTTTACCAAGAGTCGGTCATACCAATAACACTAAATCGATCATACCATCTCAGGTGATTACTTAAGATCGGTTTCACTAATAAAAGTCATACCAATACAAAAGTCAGGCCTTTATGAATAGTTTTACCAAGAACATAAACAAGTCATGAGCGGTTATACTAATCACACATATTGGTAGTTCAAAAGATATGCAATGAATAACAATACCAATAATGCCTAGCGATTTCCCTTTCGATTCACTAAACAAGTTCATGAATTTACTTCCTTTAAACAAATGTAAAACATTGTTTCCTAGGATGAAATCTTCACCTTATACCCATACATAATCACAATAGCATTCAAACGATTATGTCGATGTCTTATATACAAAGTTTAATTGTTAAGCAATAAACCTTCTATTGTATTCCTTAATACTTTATCTAACTAGAGTGTAATCATTCATGCTTCGCAGTTATGTTTTCAATATGCACGACTTGAAAGATACGTCTGGGAATGAAACAGTTCAAGTCAAATATCACTAACCTCAAGTGGAAGGATGATGTTGTCGTTGTAGTTCCTTACTTCTTCACTTCTTCAAGTCTTCGCAATACTTGTAATGTCTCATATCCTAATACTTTCAAGCTAACCTATACGAAGTTGACTCTAGTACATAATCAAGCGACTCATTAAATGAGGTTTGGCTTACTAAAATATGAAAACCAAACTTGACATACCAACGCTTGGTGGGTTCAATCGAGCTATGCTCTAACAATATCCCCCTTTGTCAATTTTAGTAACAAAACTCTTACATCATATGGATAAACAAATTACAAGAATTCATTACACATACGCTTGATTCCCAAATTCAATAGCAAAATAACCTGTATACATTCAATCCATAAATGCCGCTGTTGACATTATAATAACAAAGCTAATACTCCCCCTAACGGTAAAATTGGTAGATTTTCAATCCGCACGTCTTTGTTATTCCCTTGTAGTCCATATAACTACAAGCATCATATGATATGCTACTCCCCCTTAGTCTATGCTTTTACTCTTTCGCTAGATAAACGTTTAAGCACGAATGTCCTTTCCCTTAGTGATACCAACCAACATAAATCAATACCAATATCACTTGTTTACTCCATATATTTCTCCCCCTTTTTGTCACAAAATGACAAAGAAACGAAAAAATAAAGGACAAACCGAAAGGATCTTACAAATTTCAATAGACTTGCAACCTATAAAGTTAAACAGGAGGGTTCCACTCACCATTTTTGATAACCAATATCAAAACCGAAACTACAGAATAATTTTGTTTTGATATGTTACCAAGGAAACAATTGCCCGAAGCAATTTTCCTTAATAGTTTAGCAAACCAAAAATCGACTAAGCACCTTAGTTCCTTTGCTAAACCAATTGTACAAATACAATCGCTTGTTCGATAAGACCAAAATAAAGATAACTCTATTTTTCTCATCAGGTTCTAATTATCCACATAACTTAGACCTTTAACTTTTAAACAAGACAAGTACTAGGTTAGTTAACTAGCATTTCTTGTGAAGGCATTCAATTAGACTTGAATAACCGAAACCTCCACTTTGATAAGTCTAACTAAGATCAGAATTAACTTAGTTTCTCTTATCCGGAATCGAATTGGACTAAATAATTCATCCCAAAAACCTTTTCTTTCGTTAAGCCATAAACAATTCATACAAACTAAATAAATCAACTTGCATAATTATTTACCTCAACCGGAAGCAATTGAAACAACATAGACATTAAAGCACCGCAATTGCACCGAAATTTTGTGAGCCTAAACGATTGATATCAAATAATAAAGCAAGATAACATTAGTTTTTCTTAACCGGAACCAATTGAATCACACACTCATCCATACACAAATAATGGAATAAAACATCAATTGTACCGAAATTTTGTTAAGGAAAAACAATAAATATATGCAATAAAATCAGGCTTTTCTTAAACAAGAAAACAATTAACTAACAAGATTGTTACCTCAAATTTCGCATCCTCTTCTCCAATATGTTTGCATCTTCTTCCAGGGAGAATTGATATCGAAATATCATTATGTTGTCATCCTTATGCAAAACAAAAGAATAACAACAACCAACCTTTACAAAGAAAGGTTGAAAAACCGGTTTTTAACTATTGCAAGCAAAAGTTGAAAACCCCGAACCACATATGCTTTTATGCTAAACCAAACGATTCAACATAGTGTGACTTTTTCACATATTGTATCAATCAGAACCCCTCATGATCCTTTGATAAAACCTACCAACATGGGCTAGAACTTAATCCTGCTAAACCAAAAAGTCACCCAAACCATAAGGGTTCACAACATTATGAGATCGAATATCAAGGTAGTAAAACCGAAATCAAACATCCCATAAACATACATAGAAATAAAATAAAGCATTCAAGCACAGGCTATTTAAATCAAAAACTATCACAAGAAAAATTATAAATCAAATAATTTTATTCATAATAAGATAATTTTATTCATAAAATAGACCTTACACAATTATTGAAAGAAATCAAACATTTGATGTCTATTTTTCCCATTTTTGAAACTCTGATTTCAACCTTTTAGAGTTTCCTTCAATGTTGAAGCCGGATCAGAAGATTTTATCGGATTCCAATCATCTTCTATGATTACTAGTCTTGATTCAAGACTAACAACATTGTAATTGACTTCCTTAACTTCCTTTCGCAAATCCCTTTCCATGTTCCTTACTTCACATAAGATTAAATCTAATTTTAGTGAAAGATTCTTGAGAAGATTATCATTGAGAGAAGTGATCTCTTCATTAGGAACATCTTGCAGTAACTCTGGAGATGAATCAGAATCGCCATCAGAAGACTCGAGACGAAGTTTCTTGTTAGGAAATTATAGTCCAGACCTTTGCATTTGAGTTTCACCTAGGAGCTGCTGGAGGAGACAAGATGGGGAGTGGTTTATGGCTTGTTGCTGTTGCACAGGAAATGTGAGTTGTGTGAGGCTGCAAAATGGTGTTCCTGTGTGTTAATACTAGGCGAGAGTGTATAATGTATGCCTTGGAATTGTGTTCTTTGTTGGAAAGTGATGAAGGAATTGAAGCTCAGGGTAATGGGTCCTCAGAATGTTGTGGTACGAGTCGGGCAAGAATGAATCTAACTCTTGCCGAGTTGTTATGCCTCGGAGGTTCTTTGTTGTTGCATAATGGGATTTGTATGGACAGGAAGTGCAGGTATTGAAGTTAAAATGGGCACTGTGTGCTTGGTTGGTAGTGGTTTTGGTGATATGCAGCTACAGGGGAAGGCACAGCAATAATGGCTGAAGCTACAGAGTGTTTGCAGTTGGGGAAGAGCATGAATGGATTGCAGGTGGAATTGAGGGCCAACATGGTCGGGCAGAGATGCTTAACATTGCAAGTTGTGCAATGGCCTAGGCTGGAGTTCAGTTCTGATGAGTCGACTCAGTGGCTCGCTAGGATAACTCGGTGACTCACCACTCACTGACCGATAAGCCGAGTAAGCCAACGAGTTAGAAGCTGACTCAGTGACTGACTCGCCATCTGGCTTGACTTCCCTTGACCCGATTGACTAACGGTGGACTGACGGGTTGATCCGTTTGACCGTTAGTCCTAACGGTGGACTGACGTAATATTCCGTCGAATATACCAGTGACGGTGAAATTTTCAGGTGGCCGGCGGTGACGTTTTCCGGCCGGATTCCGGCCATAATACCAGTTTTCCGGCGACCAAAATTCCGCAATTTTCTCGTGGACTTCTCTCATGGGTGTGAAGACTTGGACTAGGAATTGGATGGAGAATTTGGCTCAAATTTGGAAAGAGAAGATGGAAGATGAGGAAGACTTGAATTTGGAAATTGAATTATTAAGGGAAAAGGATTCTATTCCTTGGAAGATTTGGAGAATATTGAAGCCTATAAATAGAGAAGTTCTCTATAACTTTTACACATCTCTACACACACAACACTTTTCTTTTCTTATTCTTTGTGTGAACTCTTTAGCATGAGTAGCTAATTTTATTGATTGAGGATGAATTCCTAGTTTTTAACATATGATTTAAGTTTTTGTTTTCAATTCTATCTTGAAGTTTTTCACATAATTATCGTTTGTTTTTACTAATAGGAATGATCTTAAAGACATTCATGATTGATTGATAGATTGTTTGGGTGGCCAACTAAATTGATTTGTCGATTTAATCTAAAGCTAGTGAAAGTTAGGAGATAAGTAATCGTTTCTTGACTCTTTACATAAGTAGCAAACACGAGACTCACGGAGGGATTCCGTGGAGCAATTGTGTGTGGAAAACAACGTTAGCAAGTAGACCTTGATCTAAGAGTCCAACTACTAATATTGACCTAATAAGTTCATAAATCTTAATGCGTTTATTTAAATTACATCTAGAGTGATCTACTTCTAGGTGGTTTGGTAAATAGAATCCGGTAGTCGAGAACTTCCGTGTCCGGTGATACAAGGGATTTAGGGTTTAGCATCGATCTACCGCTTTACCTACGGTTGGTGATAATCTGTGACTAATAACAAGTAGAAAAGAACATAACTTTAATCATTGTTTTGCAACGAAGAAGGATTCCTTGATCTATTCTCTCTTATTGATTTCAACTTTAACTTTTAATTGCTTTCTTTACTTTCTTTTGCTTTATACATCCCCCCTTTTCGTGACAAATTTTACAACTAGAATCTCTTGCTCCTCGTGGGAACGAACTTGACTTCCATTATATTATTTTTAATTGAGTGGAAAAATATTGAATTAATTTGTTGTGGTACGACACGCATCAAAGGGTGGGGCATTGATTGCTTATACAAGCCGGTGAAGGTGATAGCTTGCTCTTGGCTGTTCCCTGATGAAGATGAAGTCATGGTAAACACCCGATGGTTCTCGAAAAGATGAATCGGAGGAAGCGGTGCTATTATCGGGGAATCATCGGGGTGATACTATTGCTTTGCAGACTTGTGGTGGATCTGTTCTCGCCACTCGTTTTTGCTCATGAGCTGCAAGGAGTCGAGGTAGGACTTAAATTAGCTATGATAAATAATCGGCTGAAAAACGCATATTTGTTGTGACTCTATGAATGTCTATCGCCTTCTCTCTGGGAAGAGTTCTCCTATATGGAGTGTGTTACATATCTGGAGGCGAATAAAGCATCTACAGAAAGAGTTTTCTGCTATTAGATATTCTCATGCCTATCGAGAGACGAACAGGGCTGCAGATTGGCTTGCTGGGAAACATCCGCGGGATAGTTTTTTAATAATTGATACTAATTGTTTCGATAGTGAGATGAATAATATTCTTGTGGAGGATAGGAGCGGAAAAGTTTACTATAGGCAGTAGGTTTCTTTGATTTCTTGATTTTTTTTTTGTTGTTTTTTGGTTTTCTTTGTAAGGTTCTGGGTGTTTCTAAACCCCTGATTGTGTCAAAACCAAAAAAAAAAAAAAAAAAGGTTCAAAGAAGAAAAGAAGCTATAAAAGAAGGAGAAAAAAAGCTTCAGCAAGACAATCCTCATATCCCCTTACCACCTTCGTTCACAGCCAAAAAGAGTGATAGACACATTTTTGTGTCTAAGTTGTCCTCAATTTTCTGTATTGTTGGTACTCGATTTTGTACTTATTATGGTGTTTTGTGTGTTTGTAGGTATTTTTGGGAAATAAACATTTTTGGAAAAATCGGCTCGAAAAATTACTGGGAGCCCGGAGGACATTTGCTAGACGAACCCCCACTTTGGATACGGAGCACCTCAATTACCAAGGGGCACCCAAATTACTATTGGCACCCAATCAGCTGGTTAAGGGGAACCTCCATCCCCTTCGTTTGAAACTGAATTTTTAGCGGGAAATGGTACTCTTCAAAAAGCGAGAATTAGGGTTGGCATTTTGGACAGGATTGAAGGAGACTCAATGACTGGGAATTATTTGGAAGACTTGTTTCAGCTTCACAGGCGTGGTATGGTTATTTATTTTGATCAGAATTGGCTGAATCATCAAGATTGAGTGAAACAGGGAGTTACGGGTTTTGCTTGAGAAAACCCGAGAGTTGCTTTTGGAGTTTTCTGGAGTGATTCAATCACTCCAGTGGATTGGTATGGGCCTGTTACGCTTAGACAGAGTTGGTATAATCGTTTGATTTATTTTTGAAATTGGGCTGAATACTCCGAGAGAAGTAAACATAGCAACACGTACATGAGAGAAGTATTTCACGGGTTTTGCATGAGTTTTGGAGAGTTTGAACGTGTTCTGTGCATGTTTGTTGGCTCGAGCAACATTCTGGAGCGTGGAAGAGATAAAAAAGGAGAGTTTGCAGCTGTAAAACGCGTACAGGAGAAGAGAAAGGAAATAATATTTTCCTATGTCTGGCAGAGTTATTGGGAATTATTTCGGAGTTATTACAGTGATTCCGGGGTCCTGTCATGTATATATAGAGTGCTGGAGTATCAGATAAGGGTTACGGAGAGTTTGGGAGAGTTTGGAACATTACAGAGCTGAGAAAGTTGAGTTGCAGAAGAATCACCATTTCTGCTGCTGTGAAGAACACCAAGAACATAAGAGACCAAAAGACAGTCGTAGTGCTATAGTGCCAACGACAATTCCTATTTATTGTTCTTTGTAATAGTTGAGTTTGTAACAAATATAAGTGTTACAAATCCGGTTTTATTGTTTTTCTCCCATTTCATTATTGTGAACACCCTTGGAGCAATAAAAATGATTTTTGAGCGTGTTTCCAACATGATGATGAGCTAATTCTCCCACAACCAAGGCAATAAGGAAGCTATTTACGCATGAATAATTGGTAACTATTTTATTTTCTCTAATTTATAATTTATAATTCACTCAATCACTGCTTTTGAAGAGTTCTAAATTGTTTGCATAATTTTCTTAATTAGTTGTGATTCAATCTGATAGGTTATACTTTGTTTAGTCAATTGATAATATATGCTTAGGGAATACAATTAATATTTGAGAATATGCTTGATTATTTGTGAATTAAGAAACAAGGGACTTAAAAGATAATTAGAGTTTTGGATTAATTACCATCATTCATTCATGTGTAATAGTGGAATCAATGTCTTGGTTATTTTTAATCTTGAAATCAAATTTTAATTAAATTTTGTTAATTTTTAAGTTTCATTAAGTCTAAAATCTATTAATTTCACAAGTCTTGAACGAACAATTACTACAACATTATTGAGAACCCATCAGAGAGGAGCTTTAGCCCCTTTCCAAACCCTTCCATCAGCATCACTACCATCTCCATTCCATTGCATACACCCATCACATCCAGTCTACCTGCATACCACCTCCATATCAACAGTTCGCAGCTCCTCCTTCCACCTCATCTGCATGCACCATCATCACCACCAGGTCCTGTGTTCGAGACCATCAGCTCCACTATGCGCAGTCGTAACACAACAACAACAGTTCACTTCAGTACAGCAGCTGCACCATTCCATCCTGCCATCAGCCTACCTGTTTGCAACAGTCCACTGCATCCACTACCATTCCATATTCGCATCTCCACCCTCTGTTGCTGTTTCGGTTTGCTTATTGTTTTGTTTCACTCATGAACTCCAGTAGCTAAATTCTTTTTGGTTAGGGATATTTCAAAACTATGTGACTTGTCTTTGATATTTTATCAAGTTAATCTTTCTTCTCGATATTGTTTTATTGCTTGTTTTTTACTGTGATTATGACCATGAATTGTTTGCAGGGTGTTTCAGTGGCCAATTAGATATCTTGTTTGCAATACTAAAGCTAGATTTTAGAACCGTAATCCGTAATTGTTATGGTAATATAATCACAAGTAGCAAAACATCAACGTTGCAATGGGATTTTGTGAATTTTGCTGTGTATTTGACAACCCTAAGTTAACATGTCGAACTTACGTGCATGTGGTTAGTATCAATTCAACTCATAGAACATACCGGTTGGTTAAGTTACACTAGAGAGCTTATTCAAAGTGGCTTGATTGGCTAGACACGAGTAGAGAACTTATTTTACGAAATGACTTTGGAGTTTAATGGACTTGTTGAACTTATAACTTGTCTAGGATTGTTAATAAACGTATTTTGAAGAAGATTCATGTTCACTAGTGGAGAAAGAACCCCTAATCATTCTCATCCTCATTGTTTGCATAAATATTTGTTTCCGAGTTTTTGCATTATTCATACTTTCAGAAATTTAATAGACAACTTTGACTCAACTATCCCTTAGGAACGAACCTGCTTATCATTGTGCTATTTATTAGTGTAAGAAGAGTAAGGAATATATCTTTTGTGAGTTTGACACGTCATCGTGAAGTAGTTCTTATGTGTTCCATTAGCTATTCCAAATACTAACATCTTGCATGTTTAAGTTTTATAATTGCGTAGAGCCTTGCAAGGTTCAAGAGACGTAAGGAGCGCGACTGTAACTGAATCGCTTGGAGTGTGGACTCGGCCTCAACTACATTCCTGTCCGAAGTCTGATAGTATGCTAGTATCTCAGAGCGTCTTAATATAGTTTGGTGTTCAAATCTGGATGAGGTCCCGAGGGTTTCTGCAGGTTGCTTGTTTTCTCGTTAACAAAAATTCAGGTGTTTTGTGTTTTTTCTTTTCCGCATTATATTGTTTATCTTTATAATTGGATTTTTGCAAGTTGTACGTATTCAATCTTAGTAGATACTTCCATCTAATTGTGATCGATTACGAGACTCGTTTCTTGTAGAATTTGTATCTTGAAAGATTGATAACAAATTTAATTACTTGGAAGAATTCCGATTGGATTATTCGGATACGACCAAATTGATCTTGGATATTGATTTTTGAGATCGTCCAATTACTCTTCTTAACAATCAGGTTCACGGACTCTTTGTCTATATACATACTGATTGAGAAGAGGTAGAGATATAAACGCTTTTTTATGGGTATCATAAAACGAATTTGACTGTGAGATTTAGTTTTCCCGCGTGTTTAAATAACTGATTTATCTATATAGCTCAATTTGCTATTTTACTGTTGTAAAACTGATAATTCGCAAATATACGACTTTGAAATATAATAATAAAAAATATCCTGAAAATAGGTTGGTTTCAACAGAAAGATAATGAACAATGTTTCATAAAGTATGCAGTTGTTCAAAAGTATGCATAACAGGTTATGCAATCTTTCAAAATATGCATGATGACAGGTTATGCAGTGAAACGTAAGTTTCATAATTATCTATATATGAAAAAACACATAGATTATAAAAGTACTTGTGCACAAAACGGAACATGTAAAAATGAGCGGAAAGTATGCATAACAAGTTATCCAGTCTTTGAAAAGTATGTATAATAGGTTATGTAGTCTTTCAAAAGTATGCATAACAGATTTTGTAGTCTTTCAAAATATGTGTAATTTTTAGGGGTATAGTTGGCAAGCAAACTAGAAAATAACATATCTAAAAAACCATGCCTTGGAATCTGGGTTCACGGACGCTCCATTTTTTTAGCAGTGTTCGAGTCCGACTCGCGTCGGACATGGGACGCTGACACGACGCGTGTCCGACGCACTAATTTCCACGTCCTGCGCGCGTCTGGTTTGGACTCACCAATAACTCGGGGTTGACGCGTTTTTTTTTTTTCATTTTCAGTTAAACTTTTTCCTTTAGTTTTACTATTATTAACTAAATGAAGAAAGACAAACATTTAGATCAATCATATAGGTGTATTAGGGTTTTGTTATTGGAAATGACATCACGTATACCCTTAGTTGGGCATTTGTTAATCTAAGAATGTATTTTGATTGTTCCATGTGTTCAATAGTGATTGATTGTTTGACCTTCAGCGTGTATAAACAAACGATATCTTATTTTCTTTTGAAATTTATACACATGTAGCATCATTTTCTAATTTTTAAGATCGAAACACCTGACTTTGTTGTATAAACTAGCCCTTAACCCGTGCCGTAATGGCACGGGCCATGATGTTGGTTCATTTTTAATATATCGTATAATTTGTGTCCCGAATACTTATCAACTCCTTATGATTTAATATGTGTTTGTCATAAAAATAGTTGGGATTTTCCTCTCTTTTTTACTTTATTTTTTCCTTTAATATTTTACCATGGGAGATTTGCTCAAACGAAAGAAATATAATCTTAACTTCCGGACACTTTTTTATTTAGGTTCATTGCTTATAATGAGATAATGCTCTACATGAACATCGAAGTTTAAATATTTTTTGAAATATGTCGTCGCTAGCGCTCATCTCGTTGAAATAAACTAATCAATATCGTCCATAAAAGTCTCCACATGCTCCTATTTCGCTCCACCTGACTCATCTATCATGGTCATGTTGTCGATCCTCCAAATAAAGAGAATAGTATTTTTTTTGCATCGAACGAATGATACAAACTATCCAATATGACATGATTTTCCTGTAATTTTTCAACCCCCATTAGATGACAATGTTTAAAATGTGTACCCATTACCTTTTCGAAGGGATTGTATATATGTGAACCTATGCCATTAAATCTTCAACAAAGTATTGTGCCAAAGAATTGCCTTAATGAAGGCTTTGGTAACTTCAAAAGTCTTGGACATTTTGTCACTTCCGTATGTAGGATCTTCACTTGGAATACAATCTGGCGACACATTACCTCATAAAGAACCTTGAACACATATTGTACTCCATGATCCTATTTCAAATTAATAGATTGTCAATAGATCCTTTACCAAAAGTTGACATATTCTACGTTGAATATTTATAAAAAAAAATTATGGTATTGTGGATCGTTGCTTTCTAAGACTGTAGTTTTCAAAATTGGCCTCTTCAAGTCCCACGGCTTTCTAAGTTTATATATCTTGTTTGTTTTTAACATTTTAGTTAGCCATATTATGTTTGTGTTTATGGGTGAAAACTATTTCTGCCGGTTTTGGTAATTTGGGGTGTGTGGATGAGAAATGAATCTAAACCCTAAACAAATGCACCGCACGGAGTGCTTGTGATTCGAGAAATCAACTGCATAATTCGCCTAAACCAAGAAATGGCCGTTCCAGACTTGCTTGGTCACGAGTGAAGGAGGTGGGGTTGATCTTAGGAGGGAAGCTAAGAAGGTGTTGAGATTGTGAAGGTGTTGGCTATGTATGACTTGTATAGAAAGCCGAATCCGGCTTGCATGATGTAAGCTATCAGTTCCGGTGTTTGAATACGATTGTATCAACACTTTCCTCTGTTGTCTTGTCTTGCCTTGTTACTATTTTGGAAAATAGGGAGGAGAACATATTTATACAAGTCTTGAAGCCTAACCCTCGTATCTCGTGGGAAGTGGAGAAAGTGGAGTGATGGAGTAGTGGAGTCGTGTGTTGGTGTCACACGACCAGTCTTGCCCACTTCTCCCATCATCACTAACCGTCCATGACTTTCGACACGTTCTTGTGATGGCGCGTTGTGCGCTACACGCTGTAAACCGCCAGACCAATACCCGTATGTATCCCCGATTTGTGACATGATTGATGTCTCGAGTGTGTGGATCGTGGGACCCCTGAGAAAGTAGCATGTAATGCTAGATTAAATAACTAAGTTATTTAGGAAGTCGATACTTGTGAAGTATCGTGTGTATTCTATGCAGGTACTGCATCGAGTATATTCAACGTGCATGAAGCATCGCTGTTTGAGCGTCTCAAAATAGCCTCATGTCCAGCCTACTTCATGTGATGGTTTGGAGGTTGCGTAAGCAAGTCCTCCCTTGGCCGACCACATGGTGTGGTAGAGTGACGAGTGGTGATCTTCATGACGCCTCATGCCAACTTCGGGCACGCGTTTCAAGAAGACCAAGCTTGGTCGGTCCCGGCCGATTGGTTCGGCGTGTAGGTGGTAGGCTGGTGTTCACGCATGTACCTTACTGTCTCATGGAAACGTGATCTAAGCCACTCAATTTGTCCGGCGGGTTGAGTGATCGAGATCGGCTTCGTGATTGGGAGGTGTGACCACGCTAGTTTGGGCGTGCGAATTGGAACAACCAGGCATGGTATGCCTTGGACGATCGGGTGTGGAGATAGATGGGTCCACGGTGATCATGTTGATGCTCACTGGACCTGCTCAGTCGACTCCTAAACCCTCCATTCGATCAGGAGAAAACGGACGTTTGCGATCAATCCAAACCCTAATTAGGGTTTTTCCGGCCGTGCGGCATGCCCACTTTGGGCGCACGATTTGTAACGACCAGCCATGGTTGTTCCTGACCGATCGGTCATGTGTGTAGGCGGGCTTACCGTGAGCGTGTTGACATGCTCTGGGCCCTTTGAATCTACATCTACACCCTCCATCTATGCCTGCGAAGATGGATGGTTGAGACTGTTTTGCGACACATGTAATGTGCCGCAAACCCTAATTTAAGGTTTTTCGTCCCATACTTGCTTTGGCTTGGACGGTTTGGCAAG
The DNA here is from genome assembly GCA_023531295.1 of Papaver armeniacum. Lineage (NCBI taxonomy): Eukaryota > Viridiplantae > Streptophyta > Magnoliopsida > Ranunculales > Papaveraceae > Papaver > Papaver armeniacum. The sequence continues at coordinate 43,220 of JAJJWW010011833.1, forward strand.
CTATGCCACCCTTTTGGGGAGGCCGACCATGCGGCCCGCGTTGGCCTGTGAGTGAATATTCCAATACCTGCTTGGGGTCATGGATTCGACCTAAGCCATCCAACCATGCTTGGTGAAGTTGGATGGTCGTGATCGTTTCTGAGACTGATATGGACAGCTCAATCGGGCTAGTATAACATACCGAGAGATGTATGCTCAATCGGGCTAGTATAACACATCGAGAGTTGCACTGCATTGGTATTTCGTACATGCTTCATTATTAGTACTTGGAGGTCCGTGTTGCTCGCCGAGAACAACACTCTACCGTCATGCCGCACCGATAATGAGTAGAGGAAATACAAGGCTGGTCATGCATTAATTAATAATGTTGTAAATTCATTGTGGTATATGGGATTGTTGCCACATGCTCCAACCTGGATGAATTTCGTGTATTTAATTCACAGAACGCTGGGATTGTTGCCACATGCTCCATTCTAGGTGTATTAGTAAAGTGAAGAAGTATTCATCACTTATTAATGGCTTTATCTTTTGCAAGATGTTAGCGCATAATTTTTGCTTTTACAATTTTAGCCTTAAATGAAAATCCACCATCAACATTAAGTCCCATGCCTAGCGCATAATGGTTACGCTATTGTGGGGTAGGCATAAGATGGTGACAAGTTTGTATACATAAATGACCAAGCTAAAGTGAATATACATTTACCGCATAGGTCGACATCGTCAGGTGTTGTCCCAAAATCGGTCGGTCCTGATTAGGATGGTGAAGGAAGCATGACTTGATCTGGCGAGTCGCTTTGGTTTCCTCCGTACGTATCTAGACAGAGCTTGGCCCGTTTCTTGGACTAGGTGCACTCCCTTCGTTACACGACGCTTTCCTCAGATATATCCGATAAGCATCGTTAATCGCTATCTCAAATTGGTAGCCTTTATAGGTGGCAACTAAAGACTCCTTTTCTCCTGGGATTCTGTTGACTTGCTAGATTATAAAGAAAAATTCTAAGGATTCTTCTCATCACATAGTCGTTCCTTCTATATCTCTGTATTGCTCCGTATTTATCCGATCTTCTGATTGACTGATGATGATACATACATTTTTGTGTGCTAATAACTTCTTCTTCTTTGCAGCTTATCATGGAAGCGGTGGCGATGATCATTCTCAGAACTTCTCCTAAAAAAGTTTCAAGTTGACAAACCTGAAACTAATGCGCACGAAGAGGTAATGGCTAAAATTGACCTTCCACTTCGCGAAGTCTGTCGTGCTATACAGGGGATGTCCATTCTGCACCTGCGTATTTCCAGGGGATGCATATGTGCCCTTTCAGCTGCGATCGACATGGAAGAGCGGTGGAGGCATGAGGAAGCGCTGCGAGCACCAGTAAGCGCAAGGGCAGAGAGATTTGCAGCGCGGTTAAAGAGGCGGAGGGTGGAGCATAAACGGCCTCCGGATTGAAGATAGGCGTGATTATCCAATCCAGGACGGTGTGATAATCCTTGACTCTAAAACAGACGGACCTGAGTGTTCGAAAGCAGTCAGCGCATCCCCTAATGTTGTTGTGGCTTTTGAGGAAGACTTGGAAGCTGCTCCTGCCGATGATGTTAGGACGGAGAGTGTTGCTGCGGAAACATCTGCTTTTAAGCCGAGGCTCCGAAGGGAGAAGCGGTAGCAGGTGATGGCGTTGAAGCAGACCTAGCAAGGTGCAGCGCGGTCGCTCTTCTTGACGGCTAAAACCTCTTTGCTTCTTTTTCTCTTTTCAAGTGTATTCCCGTAATTCTTGAACATCTTTCTTGTACTCTGTGGCGGCTGAGTTCAAGATCTTTTCTTCTGTTTGCTTACTTTGAATAAAGGTTTATATAATAACCCCTCGTTAAGATTGCATCTGTATGTGCTCCTGATGTGAGATCTCCTTGGTCTTGCTGGGGTAAATGGCTCAAATCATCTTCCTTTTGTGCACACATTCTATTTCCTTCTTCCCGTGAGATGTTTGCTTAGGTTTCCTTCCTTGCTCTAGTGGGTTGATTTAGGCCGACTCGAGGACTTTGTGTTTTTAGGGGTACAGAGGTTCTCAGATGGAAATAATGCTTCAATTAAATTGAAAATTGAAAATTGAAACCCTAATTATGAATGCAAGTATTGCAATCATTTTCCGGAGGAATTACAAATATGACGTGAAATTGTAAAAGGAAACACGCTGGAGGAAGTAGCACAGCGTTTTAAAGTGTGGAGGACGCTGGAAAGTGGTAGCACAACGTCTTAAGTACGGTAGGGCAGGAGCCATCACGAGTGAATTGTTACGCCTTCTAGCTTGTCAGCGTTGATGAGCTTGCAGTAGCTGCCTAGGATGACATCTGCTACCAGGTGATGTGATTTTATATTGTTGTAGAAATTGGTAGTAAAAGTTCGTTCAACTCGGGCTTGTAAGGGTTTGATTTAAGAAAACTCTAAAAACAAAGAAAATATATTCACAAGATTTTCACAATGTCGAGAGGTACTGAGACTCGGTATTCCACCATAAACTCATTCATGCGATTCGTATATTTATCCTAGACAATTATAGCTCGAACAATATTGACTCTATATCTTCGCCAAGGTAGATTTTTAAAAGATTAATTGTAAATCACAAGCATGACGCATCAAAAGTACTAAAACTAAGTATACGTCATCAAACGAAATCATAACTAATTAGTGAAAATCATAAAACAATTAAATCAAGTGCAAAAAGTCATACAAGAAATAAATAGAATTACCACATGCATGAAGAATGGCTTCCTACTTTGTCCCAGTGTTGGGGTTTAGCTCCTCATGGTATAAACACGCTCAAAATAATAAATCATGGCTCAAAAGGTGTTTTTATCAAGAAATTATATAACTCACCCAATCTGCAATGTCAGATTGGCAAGCACGTTGTTCACTGTTACAAAGGAATAAGACTGTGGAGAGAACAATAGTTTTCTTTGCAGTAACCGCGACGCTTGGTGAAGCTTAATGTTCTTCAATTTAGGGTTCTTGAGAACGACACTTCTCTAGTGTCGTCTCGCAACTCCCTCTCTTCCTCTTCTTCCGATCTTCGCTACAACTCCTCTCGCAGCCTTTCCTAATCCTCCGTTATCGACCCCCAAATACTCGACTACCCCCTATGACTCGCAACTATCCTTTTTATACTCCACATCCCCCAAGTTTCTCGATCAAATCTCCATAAATATCTCTTTTTTCTTTTGGAGAAAGTCTCGGCTTTTTTTCCTTTTATTTATATACTTTCTGCGTTCCTGGATTGTGTAGTACTCTCCAAACTTCCTAAGGATCGAACAGAATCAAACACAAGATATATTTCTTCCACTCGCACGTAATATCCAAAATTGAATCCAAACGAAGGCCGAGAATAGCTCCTTCCTGTTTTAATGAGATATATGTAGAAATATTCTTTCTTTCCAAAACAAACTCTCCTACCAGCCATGTTTTATCGTCACACGCCTACACCAGTTCAAACTGTACCAAATCTCCACGAAAATCACGACCAAAATCCGTTCTCAAAATTCCGCAGATGAAACTAACTTTTCCCGCCAAATTCGTCTTTTGAATGATGAAGAAGGGATGCCCCCTAACCAGAGTAGGGGTGCGAATAGTACATGCCCCGGGGTTACCCCTTATCAACTGGGTATCCAAAATGAGAGTCCGAATAGTAATTTTCTCCCATGAGCGCAAATTCCACTTTTCGAGCCAATTTTCCCGCACAAGTATATTTCTCCAAAAACACCTACAAAGACATAAAAAGCCATAATAAATATAAAATCGAGTACTAACAATATATACAATTGAGATTATATCGTACACAAAAATATGTCTATCAAATACCCCCAAACTTATTATTTGCTAGTCCTCGAGCAAATCAAATCTAGAAAATAAAATCCTAACTCACCTGTCCGCAGCATCGCTTGGGTTGCATTTAGCGTATGCAACAAGCCTTTAAACCCCTAGGTGGCCCTAGTGGCCGAGTTATAGTCTCGGGAGGGTTTACAAGAGATATACCCACAAAACCTTTTACCTGCACTCCTAGCTATCTACGCGTAACCTTGGAAGGCACTAAAGAATCTCCTTGGTTGGCATACTTATTGACTACATGAGGAAGTACCTCGATGCGAAATTCCAATTCTTTGCATACGAGTTTGCACTCAAGCATACTAAAATTCATATGTAAGTCACAGAGCTCTACTCTAAGATAGTTTCGGACATCATGACCGGAGTCAACCAATCACATGGATAGATTAAGAGATGGATATAGAAAAAACATAGATGGTTTTGATGTTGACTAAGGTGAACGGTGTTTCTCATATCTCGTCAAGGCCTTTGTCAAAATGAACCTATACTAATGGATCGAGATACTGTTCGGGACTAATATCAACACACCGGCATATACAAGGGAACCAGTGGTCGATAATCCTAACTCTAGGTCAACACAACTGGCATATACAAGGGTTCCAGTGGTCGACTTTATTGAATTTATTCCGGTTGGTCTGATGGTCCGGTCTCAATTTCCTTTTTTTTTTTCAACTTTTTTCATTTTTTTTTTTTTTGTATCTCAATTACTCTATTTCACCCTAGCAGTGGTAACAACTTGAATCGTGAGCCCCACCTAATCACTTAGACAAACATATTTTAAAGAAAACAAAATAAAAATAGAACTGAAAAGGATTCAACGAGATATGCTTAAAATACCATGTTTTTTCTTTTAATTTTAACACCGAGCTCGTGCTTTTATGAATAGACTCTTTAGATGTTTCCATCTAATCGATTGGTTCCTCAACTCCTACAATCAAGATGCTTCCATCCACTTAGATTGGTTAGTTCCATCCTTAATAAGCATAAATTTCTAAGCTCTGGAGTTTAATAATGCAACTAAAAGTTTCTCCCATACCCCCAAACTTAAATCTAACATTGTCCTCAATGTTCTAAAGATAAAATTAAAAGCATGAACAAGGAGAAAATGTTACCATTTGAAGCAAAAGAGTTAAGGAAAGATATTACCGTGTCGCATGAATATTGGGTTACCTCCCAAAAAGTGCTAAGTTTAAAGTCTTTAGCCAGACTAAGAAAGGATTAGTCACCTCATAGAATCATAAAGTAATAGCCAAATATCTCGTGGGTCATCAAAACCAAATAGAGCTATCACAAGTAAAAGGAATGCAACATGCCAAGAAAATTAACAAATAAAGCACACCCTTGTCTAGTTTCTGTTTTAAGACAACTACATCTAGTCGTGGTTCAGTGTTCAAGCTCTATCACCGGGTCGAGATAAAATATCTTCATGTGCTGGAATTCCTCAAAGCTAAGATCCGATTCAAAGTTGTAAAGTCTGTAAAAAATCAAATAAGAACTTAGAAGCACATAATGATAACCTGAATAATTGCGGATCCTTAAAATCAATCAGTTTTGACTCACACAATTGACCACAATGAGAGTAGTGGTCATTCTTAAGCAAATGTGTCGTTTCTATTCTCCTAAAGTACTTAGGTTTAGTCTCAAAACTTAATAATTGACACATCTGAAACATATACGTTCCCACCGGTTGAAAAATATTTGGTGGGAAAACAAAGTCAACGGGTATCATAGCTTTGAATAAACCACATCAACCGAGAGGATGGGTTTCTAACAACTGAACTTCCTTATGGATATCACTAGGTTCAGGAAAACGTGTATGAAGAGAATCTTTTAAAATGGTTGAGGCACATATGTCAAGTCCCAAGTGAGGGATCTCTATAAGAGCTAAAGGTAAGGCACAAGGAGAATGATAACCCCCAAACTTAGAGTTTTGGGTGTCTCTAGATAGACTAGCTACAATTTCCCTAATTTCTAGATCATCATAATCCTGAAAATGGTGAATTGCTTTTTCTAGGTTGTACTCAGATGATGCATCCTCACTCAAATTTAAAATCTCTACGAGTTCATCTTCTTCGTCTAAGACTAATGTTTTTAAATCGCTAGACTCTAAAACAATATTCTCAGAATATACTCGTTCCTCTAAACCATTATCATCGGCTTCGTAATCATAAGGAAATACTACATCGTCTAAAACGGTGGTATCTCTAGTCAAATCCTCGTCCTTTTGAATAGGTGAATTTATTAAAATTATTTGATTTTGAACTAGAAATATTATCATTGTAAAGCTCAATTGGAGTAACAAATTCCTGATCACTATGCCTACTTATTTCAAATTCTTCATCAACACTATCCTCATCATAATCATTATTATAATAACATGAAAATGGTTGAACCTCATCTAAACAAGTAGTGTTACCAATTCTATCCTTGTCATCTTGATTATGCAAATAACTATCTTCATTTTCAAGGGTACTATTGGAAACACTGTATTGGAAATTAAGATTATTTTGAGCCAATTTTTCTACAATCCTATTTGTACTCTCAGAGATATTGCTTAAGAGTTTCTTCTAAAGACATGTTTGTTGACTGCTCGTCCAAAGAATGTTCTGATTTTCTTCACAAATAAGGTATAACTCTTGAGAGCCTCTTCTAGAGAAATAGAGGGATTGTTTTACTCGTATGACTGGTGGGTGTGCGAATAGTAATTGGGCTCACTCTGGTATGAACCATAACCTCCAAAAGTTTGATGTTCCCAACCACTATTCATACTATGGTCAAAGTAATGTCCATTTTGAAAATCAGACGGATATTCGTTGAAGTTTTGGCTATTGTAATACCAGTTCGACATTCTATTGCAGGGGTGTGAGTTGTCACACAAAATAAAACCCACCGACAGTGGGATTCGTGGGTGGATAGAGTCTTACCTCCCGTACAGACGGGCGATGAACCTTTGAAGTCGACTGTGCCACCGACTCCGATGTCGTTGTACGAACCCGAGGGGCCGAGACAGCCAGAATCGTCGTCCTTCCTCGTAAATGATTTATATTTAATTTTTAACCGTTCCTTAGGGTTTCAAAAATAATGTCCAAGTCCAACAGAAAAATAAAGTCCAAAAAGTGTCTGAAAATAAAAAGAAAAAGTTACAACAATGAAACCCTATTTACAGTTTCTAAAAATAAAATAAAATAACTATATACAAAATCATCTTCTTCACTCCTTTCAGATTCCTCTTTTCTTTCCTTCTTTGGTGATGCTTTCCTTTTATAGCACTTTTTCTTTCCTTGTAGCTTCGCTCCAAATCTGAAAAGAATCGAAAAAATACCAAAGGCGTAAAAGAGAACAAAAAAAATAAAAATAGAAATAACTCTAAAACCTAAATACAAGTCCGCGTCGGCGGCGCCAAAAATTGATGTGATTTTAAATTGTTGTAGAAATTGGTAGTAAAAGTTCATTCAACTCGGGCTTGTAAAGGTTTGATTTAAGAAAACTCTAAAAACAAAGAAAATATGTTCACAAGATTTTCACAATGTTGAGAGGTACTGAGACTCGGGATTCCACTATAAACTCATTCATGCGATTCGTATATGTATCCTAGAAAATTATAGCTCGAATAATATTGACTCTATATCTTCGCCAAGGTAGATTTTTAAAAGATTAATTGTAAATCACAAGCATGACGCATCAAAAGTACTAAAACTAAGTATACGTCATCAAACGAAATCACAACTAATCAGTGAAAATCATAAAACAATTAAATCAAGTGCAAAAAGTTATACAAGAAATAAATAGAATTACCACATGCATGAAGAATGGCTTCCTCCTTTGTCCCACGGGTTTAGCTCCTCATGGTAAAAACACGCTCAAAATAATAAATCATGGCTCAAAAGGTGTTTTTATTGAAGAAATTATATAACTCCATTTATCTCTAACGCTCGTATTGGCGTTCTGAGTTCATCTGTTACAAAGGAATAAGACTATGGAGAGAACGATAGTTTTTCATTTCGTTAACTCTGCGGACTGTTGCGTGCGACTTAATGTTCTTGATTTAGGGTTCTTGAGAACGACACTTCTCTAGTGTCGTCTGCAACTCCTTATCTTCCTCTTCTTCCTGCTGCTGCTATAACTCCTCTGCAGCTTTCCTAATCCTCCGTATCGACCCCCAAATACTCGACTACCCCCTATGACTCGCAATAATCCTTTTTATACTCCACAGCCCCCAAGTTTCTCGATCAAATCTCCATAAATATCTCTTTTTTCTTTTGGAGAAAGTCTCGCCTTTTTTTCCTGTTATTTCTATCCTTTCCGCGAACCTGGATTGTGTAGTACTCTCCAAACTTCCTAAGGATCGAACAGAATCAAACACAAGATATATTTCTTCCACTCGCACGTAATATCCAAAATTGAATCCAAACGAAGGCCGAGAATAGCTCCTTCTGTTTTAACGAGATATATGTAGAAATATTATTTCTTTCCAAAACAAACTCTCCTACCAGCCCTGTTTTATCGTCACACGCCTACACCAGTTCAAACTGTACCAAATCTCCACGAAAATCACGACCAAAATCCGTTCTCAAAATTCCGCAGATGAAACTAACTTTTCCCACCAAATTCGTCTTTTGAATGATGAAGAAGGGATGCCCCCTAACCAAAGTAGGGGTGCGAATAGTACATGCCCTGGGGTACCCCTTATCAACTGGGTACCCCATATCCAAAATGAGAGTCCGAATAGTAATTTTCTCCCATGAGCGCAAATACCACTTTTCGGGCCAATTTTCCCGCACAAGTGTATTTCTCCAAAAACACCTACAAAGACATAAAAAGCCATAATAAATACAAAATCGAGTACTAACAATATATACAATTGAGATTATATCAGACACAAAAATGTGTCTATCACCAGGTATGGTTCATCCTCCTTTTCGGTGGGTGAGTCAGGTAGGGCAGCCACTTTCACCGTAATGCTTCCAACCTTGAATACGGTTGTCTTCGTCACTAGATCTCCAATTCCAAACGGTTTTGGACGTGTAGATGTATGGACCTTGGACTTGTCGGACTCGTCGTCTTTGATCGAGATAGATTCTAGGCTCCTGATAAACTGTTTGAAGGGGCCAGTCCCCCATTGACATCTCTTAGCCAGGGTTGGTTTGTTGGTTAGAGCCAGTCCCCAGGACTTATCAGAGTGAGGAGCAGTTGATTGTAAAAAAGATTGGGCTATGAGACTTACTTGAGCCCAGAATCTTTTAATGTATGCTGACAAGCTCTCTCCAGGAAGTTGTGTCACGTTGGCAAGTTGCAGGTGGCGCGGCAATAGGCAGTCATTAGGTCTAGACGGCATGTTGGAGATCCTTTCGGGTATCGAAGCCGGTAGAGGACAAACTCATAGTGTTGCCTTGTCGTCGTGTATCCAAGAGCGCCCTAGGATCATGTCGTAGTTCGGATGTTCTCTGAATATGTAGAACTTTTCTTGTGTCGAGGCATCACCCAATTTTACTTCAAGATCGATGTATCCATATGCATCTCTGAGTTCTCCTTCTGGAGTCTTAATCACAATTGGGTTGCGAGTAGCCTCCTGTTTTGAAATCTTTGCTGCTTTTAAGGTCTGGAGGGTGATGATGTTGAATTCAGAGGCCGTATCGATCAATGTGTTATCGAACTCGACATCCCTCAAACGAGCAACGGTTAAGAGTCCCCAATTCCCTTGCTTGCATCTTCTAGCAAGGACTGAGGTTTCGAGACCGCTTCCTCTTCCAGATACAAGCGCCTGCCTGAGACAACGCGGTTGAGGTCTGCAAATATTTCCTGACATTGTGCTTTGGAGAAGTACAAGATCTCGCATAAATGTTCCATCATAGATTGTACATTCTTGCGAACGGAATCCCCAGAAATCATGCAGTTCCTGACAGGAAGAGGATCTCTACGAACACCTTCGTTTCCAAGCTGGAGTTCTCCTGTCTCTATCTTTTCTCTGAAGATTTGTTTCAGCCTGTTGCAGTCTTTGGTTGGATGGTGAACGAACCTATGGTAGCAACAGTACTTTGGATCCACCATATCTTTCTCAGTTGGTGGACGTCTGATAGGAGGCAGCTTGATGGCATTGTCTTGAATCCATGCCTCCAAGAGTTCCACTACTTCACTCATGGGGAATGGGAAGCCTGTATCTTCGGTGTCTTGTGCAGGAGTCTTGCCCGCTCCATTTTGAGAAGAAGTCATGTATGCTGGAGCCGCACGCTTGGGTTGTTGTTCCGTAGCTGAAGCTTTCCTTTTTCCTCCTTCGCATACCACGCTCATAGAAGGACCAGTGTTGTATTGCTTATTTGTGAGACGCCTGCTTCCTCGACTCTCACGTGGATCTTCGTTTCAAACAACCCTGGTTCTCTCTAGCAATCTCAAAGGGGTTGTGGTGAACGTTTGGCGGCTTCATGGAGTTCGGTGAACGTCCGAAAGCCAGATTCTCTAGTAAAGCGCGGTATATGGGTATCATCCGTTGATGCACATCTCCACCAACTGACGTTCAGTGACATTCAGATCATGACAATCTAGTGCTTGAGTTCTGAACCTCTTAACGAAGTCTTTCGGATGCTCGTTGTTCTACTGAGAGACTCTCTCTAGATCTGAAAAGGTGATATGCTCAGATACGAAGAAATACTTCCTGTAGAAAGCGCCGACCATCTCACCCCAATTGGATATGCTGTTAGGTGTGATGTTGTTGTACCAGGTGTACGCCCTTCCCGTAAGTGACTTCGAGAACGTTTTCAGGCGGAGAACATGATTGTACTCATGCTCCCCCAAGGATTCCAAAAAATCGAGAGATATGTTCACGAGCGTTACCGCAGTACCATCGTAGAGGGAGAACTGAGGAGAGGTGTATCCTCTTGGAAGAGGGATTCGTTGCACATCTTAAGGGTACGGCGGCTGATGTTGGTGTGCATACATCAAATTTCATTTCCCTCGGTTTTGGAGAAGTCGTTCCAGGTCCTCACGTGTGATGAAGTTGGATGGCTGGTCCCTTTCCCTTGGGCGTTTAGGAGCAACACGAGCTTCTTCACTCATGTGGGTCCGAGTGGAAACGCCTGCTCCGGGTGTATTGAAGGCATCCCTTGTTGGCTCCACGGGTTGCCGTGAATCTTGTGGCAATCGTTCAGTTAAAGTTTTAAGGAAAGTGAGTACCTCTTTCTGAGTTGCGGCCATATCCGTTTGAGTCTTAGCAAGAACTTCCTGCTTCTTCATCAAGTCTGCAATGGTAATGGATGGTGGTTCTCCTCTCATCCCTCCGGCTCCTCGTCCTGATGAATGAGTGAAAGTTGTTGCTCTAGTGACCACTGGAGGCGTTACACTTGAGGAGATGCCGGGATTCACGGCTGCTGCTCGGCTCAGTGATGGGAGGCGTTACACCCACGGAATGTCTCCCGCTCCGCTAGCGTTGGTGATAGAAGTGACGGCTCCACGAGATGTATTGACCACGGTAGCTCCACTGACGGGTACATCGACACCGGGAGTGTTATCCACACTAGCTCCATCAGAATTGATTGATGATCCAGACCTGAGTTCCACCATCTTGAAATGAATTGTTGATTGAATTGTTCTAAGATCTACCCTTTTGAAATTGATAAAATTGAATCGTATTTCGAAGAAATTGACTTTACAACCGAGAGATTAACCTCCCACTGTGGTCGCCAATTGTTTATGGGTGAAAACTATTTCACGGTTTTGGTAATTTGGGGTGTGTGGATGATAATTGAATCTAAACCCTAAACAAATGCACTGCACGGGAGTGCTTGTGATTCGAGAAATCAATCTGTACAATTCTGGCCTAAACCAAGAAATGGCCGTTCCAGACTTGCTTCGGTCACAGAGTGAAGGAGATGGGGTTGATTAGGGAGGGAAGCGAAGAAGGTGTTGAGATTGTGAAGGTGTTGGTTGTGTATGACTTGTATCGAGAAAGTCAACCGGGCTTGCGGGATGTAAGCTATCGGTTCGGTGTTTGGATACGATTGTATCAACACTTGCCTCTATTGTCTTGTCTTGCCTTGTTCTTCTTTTGGAAAATAGGGAGGAGAACCTATTTATACAAGTCTTTAAGCCTAACCTCGTATCTCGTGGGAAGTGGAGAAAGTGGAGTGATGGAGTATCTGGAGTCGTGTGTTGGTGTCACACGACCCGTCTTGCCCACTTCTCCCATCATCACTAACCGTCCATGACTTCCCGACACGTTCTTGTGAAAATAGGTACGTCGTAAACCGCCGAGACTAATACCCCAAGTATGTATCCCCCGCTTTGTGAAATGATTGATGTCTCGAGTGTGTGGATCGTGGGACCCTGAGAAAGTAGCATGTAATGCTAGATTAAATAACTAAGTTATTTAGGAAGTCGATACTTGTGAAGTATCGTGTGTATTCTATGCAGTCTTGATCGAGTATATTCGGCGTGCATCAAGCATCGTTTTTTGAGCGTCTCAAAATAGCCTCATGTCCAACCTACTTCATGTGATGGTTTGGAGGTTGCGTAAGCAAGTCCTCCCTTGGTCGACCACATGGTGTGGTAGAGTGACGAGTGGTGATCTTCATGACGCCTCACTGACCAATTAACTCCCGACAGAGTTTGTATAACCAAGCCGGTGAAGTTGAACGAACGAGATGATCTTTGAGACACTCATCTGCGGCCAGTTAGTGGAATTAATTAGGTTTTTAGAAGAGGTGCGCAAGCACCACTTTTCACTTGGTCGAATCCAAGCTTGGGACACGATTTTGGCATGGCCGATCGGGCATGCGTGTAGACGGCATACCGGTATACATGCCCATACCTCATTGTCCCGTGAAAGTGTGATCTGGACCGCTCAATTTGTCCGGCAAAGAGGAGCGGTCATGATTGATTTACGACAGAAGTTTGGTGCCGCAAATGGAACAACCAGGCATGGTATGCCTTGGCCGATCGGGTGTGGAGATAGATGGGTCCACGGTGATCATGTTGATGCTCACTGGACTTTCTCATTCGACTCATAAACCCTCCATTCGATTAGGAGAAAACGGATATTTGCGATCAATCCAAACCCTAATTAGGGTTTTGCCGGCCGTGCAGCATGCCCACTTTGGGCGCACGATCTGGAACGACCAGCCATGGTTGGTCCTGACCGATCGGTCATGTGTGCAGGCGGGCTTACCGTGAGCGTGTTGACATGCTCTGGGCCCTTTGAATCTACATCTATACCCTCCATATATGCCTGCGAAGATGGATGGTTGAGACTGTTTTGCGACACATGTAATGTGCAGCAAACCCTAATTTAAGGTTTTTCGTCCATACTGCTTTGGCTTGGACGGTTTGGCAAGCTATGCCACCATTTTGGGGAGTCCGACCATGTGGGGCCCGCGTTGGGTCGGTAGTGAATATTCCAATACCTGCTTGGGGTCATGGATTCGACCTAAGCCATCCAACCATGCTTGGTGAAGTTGGATGGTCGTGATCGTTTCTGAGACTGATATGGACAGCTCAATCGGGCTAGTATAACGCACCGAGAGTTGCAGCCTGTACGGGTATTTCGTACATGCTTCATTATTAGTACTTGGAGGTTCGCGTTGCTCTGCTGAGAACAACACTCAATCGTCATGCAGCACCGATAATGAGTACAGGAAATACAAGGCTGGTCATGCATTAATTAATAATGCTTTAAATTCGCTGGGTATATGGGATTGTTGCCACATGCTCCAACCTGGATGAATTTCGTGTATTTAATTCACAGAACGCTGGGATTGTTGCCACATGCTCCATTCTAGGTGAATTAGTAAAGTGAAGAAGTATTCATCACTTATTAATGGCTTTATCTTTTGCAAGATGTTAGCGCATAATTTTGGCTTTTACAATTTTAGCCTTAAATGAAAATCCACCATCAACAGTTTGTTACTAACTTTAAACTTGATGTCATCTTCTACTGTGAACTTTATGTGATTTCAGAATCGAAATAGTTATACCTCTTTCATTCGTATCAAGTAATCCGTTGTATATCCCAACAATTCTTCTACAACAATTCCTTTCTTTTGCAGTTTCCGGACCATCAGTAGCCATTATTGTCAAACGCAATCTGTCTAATTTTTGTTGATGTTATGTATTTGCAATGTTCATTTTTCTTAAATAAATAGATTGTGGAAAAACTAAAAAAAAAAATAGAACATAAGTATTACATCGGGTCTAAGTTATTATATCCAAAATACTCCCAGGACACTCGCCACGGTGCCTTGTTTCCTCAAATTCCTCGTTGCATTCTAGAAAGATAGGCAACACCAATCATTTATGTGAGCTATTTGCGCAAGTGTGGTCAATGTATCCCTTGCATGTAATAATAATAACAACACGTCAATTTTTTCAAGGCATCCAATTGTAAATGGTATGTATCTAATAGATTTGAATTATACCTCAATCTTAGATATCACCTTCTTCTCACATAACATAGCAATTGAGGAAGGACAAATCTTGACCACTATTTACATAGGCAGAGTTAGCCAAACTATGTTTTGCAATTGTCTTACGTGAAAATTATTATTAATCCATATTTTAGTCAACTCCTATCGAAGCCGATCTAATTAGTCCTATAGAAAGTTAATCTTAAATTTTTGACCTTATCTCTTGACCAAATTATTGAAGTATTCTCAGTCATGTTCTGCGTGTGATCTACCCATCTATGTCTACTCTACCTTTTAACCCAGTGAATGAAACCTATACATATTGATCCGTAATTTGATATTGTTGATTTGTCATCAATAGGTCGCATGATTTGAGAATGTAAAATATAAAAAATATTCTATAAACATCGGAGGCTAAATTTAGATTTATGTTTAGAGTTTTTTTATGATGATTTTGATAAACAAACATAATTTTCAAACAAATATTTTAGAATGCAAATACATTTTCCCGGTCAATAAGGTTTTATATCGGGAATTGAGTGAAAGTTGTTGTCTTTGTAGGTAGTTGTAGCGAAACAACTCGACATTGATGGTCTTTCAGGAAAAAGAATGTAATAGTACTTGAGAGAGCGATAATGTTCTCTTACGCGGGTACACCAATTGCCTTTATATAATACGGGTGATCGAATAGTCATGATCATATTGTCTTATACGTTCCGGTATCATCCTCGAAATATTTGGTTTTTGTCCTTATCAATCGTGCTAAAAACAACCAATTACATCTTTCACAATACAATAAAACTCACTAAAAAGCAAAAACTATTATTATACACTACTATTACCAACACCCGCACCACCATAAAAACCATCCACCGCCACTATTTCTTCCACCAATAGTAATGTTACCGCCTCCACCATTCACAAACACCCGCCACCGCTTATACTAACCCTACTTCCACTACCACCATTAGAATTAATATAGTTTTTAGTAAAATTATGTATTTATGTTAGATTATTAAAGGGACATTTATAATAGAAATTTAATTAATCATTTATCTTTGCCAAGGACAAATCCTGACCACTCTTTCCATAAACAAATCGATAATAAATAATTTCATATGTTCTGATCTTGATTCGTGTCGTTCGTTTAGTTATTACATAACATGGCAATTGATTGCACCAATTTTTTAAAATGGACATGTGTTTTATCAAGTTTATTTTAACATTAGAATGATCAACCACGTTTTATAATTTATAATATAACGTTACACATTTTTTGGCGTTACGAAATTAGCATAATATGTTTTTGTTCACCAATACCCGCCACCACCATAAAACCATATGAATCCACTTTTTTTATCCACCACCACCTAGTGGCGGAGCCAAGGGTTGACTAACCTGGCTCTAACCCCTTAAATTTTTAATAACTACATAATTTTTTAGTTTATTTTATAAGTAGTACTTTGTCCATATATATTTATGGTTTAGTCCACCAAAGTTTACATGTTTCTTTTTAAAAAAAAATAGGTCTCCTCAATGTCAATTTTTGACTCCACCACTGTCGCCCATCCCATGTAGGTTTTTGGACGCAAATCTAATTTTCAATCACAAATGCCATGTATGAGGTTTAAATTGAACAAAATTTCGTCAATTGATTAGTTTCATTATTATTTTTTTCCGTGTATATATGCTTTTTTTGTATTGCAATCAATTTTAGTTTAACATTAAAAAATCATGATTTATACGATATAGTACCAAAGATAACATGGGTACCATTTGGGTGATCCAACTACGATCATGAAAATATTGTCTTGTATGATATCATCCCTGAAATATATGGTACCTTCCTTTATCAAAAGTGTTAAAAACAACCAACCACATCTTCCACACTACGATGTTATCGATGTTGTAACGACAACATAAAATTAATATTGTCCATCACTACTCACCAGCATTCACCGTCACTACTTCTTCCACCACAAACCAAGGGCGGAGCCAGGATTTTGAGGAGAGAGGGAGAAAAAATTCTTGGAAAGTTGGATACATGTGAAAAATGGACTTTGTATCCCATTTTACGATAAAAGAACAAAAATAAATATAATTGTGCTTGGCTCCGCCCTTAACCACCACTAATCTTTCGGCCTCCACCTCTTCTACTACTCATTGTCTTTGAGAAAATGTCTATTGATACTATTTATCAAAATAACTTATTAATAGAAATAAATATTATAATTAATTAAGAAAATATTTATAATTAAAAAATGATTAGTCATTTATTATGAGCAATTAGTGAAACACTAATTAATAAAACACTTTATAATGAATAGATTATTTATTATGTGCAATTAGTGAAACACTAATTAATAAAGCAATTATGGTATTTAAGTTGAACAAACCACCATTGTTAATTTATCATTTCTATCAATTCCAACCAAGGTGGAACACTGGTTAGAGGCCACTCTTATGACACAACAGGTCATGAGTTCGAACCTCCCCATTATAATTTTTGAAATTCCATATCTTGACTTGAGTATTCATTTTTCATTCATAATATTGGAATTAATGCCACGTGTGCGAGTTGTAGGGGGCGGTCAGGAGAACCACAGCCCTTGATTTATCTTTGCCAGGACAAATCCTGACCACCACTAACACAAGCAAACTTAGCCTAGCTTTGTTTTGTACTCTTGATACATGATTGTATATATAAATAATATATAAATATAATATGTATATACGTGTCAGCGTCCTAGTTTTTTGAGAATTTTATAGTGTCCGCATCGTGTCGTGTCCGCGTCTACGCATCCGCGTCTGTTCAACCCAGCTTGGAATTTAACAAATTTTATCTCGTCATAAATCTTTTCGGGAGATCTACACAACGAGTACAAACAACAATATCAGATTTAAGTTTTTTGTTTTTTTTTTAAAAAAATCAACGACTTATTACCGCCTCTTTTTATGTTTCTCTTTTCTTTTCGCCTCTGTTTATCCGTCTCCTTAGGAAAAGGATAATTTTAAAAGATGTGGGCTTGTGAATAATTTTCAACGAGGAAATTGGTGTGCCCATGATATTTTTTGAGCATAAAAAAACTCTTAAAAAATCCTGACAGTAGATTTCACACTTACCTATCATAGTCTTAAAGATATTCTTACTTTCATACTCTTGTCTTTACTTTGGTCTTACTAGTTTTGTTTGGGTGCACATTGTCAAGATCTTAACAACTACATTTTGGCGCTGAACTAAAGGGTTCGACTTAATATTTGTTTTGCAGGAGAAAGAATAATAAAACCGTTTTTTACGATCGTGGAAGGGGCAATTGGTTTTGTGAGATCTCTGTTTGAGATACACGCCCATGAAAACTCATTTATAGACCACAAAAAAAAGCCTTAGTAGGCATCATATAATATTTTCGACAAAAAATCATCTACCAACTGTTTTCTCCGATTGTTTCTTAAAAGGCAACAAAAAAAAATGCACTTTTGCTAAAGAAATAGTAACCACTAGCATCTTGTAACTAGAAAAACACGGTTCAACAAATAAAAATATGGTCACAAAGCATACCACATGTTGATATATCTTGTCTTTAACTTAAAGATGTTAGATTTAGTCCAGTCTATGTGCGCAACATCAGCTATGGTGTTAATCCATGCAGAAAGTACCAAGTACTCATCATAGAAAATAAATCCATAATTTTGTATCCCAACCATATGCTAAAAAACCATAACTTGAAGTAAACACCAGATCCATAGTCTAGGACGACGACCTAAAAACCACCGCTGGTGTTAAATTTGGTGGAGAGGTGCGTTATGCCGCACATAATAAACGAGAAAAGCATAATACATGACGAAAATCATGTTTGGTGCCACCGATTCGGGGAAAACTAATGTAACATCACTATCTATCCGCACAAGAACCTTTTAGACGTTATAGAAAAGACGCACTGAAGATACCATAGGATGGCGACTCCCGAACATCATCAAGAAAAAATAAAATGTTATATTTATAATAGAAATATATATATCAGAAGCAGTACGTTAAAATAACCTACACAGTTTATAAGCCTAAAAGACCATATAGAATCTACAAGATTTATTCTTGAGAATTTGTATCTTGAGATAAAGATTACAAGACTTGTTCTTGTTGGAATCTGGTTCATACTACAATTCGGTTACATACTAGGTATTTACTTGGATATTAATTTCTGAGATCGTCCAAGTTAAACTTGTCTTCAGATCAAGTATCAGATCCTTACTGTTGATATGTGATACTGATTGCAACAAGTTTGTCCATACAGGTTTCCGAATTAAAATTTGGTGGTATATTTTGTATACCCTCTCCTTTTCAATTTTCTTTTCTAACGTTGATATATATTTAGGACCTTAATAAATAATTGACAATGATTTTATGTAACACAATTTAAGATTTAAATCAAAGTAAAGAAGATCAAACCATTTAAAATAAATCAGATTGTTTTTTAAATATTCAATAGACACATGGATGGTTTACTGATTCCGGTTCTTGGTCCATCCATTTAGGAACTAGATCCAACTTTCACAAACAAGTCCGATTTCAGGTTTAATGCTAAACGGAAAGAATCAGACCCATTGAAACCCCTACAAAATGGTTTATCTTACTTCTAGAAAATCTCTAGGTGACTTCCATTAACGTCTTTAAATAGAGTTCAACCACCTCATTCTATTCCCTAGAAATGTAAGTACACAACTGTTTATGGGTAAAAATCGTTTCCGCCGATTTTGGTAAATTCGGTAGGTGAGTGAGAAACTGGTTTAAACCCTAAACAAATGTACTGCACGTGAGCACTTTCTAGATTCAAGAGATCAATCTGTACAAGTCCGGCCTAAACCAAGAAATGGCCGTTCCAGACTTGCTTCGGTCACAAAGTGGAGGAGAAGGGTTGATTTGGGGGAGGGAAGCAAAGAAAGGTGTTGAGACCGAGAATAGTGCAGGAGAGTAGTGTCTCGACTTGTATCAGAAAGTGAAAGATTCGGAAGCTTACAAGAGATGAAAGCTTTTTTGGAGAGCTTGCAAAGTTGCCTTTTCTGAGAGTGTTGTGTTTTTCTCCTGACCGAGACTTGTTGTCTAGTGGAAATAGGTAAGACCTATTTATACAAGTCGAGATTGAAACGTACCCTGGCCTCATGAAGGAAGAGAGTAAAGGGTAAAATAATGGGAGGAGGTGGTAACCGCATGGTGTTTATGGGTGAAAACATTTTCACCATTATTTCCTCATTTATTTGACCGCTTTATTCCTATTTACGCTTTCTTAATGTGAGCATAGTGTACGCTGCATGCTGTGACTGCCAAACCAAGACCCTGGAAAGCATCCCCCAGTTTGTGTTTGATGTCTCGAGTGTTGGTTGCACCTTGAGTGCAAGTGGTGCTGCTAGTGGCGCGTGTGGCATGTGCGGAATTCCTTTGTTGCGGGTTGCACCTTGAGTGCAAGTGGCAATGCCAGAGCTGCTAGTGGCGTGCGTGGCATGTGCGGAATGCCTTGGTGGTAGGTTGCACGTTGAGTGTAAGTGGCAATGAGCTGCTAGTGGCTTGTGTGGCATGTGCGGAATGCCTTGGTGGTAGGTTGCACGGTTTGCAAGTTAGGCTACCAACGTGGGTTTTGGCATGTGCCAATGGCACGTACGGCCAAGTTGGTCTAGGTTGCACGGCTTGCAAGTTAGGCTACCAGCGTGCGTGTTTGGCATGTGTCAATGGCACGCATGGCAATTAGGGCCACGACTAGGTAATGAAAGCTACCAGCGAGCGTGTTGGCATGTGCCAATGGCATGCTCGGCCATTAGGGCCACGGCCTGGTAAGAAAAGCTACCAGCGATGCGTGTTGGCATGTGCCAATGGCATGCTCGGCCATTCGGGCCACGGCTTGGTAAGAAAAGCGACCAGGGAGCGTGTTGGCATGTGCCAATGGCACGCTCGGCCATTAGGGCCACGGCTAGGGAATGAAAGCTACTAGCGAGCGTGTTGGCATGTGCCAATGGCATGCTCGGCCATTAGGGCCACGACGACAGTAAGAAAAGCTACCGGCGATGCGTGTTGGCATGTGCCAATGGCATGCTCGGCCATTAGGGCCACGGCTTGGTAAGAAAAGCTACCATGAGCGTGTTGGCATGTGCCAATGGCACGCACGGCCATTAGGGCCTGACTAGGTAATGAAATCTACGCAATGAGCGTGTTGGCATGTGCCAATGGCATGCTCGGCCATTAGGGCCACGGCCTGGTAAGAAAAGCTACCAGCGATGCGTGTTGGCATGTGCCAATGGCATGCTCGGCCATTAGGGCCACGGCCTGGTAAGAAAAGCTACCCGCGATGCGTGTTGGCATGTGCCAATGGCATGCGTGGCCAATTTGGCATAGGTTGCATGGTTTGCAAGCCTGGGCGCGGGCGCTACTTTGGCATGGCGCGTCTAGGGCCAAGGTAAGGGTGTTTGGCTTGGCGTGGTGTGACCAGCGTAGCTAGGGCCAAGGCATAGTGCGTTTGGCATGGCGCGGCTAGCTTGGGCTAGGTGTGGCTGGCATGATTTTCCATTGGCACTGAGAGGTGCGGCTAGCATGGTTGGCATGCTTTGGCGCGTTTGGTATGACTGGGCATAACTATGGCCAAGGCGAGTGCGTTTGGCATGGCGCGGCTAGCTTGGGCTAGGTGTGGCTGGCATGATTTTCCATTGGCACGGAGGTGCGGCTAGCATGGTTGGCATGCTTTGGCGCGTTTGGTGTGACTAGCATAGCTAAGGCCAAGGCATAGTGCATTTGGCATGGCGCGGCTAGCTTGGGCTAGGTGTGGCAGGCATGATTTGCCATTGGCACGGAGGTGCGGCTAGCATGGTTGGCATGCTTTGGCGCGTTTGGTGTGACTAGCATAGCTAGGGCCAAGGCGAGTGCGTTTGGCATGGCGCGGATAGCTTGGGCTAGGTGTGGCTGGCATGATTTTCCGTTGGCACGGAGGTGCGGCTAGCATGGTTGGCATGCTTTGGCGCTTTTGGTGTGACTAGCATAGCTAGGGCCAAGGCGAGTGCGTTTGGCATGGCGCGTCTAGCTTGGGCTAGGTGTGGGGGCATGATTTGCCATTGGCACGGAGGTGCGGCTAGCATGGTTGGCATGCTTTGGCGCGTTTGGTGTGGGCTGGCATGATTTGCCATTGGCACGAGGGGAATTAGGGTTTTGCTCGTTGTAACCCTAATTTGAAAAAATACCCCCTATTAATTACTGACTACATGCATTAAATGTTCTACTAAATGTGTCACCGGTGACATTAGGTTATTCGGGGTTTTACGATTTTACCCTTTGTCTAAAAACCACCATCGACATTAAGTCCCCTGCTTAGCTCGGAACAGGGGCTTTGTTGCGAGGTAAGCATAAGATGGTGACAAACTATCAGCAGTAAATCGTAAAGAAAATTGAGGAGGCTTGTCTGACCTTTTTATAGATAGGATTTGGAATCCTTGCCTCTGGCAGTTTTGCACAAATCGGGAGGCTGGAACGATTGGGAAGTCAACATCATTGAGAGACAGGAAGCTGGGCGGCATTGAGAAGTTGACGCGAGTTGGGAAACTGAGCGTGTTAGCTGGTGGGACCGGCGCAAGGTGGGGAAGGCTGGAGTGTGCTAGCTGGCGCGACTTGGGCGGTCATTGGGAAGTTGGCGCAATTGGTGGGACCGGTGCAACTTGGGCAACATTGGGAAGTTGGGCGCAATTGGTGGGACCGGTGTAGCTTGGGCGGTACTGGGGAGTTGGCGCAACTGGTGGGATCGGTGCAACTTGGGTGACGTTGGGAAGTTGGGCGCCCTTGTGGGCCCGTTCCTTATACGCATGATTTTTGGTAAAGGAAAATCCTTCCTTATTTCAGAATCTTCTCGCCCATATATATAAAATCCCTTTCTCTCATCTTGCACTTTGTTCTTTCGTCTTTTCATAATAGCAACAGAGTCACAAAGAAAAACCGGCTTCCAGGTATGTCTTACAGTACTTCTCTTGTTTCCCTTTTCATGTAGGTGCAAACCCTAAGAGTAGGAGTTTTTCTTTTATAATCCTTGCAATGATATTGCGCATATGATTTGTTGGCGTGCTTCTTGTAGAAAATATTGTATATATGCACCCAAGGGAAATACTGCATATATGATTCGAACCCGTATAAAAATGCTCCATATATAATTTTGAACCCGAAGAAGGATACCATAGATGCATTCGAGCCCGTAGAAAATACTGCGTATATAGTTTTGAACCCGAAGAAGGATACTTTGAGACGCACTTGAGCCGTATAAAATCTGCGTATATAATTTTGAACCACTGAAGAAAATATTGCGTGTGCGTTTTGAACCCGTAGAGAATCCGTATATGAATCCCGAAGAAGAATACGTATATGTGCTTCATATGACTTGAACCCATAGGAAATATTGCATATATAAATTTCGGACTGAAGAAAATCTGCGCGTCGATTTTGAACCCGTAGAGAATACCCCTTTTTTTTGTTTTCCAGGTTTTCCTTTTGTTTGGGTGCGGTTATGTGTCGGGGAGATAATTTCGTCTTTCTCCGTTTGTTTTGTGTGGATATCTTGTTACCAAATTGTTATGAAGAAATCGACAAGATGTTACACGAACAAAATTTCGCTTCATCGAAGGATGTTCATAATTCTAAACCAAACACGGATGATGAATTCTTTGCCAAACCCCTCGCCCCTGCTCGGAAGAATCACCCAGTTTTCGTGCCAATTTTGTTAACCGGTGGTGAAGATGAAAAGAAAACACGTTCGCTTCGCCCAGAGAACACCATACGGTTCTGTCTTCATAAAAGGGTATATTCTTCTTCCAACATTGATTTCAGGATATGTCAAAGCCCAGTGCGTTCTTTTGATAGATGGGTTGAGTTCATGGTGAGTAAGGAGCACATAAATACCAACTTGATCGAGCGCAGATTATTGATACTGTCAGAGCTTCAGTAAGTCTCCAGATTAGGAAGGATATCCCGGGCTTGGTTGATTTCATCTCCAGATGGTGTTCGGACACCCATACGATCATATGTAGATGGGGTGAAATAACTTTCTCCTTGGAGAGTGTGGCTCTCTTCTTTGAATCTTAGGTAGCAGGAATCTTAACATCCAATTATCGAAGGTGAGGAGAAGATGCGGGATGACCTTGCCGCTAATTTGGGAGATTTCGCTCGAAAAGACTCCACTGCGAAGTCGAAGGATTCTGTAGGAAGAGGATGAAAGGTGCTTTTACAGCTGGTGGATATCTCAATGGTTTCAGGACGAGTGGAACCTAAAGAAAAAGCATTGATCTTCTTCACGTTGCAGCATTTTGGCTCTCTGGTTGTCTAGAGACATTTTTGATGACGGTTACGGCAAGAAGGAAATAAGACCCGAGTTGCTAGTGATTGATGTGAAGTTGGAAAAAGGTGAAGTTCTTCCCATTGGCAAGCTATTCCTTGGTTCCTCGCATGTGCAAGCTGGATCACCTAGTTGCGAACATGCGAGTTTCGAATGGTTTCATGAAAGTGGATTCATATGTGCACGTTGCTTTTAAAGCTTTGGTTATGGGAGCATTTTGAGAAGTACACTCGAAACCGTTGCCTTCGATTCCCGTGAGTTGGGGCGGCTCCCGAATTCTTCGATGGGTGAACAGGCGTCCAAGAGTTGGCATGAGCTTGGTTAGTCTTCTCGATAAGTCGCATGAAATCAGTTTTCGCCCATGGGAGCCGGTCCATAGGTAGGTGACTCAAATTGACACCTTTGCTTCTGCTCCGATCATGTCTTTGTCTTCTGACGGCAGCTTGAGTGTTGGTGAAAACTTGTTTATTCAAAGCTGCATGCCCGGTTATATGCCGTCTTTCTTCATGGGGTCTTTCCAGAATAGCTGCTTACAATATTGACCGTCTTGCTCGTCACATGGGTTTCGATCAAGGGTGCCTCTTGCTTACCGGTGGTGGTTCCTAAGGATTCATTGCGTGCCGCCCTCAATGCAGTTCCCTTGAGTAGGGTTTCCTCCTTCCCTTCTTTCAAGCGGGAAGAGTAATTTGACGACTTTTGGCTATAATGAGTTGAGTACGATGAGTTCATTATGATCCGAGATTTTGTAAATAACATGGTGGAGAATGTTCGTTGTAAACCTTCCCCAGCAGTTTTGAAGAAGTATCCAATGTTGAGAGATCTCAAGCGAAAGTTGCCTGGCAACTCGGAAAGTCCCCAGGTGTTTATGGGTGAAAACTACTCCTGTAGAATTTGGTAATTTGGGGTGTGGATGAGGAATGAATTTAAAACTTAAACAAATGCCTTTGCGCGGTGAGTGCTTGTAGATTCGAGAGATCAATGCATTGCAAGTCCGGCCTAAACCAAGAAATGGCCGTTCCGGACTTGTTTCGGTCACAAAGTGAAGGAGATGGGGTTGATCTTAGGGAGGGAAGCGAAGAAGGTGTTGAGATTGTGAAGGTGTTGGCTTGCTTATGACTTGTAACAGAAAGGTGAGCAGGCTTGTGATTGATGCAAGCAAGCTCTGGGTGTTTGAATACGTTTTTGTATTAACACTTGGTTTTTGTCTCGCGGACTTGTGTTGTTGTTTGAAATAGGGCGGAGAACCTATTTATACAAGTCATTGAGCCTCATTCACGTCTCTCGTGGGAAGTGGAGGAAGTGGAGTGATGGAGTAGTGGAGTTGTGCGTCGGTGCCACACGACCCGGTCTTGCCCACTTCTCTGTTCATCTCTAACCGTCCATGACTTTCGACACGTTCTTGTGATGGCGCGTTGCCACGTTGCACGCCGTAAACCGCCAGACTAATACCCCGATATGTATCCCCGAGTTTGTGACATGATTGATGCGGAATGTGTGGATCGTGGATCCCACGAAAGATAGCATGTAATCTTTGAATTGAATAAGCTGCGTTATCGGGGAAGTCGTTACTTGTGAAGTATCGTGTGTATTTTATGCACGAGTACTGCATTATGGTATGGTAAAGTGATGGGTAATAACGCCTCACTCGACCAAATAACTCCCCGACCGGGGTTGTATAACCAAGTGGTGAAGTTGGACGGATGAGATGATCTTTGAGACACTCATCTGCGGCCAGTTAATGAATATTAGGGTTTTTGAAGAGGTGCGCAAGCATCACTCTTGACTTGGTCGAAACCGAGCATGGAAAGGGATTTGGAGAGGGCCAAGGCCAGGGCATGTGTGTAGGCGGCATGCCGATGTGCACGTCCATATCTCACTTTGTCCCATGAAGGTGCGATCTAGGCCACTCAATTTTACCAGGCAAAGAGGAGTGGTTGAGATCGATTCTGCAATAGGAAATTGATGCCGCAAAAGGCCGCGCATCATGCTTTTTCCGGCGCGCGTTCCAAGACGACCTAATTTGGTCGGTCTTGGTCGATGGGTTTGACGTGAAGATGGCAGGCTGGTGTTCATGCCTATACCTGAATATCCCATGAAAACGTGATCTAAGCCATTCAAATCATCCGGTGAAGTTGAGCGGTCGAGATCAGTTTGTGGTTTGGGAGGCGTGGCCATGCTAGTTTGGACGCACGTTTTGGATTGACCGGGCATGATATGCCTTGGCCGAACACATGAGGAGGTAGATGGGCCCACGGTGGTCATCTTTGGTATGGCCAGGCCCTTGCTTAATCTAATCTGTGACCCTCCATTCATGCTCGGAGAATATGGACGCGCGTGATGGCTTGAAACCCTAATTTTGTCTTTCAAAGCCGTGCGCCATCTCTTGTTTGGGTGACGATTTTGTCACGGCCAAACATTGTTGGTCTTGACCGATTGGTCAAGTGTGTAGGCGAGGCCCACGGTGATCGTGTTGACATGCTCTGCGCCCTTTGAGTCTACATCTACACCCTCCATCTATACCTGCGAAGATGGATGGTTGAGACTGTTTTGCGACACATGTAATATGCCGCAAACCCTAATTTAGGTTTTTATCGTCCATAATGCTTGGTATGAACGGTTTCTTGGCAAGCTAGGCCAATGACCGACCATGCGGGGTCGGCCGTGGGTATTCCATACCTTCTTGGGGTGATGGAATTGATATGGGGTCATCCAATCATGCTTATGGAGTTGGATGACTGCGATCGAGATCATATCCGATTGATACGGTCGGTCAGGATGCTCAACTCAGGCTAGTATAACATACCGAGAGGGCTCAATCGGGCTAGTATAACACACCGAGAGTCGGCTGTGCGGGTATTTCGTACATGGTTTCATTATAGTTCTTGGAGGTTCGTGTTACTCAGTAAGAGTAACACTCGGTCGTCATGCCACCTTGATAATGAGTCACGGAAATACAAAGTGATATGAAATTCACGAGGAAGGGATTGTTGCCACATGCTCCAACACGGAGGAATTTCATGTATTCACGAGAATGGGATTGTTGCTACATGCTCCATTCTGGTGAATTAAGTGAGGGAGTATCCAACACTTATAAATGGCTTTATCTTTTACAAGATGTCGGCGCATGATTTTTTGGTTTTTACAAATTTAACCTTAAACGAAAATCCACCATCAACATTAAGTCCCCGCCTAGCACATAATGGTTACACTATTATGTGGTAGGCATGAGATGGTGACATACATATGTGAGGAAGACAGGATAAAAGGAGTTTACAGGAAGAGTGTTGGCCGGCCAGCTAATTTCCCACGCCGTCACGCTTGTATGGAATCCTTTGGTGGGGTAGGTTTCTTTCTTTGGGTATTTGAATCAAAGAGGAAACCAAATAAGAGAGGAATCCTTCTTCTATTGGGATTCTTCTAATTTTTGTCTATAAAAGAGACAAGAACCCTTTTCTTTTTCCCACGAGTTCTCTCCCCCTCTTTTTTTTTGTTTGAACAGACTCCGTCGTGACTTTTTGCCGCCCCGACCGACGCCCGCCGTTCCGTTGCCGGTTCTTGTCGTGCGCCACCGCCCGTTCACGGTAAGTTTCGCTCCTTTTTTTTTTTTTTTTTTTTAAAGGTAAAACCTAGTTTTGTTAGGTAAACACCTTATGTAAGACATGTATATGCTTAGCTTTTTTTCCACCATTTGGCTTGAATCCAGTAGACACGATTCCCATGAATAAATAAAATCGTGTTATGATGCATGCGGATGAATGAATGCGGGCCGCCGTGTATCCGGAACATGGGTCTTACTCACATATGCTTGACTGAAATTTACAGAACTTGAAACTTGTCTAGGACTTGAAACCAATACCGTGGACTGAAATTTGTACCGGACTTGAAACCAATACCAGACTGAAACTTGTACCGGACTTGAAACCAATACCAGACTGAAACTTGTACCGGACTTGAAACCAATACCAGACTGAAACTCGTACCAGACCAATACCAGACTGAAATCAATACTAGACTAAAATTTGTACCGAACTTGAATGGTGTTTGAACCGGCCATTGTGTGCTCCGATGTGAATTGCGTCTTGCTAGGTGTGTGACTACATCTCTCCTTTGCTTTCATACAAGTTCTAACTCTGTCTTTTATTTCATTGTGGAAGAAAAGAATCCCTGTTGAGATGTCTTACGGAGATAATCTTTGGTGCCAAGTCGGGAAGTGTTGACAGCTTCAAAGATATCTTTGAACATCGATGATGAATTATTCACCTCGCCTTTTCCAAACATTAGGAAACATCCTTCTCATAAGATAGTCTTGCTTTCCGATTCGAGAGAAAATATAGAAGCTGATCCATTCTCTTCTTCAGCACTTGTGATGAGATTTTGTCTCCGGAGAAACGAATATCCGCCTTCTCCTATTGACTTCAAGACTTGCCATGCTCCACTGGGTTCTTATGAAGGATGGATGAGACGCATGTTGAGTAATAAGGGCATTAAGGACAATTTGACCAAAGCGCGAGATCCTCAATGCGGTCATGGCATCTGCTACTCTCGAAATTAGGAAAGACATCGCGGGTTTGATTACCTTCATTTCTCGGTGGCGTATTTCTACTCACATGACCATATCTAGATGGGGAGAGATGACTATTACTTTGGAGAGTGTGGCTGCATTAATGAACACACTGTTCTTTGGAAGTCTCTCTTACGAGCTCTACGATACGGAACAAAGTAACTATGGTGCTATACTTCAAAAGGTGGCGGAATTCGACAATGATCTGGACAAGGAAGAGAAAAAGATGCGAGATGCTTTTACACTGGTGGGTGTCGGAGTGGTCTCTGCAGACCCAGCCGGATCAAGTGTTGGAAAATGAGCTCGGTGTGATTGTGTTCGTGTCTTTATGGCTATCCGAGGGGATATATTCGATGATGGTTCTGGAAAGAAGACCATTAGAAATGACCTTGTTAAGATTGCTATAAGGCTGGCGAAGGGTGAAGTTCTTCCTTTAGGCGCATTGTTCCTTGGATCACTGTATTCTCATCTGGACACTTTAGCAATGGACATGCATGTTTCTAACGGGTACAAGAAGGTGGAGTCGCACATTCACTTCGCTTTTCTTCAGCGCTCTTATGGGAACACTTCAAAAGCTACGCTCCTACTCCCGCAAATTCACTCAAGAACTTGTATGGTGGCTCGAGAATACTCGCTGGAATAAGAGGCGTCCCAAAGCGGCGCGAGACTTGTGGGCATATTTGACAATGTGTCTAACTTGTAGATTTCCGTCCATGGGGGCCAATCCACCCTTCCATTGTTCGGCCAAAGACTTTTGCTATCGCTTCCGACGGTCCTGATCTTTGTGTTGTGTACCGATGTCGAAACTATGAAATCGGGAGAACTTATTTACCACGCAGTTTGCATTCCAGGATATGTTCCGTCTCTATTTAACGGAGAATTTTACGTGACTCTGTACAATATTGACAGGGGCTGCTCGCCAAATGGGATTTGATCGGGGTGTCCCATTTATTCGTTCACCAAGGGTTCCGAAAGAATCTCTCCCGAATATTCTTAACGCCGGCATGTTTGTAGAACGGGTGAGCCTTCCCTTACGGCCTATTGGGAGAAACCCGGTGGTAACCGATAAGTATAAGGAATTTTGGAAGAAACAACTGTTGGTTTTCCGAAATTTTCGGAGAGTGTTGTGACATGATTCCGTAGTGAGCCATCTTCGACATCTTGACGAAGCATTTCCGGTTGAAGCCACTTCCGGCCAAACGGACCCGAGGCGAGGGTTGCAGTCCCCAAGTAGGGGAGAGACCTAAGAGGCAAGCATGCGGTCGGTAATCCTCAATTCCTCCAATATGCGGTATTTAAATCTCTTCCCATCGGTTCTTTCATTTCTCCAGGTGTAAATTCTTCTAAAAAACGATCCTTGCTTGAAATCAGGGAATTTCGAAAGAGAATGTCTTCACCAGGTTGGCGCGCATTCAAAATGAGAAGGCTGGCGGCACTGATCTTCATGCTGAGAAGTCTGGAGAAACTGATCTTCATGTTGAGAAGTCTGGCGGCACTGATCTTCAGGAGTCTGGTAATACTGATCTTTACACTGAGAAGTCTGGGGAAACCACTTCTTTTCCAGACCATGACAGGGATGATGCAAGCTCGGTTGGACGAGGCGCTTCCCTTAGTGATCTTGTTGACGGGGTCGTGATGGAAATTAGCACCCAGAGCGAAATAGATGCTGGAAGGAATGTAAGAGAGGCGTGCTCCGCTAGAGTTGAGGCGGCTCCTCTTGAGATCCATCTGAGCAGGTTCCGTCAATATGGCTATTGTGGTGACTCCTTCCCGAAAGGCCTCGCAACCGACAAGGCTCCCACGGTTAGTGAATTAGGTGATGCGGCACAGGGCTTTGTTCGATCCTCCTTTCACTATCCCTTATCCAGGCCATGTGTTGGTTGGTGGATTCAGTAAGGCCGGTTCAGTTCAAAGAGTTGTACACAGCGATATGGGAGAAGCACGGTCACATTGCTACCACCACGAAACTCAAAAGTCGTCTTGCGTTGGTCAACCGCGTCCAAGAAGCTTTAGTTTCTATCCAGGGGATGAGCGTCACGACTGGTCGAGACAGTTTCGAGGAGATGATTGAAGATTGGAAGTGCCATCGAGACGTGTTTGCGCGAGTACGGTTTAATGCCCCTTGGTTCTTCAAAGGTTTCTCCAAGATTCGGGGAGCTCCGAAATTATAGGATGAAGTCCCTTCCGCGGACCTGTGTTGCTCGCCGGGGAAGAAGAGGTTGAGAAGTTGTCTAAGGAACCTGAGAGTGAAGCAGGCTGTGCTTCGAAGGATGAAGGTCTCTCTGCCCAGGAAGGACGAGTTGTTCTTGAAGGACTTTCCTTGAAGTATTCGTGTTATATACTTGCCTTTTTAGATGCTTTTTTCTTTTTGAGTGATAGTGAGGATTTTCTTTGACCTCCGGTTTTGAAATAATAGGTAATTGAATTGGTTTATTTCGAGATAGTTTTGTGGACAACCTTTTTGAAAGGGATTATGTTAAATGAGATTTGCATCTTGGTCATGAATGATTGCACATGAAATTGCAAATGTTATGTAAAAGGGAGGTACGAATGGAAACAAACATGGTGTTTGATCACTGAGCCTCTTTCTCCACGTGCGGGATGTTAAGTCCCCAGTGAATTCTAAACTATCTTTCTGTAAAATCGTTGAGTAAAACTTACTTGCTTTGAAGCCTCACTTGTATCGAACAGGAGTAGCCTTTCTAAGAAAATCTTCCGCACCAATCTCTCGAGTTATCGCTCTGGACCAAGCTTCTCCTGAACAATGCGCTTCAAAGCGTTGCATTCACTGGTGGGGTGATGGAGGAACCGGTGGAAATGACAGTACCTTGGGTCCATTACTTCTTGATCAGTAGGCGGACGCCATACCGGGGGTAGCTCCACCTCTCCATTTCGTACCCACGCCTCTAGTAGCTCCAGAATCTTCTTCATTGGGAAGGGGAAACGTAAGTACCTTGAGTCTGGCTTTTCCTGTGTTAGTGGGCATTGTGATGTCTCTCCGTGGCTTTGATGTGGAACAGGAGATGAAGTTGGAAGATTTGCGAGTGCCATCATATCTGCGGATCGCTTGCCTAGGTAAATGGATGTGGAAGGTGTCGTAATGTCACTGCTGAGTGATCGGATTGAACGTTCCCATCCTCTATATTCAGGTATTTCCTGATTGATTTCTCCCTCCTCAAGCATTTCTTGATCGGTTGAAAAGTCGACCTTGATTGGACCGTCTTAGGGCTTCAGTAAGAGTTTTGAGATATAAATCCTCTAGCAGGGCTCCATAGGCTGCAGGCTCCCTTTCTTTATCTGGCAGACATTGTAGTACTCCGGACAAGTCTTTTCCTCTGTCTGGACCATGTTGTCCATCTTTCTTGATTCGTTTTCGACTGCGTGCTCTTTTTGCTTCTCCACTTGTAAAGGTGTGACTCCTGACTAAGGATTCAACGTTTCTTCTTGTTCTCGAGTTGATGCCTATCGACCCTTCTTGTAGTTGTCTTTGCTATATCATTCAAAAGGCGAAATGTCTCGCTCTGCCTTCAGTGATACCGGCTTGATTTGCCAAGACATCCTCCAACATTCCGGTATGCTTCCCATGATATCTCGAACCACTGCCGGTTCTGGTGAGGATACATCGTGAGACGAAAACCGAAGAATTGAGAATTCGATTCTTGTAACCGAGAGATCAATCTCCCACTGTGGTCGCCAATTGTTTATGGGTGAAAACTACTCCTGTAGAATTTGGTAATTTGGGGTGTGGATGAGGAATGAATTTAAACCTTAAACAAATGCACTGCGCGGTGAGTGCTTGTAGATTCGAGAGATCAACTGCAAGTCCGGCCTAAACCAAGAAATGGCCGTTCCGGACTTGTTTCGGTCACAAAGTGAAGGAGATGGGGTTGATCTTAGGGAGGGAAGCGAAGAAGGTGTTGAGATTGTGAAGGTGTTGGCTTGCTTATGACTTGTAAGAAAGGTGAGCAGGCTTGTGATTGATGCAAGCAAGCTGCGGGTGTTTGAATACGTTTTTGTATTAACACTTGGTTTTACGTCTCGTCTGGACTTGCGTTGTTGTTTGAAATAGGGCGGAGAACTTATTTATACAAGTCATTGAGCCTCATTCACGTCTCTCGTGGGAAGTGGAGGAAGTGGAGTGATGGGTAGTGGAGTTGTGCGTCGGTGCCACACGACCCGGTCTTGCTCACTTCTCCTGTTCATCTCTAACCGTCCATGACTTCCGACACGTTCTTGTGATGGCGCGTTGCACGCTGCACGTTGTAAACCTCCAGACCAATACCCCAGTATGTATCCCCCCCCAGTTTGTGACATGATTGATGTGCGGAATGTGTGGATCGTGGATCCACGAAAGATAGCATGTAATCTTGAATTGAATAACTGCGTTATTCGGGAAGTAGATTACTTGTGAAGTATCGTGTGTATTTTATGCGAGTCTTTGCATTTTGGTGTGGTAAAGTGATGGGTAATAACGCCTCACTGACCAAATAACTCCGACCAGGGTTGTATAACCAAGTTTGGTGAAGTTGGACGGATGAGATGATCTTTGAGACACTCATCTGCGGCGACTCGTTAATGAATATTAGGGTTTTTGAAGAGGTGCGTAAGCATCACTCTTGACTTGGTCGAAACCGATCATGGAAAGGGATTTGGAGAGGACCGACCAGGGCATGTGTAGACAGCATGCCGGTGTGCACGTCCATATCTCACTTTGTCCCATGAAAGGTGCGATCTAGGCCACTCAATTTGACCGGCAAAGAGGAGTGGTTGAGATCGATTCTGCAATAGGGAAATTGATGCCGCAAAAAGGCCGCGCATCATGCTTTTTCCGGTGCGCGTTCCAAGACGACCTAATTTGGTCGGTCTTGGTCGATGGGTTTGACGTGAAGATGGCAGGCTGGTGTTCATGCCTATACCTGAATATCCCATGAAAACGTGATCTAAGCCATTCAAATCATCCGGTGAAGTTGAGCG
Organism: Papaver armeniacum; assembly: GCA_023531295.1. Taxonomy (NCBI): domain Eukaryota; kingdom Viridiplantae; phylum Streptophyta; class Magnoliopsida; order Ranunculales; family Papaveraceae; genus Papaver; species Papaver armeniacum. The sequence continues at coordinate 76,370 of JAJJWW010011833.1, forward strand.
GTCGAGATCAGTTTGTGGTTTGGGAGGCGTGGCCATGCTAGTTTGGACGCACGTTTTGGATTGACCAGGCATGATATGCCTTGGCCGAACACATGAGGAGGTAGATGGGCCCACGGTGGTCATGCTGGTATGACCGGCCCTTGCTTAATCTAATCTGTGACCCTCCATTCGTCTTGGGAGAAGATGGGCGCGCGTGATGGCTTGAAACCCTAATTTTGGCTTTCAAAGCCGTGCGCCATCTCTTGTTTGGGTGACGATTTTGTCACGGCCAAACATTGTTGGTCTTGACCGATTGGTCAAGTGTGTAGGCGGGCCCACGGTGATCGTGTTGACATGCTCTGCGCCCTTTGAGTCTACATCTACACCCTCCATCTATACCTGCGAAGATGGATGGTTGAGACATTTTGCGACACATGTAATATGCCGCAAACCCTAATTTAGGTTTTTCGTCCATAATGCTTGGTATGAACGGTTTCTTGGCAAGCTAGGCCAATGACCGACCATGCGGGGTTGGTAGTGGGTATTCCATACCTTCTTGGGGTGATGGAATTGATATAGGGTCATCCAATCATGCTTATGGAGTTGGATGACTGCGATCGGATCATATCCGGACCGATACGGTCGGTCAGGATGCTGTCGGGCTAGTATAACACACCGAGAGGGGCTCAATCGGGCTAGTATAACACACCGAGAGTCAGCCTGTACGGGTATTTCGTACATGGTTTCATTATAGTGCTTGGAGGTTCGTGTTACTCTGTAAGAGTAACACTCGATCGTCATGCCACACCGATAATGAGTAATCGGAAATACAAGGCTGATATGAAATTCACGGGGAAGGGATTGTTGCCACATGCTCCAACCTGGAGGAATTTCATGTATTCACAGAATGGGATTGTTGCTACATGCTCCATTCCTGGTGAATTAAGTGAGGGAGTATCCAACACTTATAAATGGCTTTATCTTTTACAAGATGTCAGCGCATGATTTTTTCTGGTTTTTACAAATTTAACCTTAAACGAAAATCCACCATCAACACCAGGCAAAGGAACAGAGAACGAAGAATCGTGTTGGCGGGTTCAGGGCGGTTTCAAAAGATCCTCCCACAGCTCTCGTGTCTTTCAGTTCTTCCAATAACCAGGTATGTGTCGCCTCCTTGTTGGTTTGTCTCAAAACACGTGAATTTCTGCTGAAGACATGTGTCTTGTTTCTTCCAGGGCTTCGGTAGTGTTAATGCTTTCGCTGCCAGGAGATGGCAATTTCTCCGAAGAATTCCCGCGGCACTAAGCCTTCTCATAACGGTGATGAGCCAGAGAAAGAAGAAAGTTCGACAAGTGAGAGTGATTCTTCGACAAAGACCTTTGGTTCTTTTTCGGGAAGTGGTTCGGTGAGTTTCGAGCTTCTTTTTTTTCTTCTTCCGTTTTTTTTTTTTGAAAAATGTCTAACTCAAGTTCGCAGGAGGAATCCGGTTCGGAAGACGATTCTGGGGCGGAGCCACACGGAAACTTTCCTTTGGTGACCACCGCCGGTGACTTGGAGATGGGAGTTAGCCAATCGGCCAGGCACAGATGTGGTTCAAACGGTGGATGATTCCACGAAGGTTCTTTGTCGTAGACATGGAAAAAGACCCTTTGCGAGTCGTGAGGCCGTTGCGGCGCCATTTTCGATCCCCGTACTTGGTTCCTTATCCGGGTCATGTCTTGGTTGGCGGTTTCAGCGTGGGCTAAGTATGAGGCGTTGTACACCAGAATCTGGGAGAAGTATGGACATATGGCCACAACCAAGAATATCACTAGTCGATTTGCGTTGGTTAAGCGTGTGGAAGAGGCTTTATCTTCCATCGAGGACATGCGTGAGGTGACTGGCCACACCGTTTCTGAAGACGTTATTGCCGACTGGGAGCACCATTGCGACGTGTGTGTAGAAAATGAATTCAACGCTTCGTGGTTTGTCGAAGGCCTTGCTGAGATCCAGAAGTCGAAAGATGCAGCAGTCGAAGCACTAGTGGAAATCAGCAGTTTCGCGACCGACAAAGCAAGTCATTTAACTCGTATCTATGACTTGCTTTGTCGGTCGAAGAAAGGGTCGCTGTTTGAGCGTCTTTTTCAACTATGACGTGTCTCCGGGGGTCGTTGAAAATCTTATATCAACGACCGATTTTAACCGTCAAAACTTTATGACTGTCTTTAATCAGTCATAGATATAAATCTTAATATAAAAAAATAGATTGATTGGCCGTCACCTCGATCGAATCGACTAAATCCAAATCAAATGAGAATCAAATGAAACTCTAATTAGAATTCAAATGAGAATCAAATGAAAACCAAATTCAAATCAAATAAAAATGAGAATCAAATTATTAAACATGTACACAAATAATCATTCAATTTAACATTCATTGATTCATTGGTTTCAAATTACACAAGGATTAAAATCTGTAGTGCTGACCATTGTAATCTGTAGTTCTAGGATTCGATTACAAAATGATGAACTAAAAACTATTGATTAAACAACAAAATTATAAACTCCGGATGATGATGATGAACTTATTCCTACTTCATAATGGTGTACACACACGAGAAAAATCCATCGCCTGATTAATGTGGGGAGGTCACAATACTTAAGAAAATGCTTATAAAAATGCACATGAGAGGACAATGATCTATAAAGGTGGGTATCCTAACTAATATGATGTCAATCTCTTTACATAGTTCATTAATTCACGACCTTGACATATCTTGATGCAGTTCATATCTCAAGCACAAGATACGGAATGGGTTATACATGGAATCCTAACGTAAGAACGGTAACAGGTATTGCAGGTAAGATTGCAGAGAGGCCCCAAGATTAATAACCAAAAGAACTCATGAACTAAATTATCTCTGGAAGTATATACAAATTCCTTGATTTCAGACATTCATAAAAATAAGCCTTCAATGTCGTTACTTCAGTGGGAAAATTTCTAGTAATCCTACAACTTAGGCAACCAATACAAACTTTAAGGTTGAATATCACTATTATGAAACTAATCAATCAAGATAGACATTACTCAGTACCTTGTTTGCAACTTTGTATTTGAGGCTTTCCACAATCATATGGATAACACATTTGATGAGAGATGGATTATGGGCTTCAATAATAACCTCCATGGTCGGCAACATCTCCTACTCCTCCAAGCCCAATTAACAAATGAGTTCCAAAGCTTTCAAGATTACACACAATCTTGCTTTCCCGCACATTACACAAACTTAAGCAATCAAGTTATACTCTACACAAGTAAAACAACAAACAACAATAAAGTCTTCATTTTCAGCTCAATCCCCACCTTTTAACAATGACATACCAAAGAAAGGCAAGTTTCACTCAAAAACAAAACTATGTAATAGCCAAAAATAGAGAATAATTGAAATTACCCTGCAATTTTCTTAGAACTAACCGAAGATCACAAGATCTCATGGGATAGTTACTCATACCCCTTCTTGCCAGCAGCCTTTCCTCTCAAATGATGAACTGAGCCCACACTTAACAATCGACTACTGCAAGCAAAATTATTTTTTCAAAATCAATAAAACTAACAAACAAAGACAAGCTGATAACTTCTTATAACTCCATCAAAGCACAATTAGATTATTGAAATTGCTCAAACCCCACCTGTGCATCGAAACAATTTGACGATTTCAATTTGGATGGTATCCATAATTAATCCTAGTAAAGAGTCCGTTAAGATAAGTCAGGCTCAAGCAAGTTTTTTATTTTGCATCTTCTTGGTGAATTAGTTGTATGCCTGCCAATTCACCTAATAAGATGCGGCTAAAAAAGATTCAGTTGGCTGATTGCCTTTGATCGAATGGCTGAAATAATCTGACTGAAACTAGATTAGAATTCAAACTCAAATCGATGAAATAAAACTGAATTGACTCATTGAAGCTAAAATGAAACTTGCACTCATGCATGGATTCAAAATATCATTTCAGTTAGCATTCATTGTATTAGTTAGTTTCAAAGTTACACAAAAGGGATTTAAATCCTGAGTTTACATCAATATATATGTCTTAACTAGCAAGTTGTAAGCTTAAAGACAAGTGCGATTCACCATCACAATGATAAACTCCCTACCCGATGATGAACAACCCACACTTATAATAGAGTACACCGCAGCAAAAATAAGTTTCCAAAAATCAATAAAACCAACATAAAAAGACAAGCTGACAAGTTCTTATAACTTCATCAAAACATGGTTAAGGATGAGATATAGTTCTTACCTTTCACAAGCATTCCAACATACTGATGACCAAGGATATTCAGATGTTCTTCGAATATCTTCATCAACTGCAATCCAACTATCTTGACACAATCGTTGAGTGGCCACTCAAAAAAATTGGATATTACCTGCAGAATTTATCACACCCATTAAATCTCAAAGCCTTTTGTTTTTATCACTGCCATATTAATGCCCACGGTACATCATTGCAAGACGAAAACAAATATCAGACTACAGAAATTACAAAAAAAAACATGAAAGGTTAATGCAATGTGTAATTGGTGTTATACCTACAATGGAATTGGTCTTCCTCACTGCAATTGTTACAATGGAAAAATACAATCAGATTACATCTAATTAAATACTCATCGTCTCTAATAGTTGCTAAAATTTACAGAGCTTCATTTGCATTTGCAGTGAAGAAAAATGGATCTTCATAAGCATTCTTATTGGGGTCTGATCTTATTGAAGATTCCAAAGAAAAATTCCAGTGCTCCCTTGTCACATCTGCAGTAAAAACTTTTCTAGCTTTAGAAGTGGTCATGTAACTAACATGCCTTATTGTTGTCACTCTTGAACATGTTAAGTTTGTAGGAACAAAATAGCATTTAAATCCACACTACGCACAATGCCAACAACTTCTGACTCATGAATTTCGTAAATAACAGAAAGTATTTTTTACAATGCTCTGAGTTGAAAGATTACAGACCTCACAAGATACAAATAAATTGGTTCAATCAATTTGCACAGTTCAATCCTCTATTTGAAAATGCCGCCAAATTGAACAATCGAGAATGAAGTGAGTCATCAAAAATGAATGACAAGTTACATGTGAAAATTGAATTACCCGAAAGATTCATGGATAGTGTTAAAACCTTGTATGCTTGAATATTGAGACCTTGATTTCTTTACCACTAATGACACAGTTGATTCTCCACCCTCAAGTGCAATCGCCATGAGTAAAATGAACCACTTACACTCAAATGGTGTACCTGAGCCGACACTTGAGAATGGTGTACCTGCAGAATAATTTTCCAAAATCAATAAAACTGGGCTATATGATGGAGTTTGAATAATAACGCTACAAGTAACTTTACACCAGTATATATAACTCTCCCCTTGTCCAAATTCAACATGAATACAGTTGTAACTGATCAGAGCTCACTTTGGAGGACAGGAGCAACGAGTTAGATGAAAGCGTTGCCTGGAGTTTATCTTTCTATCATCAGTAGTCGTAAATCTAAAAATAAACCAAAGTATATCAAACAAAGGCTCAAACATCATTGTTCTCGGAAAAAGATAACACAAAGTGATGAATCATTAAAAACGTATTAACTTCACCTTGGTGATTTCTTAGTACTCTTGGTTTGGTCTTGAAGACCTTATAGAAGGTCTAGCACATGCCTAATGCGGCAAAATTTGTAACTAGATGATAACTTAAAGCCCAACCAGGGATCCTTCACACATGAATCATGGTATGATTTGGTCTGGTATTCATAACCTATTATGCAAATTAGCAATGGGAAGAAACAGAAAAACATAAACATATCTGAACAATTTAGCATCCACTTGGAGAAACATAAACATATACGAACAAATTCGGTCTGGTATTCATGGTATGGTTTAGTTCATCCACAGAAATCTAATCACGAATCAATAAGGACTGAACTCAAACTTACATATAAATAGATAACGAATTAAAGGTCGAGGAATTGTGACTAAGTCATTTCCCTTATTGGTTCATCAAATCAGAACTAATAAGCTGTGAAACTTCATGGATCTACCAGAGAAACCAGAAAATCCAGATTAACTCAGGATCTATGAGATTAAATTCAATTAGGAGAAACCAAAATAGCACCCAAACGTAACAGAGCCCCGTAAATCTTAAGCCTAAATGACTTCGTCTACTTATAAATACCATACAAAATTAAACCCTATCAAATTAATAGAAACATATGTGAAGATGTACATAAATCAAACTCAAAACTAAAATCCATAAAAATATAGAGATTAGGTTTAAAACCCTAGGTTTAAAACGAGTTACCGAAAATTGATTTTTCCTTCTGAAATATGGGTTTTGATTATGAGATGAGTTCAAGAGATCTCATAAATCAAATTGAGTTTAAACCCTATCTAAGAACAGAAAAAAGATAAAATGAAATTGCTTAAGCTCAATATTATAAGAACCCATCTCACAAATCAGAATGAGTTCAACAGATCTCATGAATTCGGTTTAATTTCAGATGATATTTCTTTTGATTTGGACAGATTGAGTTCGATTTCATGAGATTTCGATGATTTCGAAGAGAAAAAATGGGAAGGAGAAAGAAAAAAGTAACAGGAAAAATAAAAAGTGAGAGGGTGAGACTTGAGAGGCGGAGGAAAAATGAAAATAGATTAGGTTTGAATAATTTTTCTCTCTTGTAAGGTTATATATGAAAACCTAATAGCTCACGTGAGAGATGCACACTTGGTCAGACTTGCTTTGAATGCATTTTTTCCAAAAAACGTTGCTGGTAGTGGGTCGAACATACGACCATAGGTTGCTTATTAAGTGTGTAGACCACCCGTCCATGAGTTGTTGGATGATTACTTGTTACATAGTTTATACATATTCACTTTTACGGATGAAATCATACCATCCACTTGGAATTTACATTAAACAGATTTATTTTTAAAAGTTAACAGGTGCCTTATTTTGGGTGCCAAACTTGCATCCCTTCGACGAATTATACACGTGACGTACGCCGTTCCGAACTATCGCCGAATCACGATCCGTTGACCGAATAGTGGACGGAATTTTCATTCTCCCAAAACGAATAATACCCGTGACGTTTGTTGTCCCTAACGTTTTCCGTACTTTTAATTGCTAACTAGGTTCCCCACATGTACCTTAACTCGATTTTAGTGTGATAGAGTTATACGATCATTACATATGACCCCAATTTAATTGGTCCACAAATATTTGATGGACAACTTCTTGCCATGTGTCAAAAACAAATCTATTGAACGGTTCTAGTTAGACCTGCGTTTCGTTCTGGATGATCTGAAAATGAAATATATAAGAATTGAACATCCAGGTTCAAAGATTATAGAGTTACACCTGAGTTTCTCGTTCGGATGAACTGGGGACGAAATATATCAGAATTGAACATCACAGTTCAAAGATTACTAGAGTTAGACCTGGGTTTCTCGTTCGATGATCTGAAATTGAAATATATCACTAATTTCCAATAACGGTAGTATGGTCATTTTCACAGTCCGTAATATTTACTTTATTTATTTTTTTCAATAAGGATATTCTGGTCATTTTCACAGTCTCCGTAATATTTATTGCACTTATTTCCAATAGGTAACGCGGTCGCGGGGGAAAGGAGGGTCCCGCCTAAGAAAAGTAGCAGTGATTCAACTAGGTAACGCAGTCGCGGTGTGGGTTGATGACTCGGGGATATAATCGTAATTAAAAAAATTATACAACGACCGTTTTTAACGCTCTAATTTGTGCTCCGAAAATTTATTATATCTACGACCGTTTTGACCGGTCCACGGTGCGTTGACCGTTATTGAGGGTCGGGGATGTGGGTCGTTAAAACCCCATTCTCCACTAGTGAAGGCCTTGCTGAGATCCAGAAGTCGAAAGATGCAGCAGTCGAAAGCCTTTCTGCAGAGGAGATTGCACGACAGGAGGTAGAACTCGAAAAGCTTTCCAAGATGTTAACTATGAAGAGAGCGGCTCTTGAAGATGCAAAGTTGACTTTCTCCAAGAAGAGCAGACCTCTGTTGGATGATTTTCCTTGAATGTTTCTCTGTTAAACTTTCATTTAGGTTCTTCTTCCTTTTTTTTTTTTTGAAAAACATATTTGGATGTCCGGTTCAAAGTTCGGCTAGTTTTGATAGACAGGTTGGTAGCTTTTGAGTATATTAGATTATTTCTGGGATGAATGGTTTTGATAATATAACTCTGATTATGTTTTGTGAAATGAATATTGCTTTTATGAAAGTGTGTGCTAGAAATCGGCACAAGACGCAATAGTATGACGGTTTACTAAGAACTAAAAAACAGATCGTATATCTTGCCCAGTCTAAATTTACTCACTTCATAGGTTTTTTTTTCTTCTGCGAACGCGCCCCTCTCCATGTAAAAGGCGGCTTTCTTTGGTAGCATCGCCAGCAAGTCCCCAATCGCTGGTAGCATCTTCAACGAGTCCCAAGTTTTCTGGTGTAGTCTTTACGACTGGTAACTGGGTTGTCTGGTAGTTGAGTCGGATTGAGTCGCCTTCCCTACCATCTTGACATCTAGGTCGAAGAACGAGATCGACTTGATCGACATTGTAGCCGATAGATCAATCCTCCCATTGTGGTCGCCAATTGTTTATGGGTAAAAATCGTTTCGCCGATTTTGGTAAATTCGGGTAGGTGAGTGGGAAACTGGTTTAAACCCTAAACAAATGTGCCGCATGTGAGCACTTTCTAGATTCGAGAGATCAATCTGTACAAGTCCGGCCTAAACCAAGAAATGGTTTTTCCAGACTTGCTTCGGCCACAAAGTGGAGGAGAAGGGTTGATTTGGGGAGGGAAGCAAAGAAAGGTGTTGAGACCAGAATAATTCTGGGAGAGTAGTGTCTCGACTTGTATCAGAAAGTGAAAGCTTCGGAAGCTTGCAAGAGATGAAAGCTTTTTGGAGAGCTTGCAAAAGTTGCCTTTTCTCGAGAGTGTTGTGTTTTTCTCCGACCGAGACTTGTTGTCTGGTGGAAATAAGTAACCTATTTATACAAGTCGAGATTGAAACGTACCCTGGCCTCATGAAGGAAGAGAGTAAAGGGTGAAATAATGGGAGGAGGTGGTAACCGCATGGTGGTTATAGGTGAAAACGTTTTCACCATTATTTCCTCATTTATTTGACTGCTTTATTCCTATTCACGCATTCTTAATGTGAGCATAGTGTACGCTGCATGTTGTGACCGCCAAACCAAGACCCTGGAAAGCATCCCCCAGTTTGTGTTTGATGTCTCGAGTGTTGGTTGCACCTTGAGTGCAAGTGGCGCTGCTAGTGGCGCGTGTGGCATATGCCAATGGCATGTGCGGAATGCCTTTGTTGTGGGTTGCACCTTGAGTGCAAGTGGCAATGCCAGAGCTTCTAGTGGCGTGTGTGGCATGTGCGGAATGCCTTGGTGGTAGGTTGCACGTTGAGTGTAAGTGGCAATGCCAGAGCTCGCTAGTGGCGTGTGTGGCATGTGCCAATGGCATGTGCGGGAATGTCTTGGTGGTAGGTTGCACGGTTTGCAAGTTAGGCTACCAGCGTGGGTTTTGGCATGTGCCAATGGCACGTACGGCCAAGTTGGCCTAGGTTGCACGGCTTGCAAGTTAGGCTACCCGCGTGCGTGTTTGGCATGTGTCAATGGCACGCATGGCCGTTAGGGCCACGACTAGGTAATGAAAGCTACCAGCGAGCGTGTTTGCATGTGCCAATGGCATGCTCGCCCATTAGGGCCACGGCCTGGTAAGAAAAGCTACCAGCGACGCATGTTGGCATGTGCCAATGGCATGCTCGGCCATTAGGGCCACGGCTTGGTAAGAAAAGCTACCAGCGAGCGTGTTGGCATGTTCCAATGGTACGCTCGGCCATTAGGGCCACGGCGAGGTAATGAAAGCTACCAGCGAGCGTGTTGGCATGTGCCAATGGCATGCTCGGCCATTAGGGCCATGGCCTGGTAAGAAAAGCTACCAGCGATGCGTGTTGGCATGTGCCAATGGCATGCTCGGCCATTAGGGCCACGACATGGTAAGAAAAGCTACCAGCGAGCGTGTTGGCATGTGCCAATGGCACGCTCGGCCATTAGGGCCACGACTAGGTAATGAAAGCTACCAGCGAGCGTGTTGGCATGTGCCAATGGCTTGCTCGGCCATTAGGGCCACGGCCTGGTAAGAAAAGCTACCAACGATGCGTGTTGGCATGTGCCAATGGCATGCTCGGCCATTAGGGCCACGGCCTGGTAAGAAAAGATACCAGCGATGCGTGTTGGCATGTGCCAATGGCATGCGTGGCCAATTTGGCCTAGGTTGCATGGTTTGCAAGCCTGGGCGCGGGCGCTACTTTGGCATGGCGCGGCTAGGGCTAAGGTAAGGGTGTTTGGCTTGGCGTGGTGTGACCAGCGTAGCTAGGGCCAAGGCAGAGTGCGTTTGTGTAACACCCGTGTTTTTAGCATGGCGCATGCTAAAAGATGCGCCATTTGCTTGTGATGAAGCTTCATCCAAAAGTTGCGCGAGAAAAGGAACATTGTCCCTTGGCCAATGTGTTGGTGTACGTCCAACATGGCCGGATATCGGGTTGGAAGAGTACGGCCAACATGGCCGGACATCGGGTTGGCAGAGGACGGCCAACATGGTCGGACATCGGGTTGAGAGGACGGCCAACATGGCGGACATCGGGTTGCGAGGGACGGCCAACATGGCCGGATATCGGGTTGGCGGTGGACGGCCAACATGTCCGGACATCGGGTTGGAAAGTACGACCAACATGGCCGGACATCGGGTTGCGATGGGACGGCCAACATGGCGGACATCGGGTCGGCAGTGGACGGCCAACATGGCGGACATCGGGTTGGCAGAGTACGGCCAACATGGCCGGATATCGGGAAAATACATGGCAACGGCCATGAATAGTAAACGGGGAGTTGATGAAATATTTTTGGTCCCCTTTCCATACTTGTAGAAATTCCATTAAGACATATATAGGGAGGGGTAGTTAGTTGAAGGTGCATATGCGGACTATGTACCAAGTAAGCTTCATAGCTTAGCTGTAAGAGTATAAATGATGCCTAAGGCTCATTTATAGTTGCGTAACCTCGCGAAGATGGCATTTGATGCTTAGGCATCGTTATGCCATATAGCGGACCAAACATGCATCACTTGGATGCATTTCGACGAACGGCCTATACGGACTAGGCCATTTCTATTATTGCTTGGACACACCCATGCAAACGAGTTGGCTTAAGTCCCTTCGTGGATGAACTACGGTCTGTGCTTGGGCCCTTTAGAGTAGGGAAGGGTACGTAGGCAGCCGCAATGAGTTGCGGCATTGCCGGTCCAAAGACGTTGTCGCTCATATCATCTAATTTAGAGATGATTGCGGCACTTTGGCCTCTCATATCATCCAGCTCTGGCAGCTCGACGCAAGAGATGATTGTGGCCATACTTGATGAGGCTTAGTTGCATGCCAGCAAGTGGATGCTCATACTTCTGTCAAGCTACAAAGAGCAAGCTATAGCCTATCTCGGAGGCGAAAAACCCGAATGTCGTAATTTAGCTCAAGAGGAGTCCATTTTGATGGGAAACGACCCAAAGATCAAGACATGTTGATCAATAGATCAATATGGTCACCACAATTTAGCCAAATTCCATCGTTTAGAGCCTCAAAAGGCCGTTTTTGCCGTATTAAGCAAGATTTTGCTTTCCTTAATAAACCCTTTGCGGAACAAGGGTAAGTTGGAATGGTGTGGAAGCTAAGTTAAATGCATCATGCTCCACGAGCATGCTTGCAAGGGCAATTAAACGTGCATTTGCCTAGCTTTGAGGCCCGGATCGTAGCTTCATCATGGCGCACCGGGGAAGTTACGGCCTACGGGGCAACGCGCCAAAGGCGTAATTTTCTGGTCCGTCACAGATGGTATCAGAGCAAGTTCCGAGAAAACTAGACTTGTGCGGTGTGGACTCATTAGGGATTATTTTCCATCATGGAAACTCAAAGTTGGAGAGTAGGCCAACTTCTGCGCGGGAAAGAGTTTGTAACCTTTGGGCGGTTACTTTGCAAATCGAGTTGAGCTTATATAAGTACCGTGAGTTTGCCAGGCCTCGTGGCACCCCGCTTACGAGCATCAGGAAGACCGTCTGGGACGGTGGGTAGACAATGGGACCGATCATCCCCACACGTTGGCACCGGCCAAGGGTGTGCGTTGTCGGCCCGGCTAGCATCCCACTTACGAGTGGCAACCCGGAAATCCGTCGGGGACGGTGGCTTGCATCCAACTGCACTGGCATTAGAGATTGGTCCTCACAGTGTTGCGTTAGGTTTTGCTTTGTCATTTCGATGACATCTTCCAACCTTGTGAACTTTAGGGACTTGAGTGCGTAGTATGGGATGCGCATTCGGGATACCTGGTCGAGATATCCTCTTGGCACCGCCAATTGCGATTCTTGGTATTGTTGTGGGCACTTTTGGATTCTCGGGAAGGTGGTATGGGACATGTGCTCGGAAGGTCTAAATTGTTGTTCATGACAACTTGAAGAAACCCGTGATTTCTGAGCATCTGGTATGGGACTTTTGCTCAGGAAATCCAAATCGAAGAGATTGTCCACAATAGCTTTGGTTTTGAATTTCGGGGACGAAATTCATTGAAGGGTGTGATAATGTAACACCCCGTGTTTTTAGCATGTCGCCTGCTAAAAGATGCGCCATTTGCTTGTGATGAAGCTTCATCCAAAGCTTCCGTTGCGTAGGAAAAGGAACATTGTCCCTTGGCCAATGTGTTGACAGTGTACGTCCAACATGGCCGGATATCGGGTTGGCAGAGGACGGCCAACATGGTCGGACATCGGGTTGGCAGAGGACGGCCAACATGCCGGACATCGGGTTCGCAGAGGACGGCCAACATGGCCGGATATCGGGTTGGCAGTGGACGGCCAACATGGCTGGACATCGGGTTGGAAGAGTACGGCCAACATGGCCGGACATCGGGTTGGCAGTGGATGGCCAACATGGTCGGACATCGGAGTTTGTGATGTGACGGCCAACATGGCCTGACATCGGGTGGAAGAGTACGGCCAACATGGCCGGATATCGGGAGAATACATGGCAACGGCCATGAATAGTAAACGGCAGTTGATGAAATATTTTTGGTCCCCTTTCCATACTTGTAGAAATTCCATTAAGACATATATAGGGAGGGTAGTTGGTTGAAGGTGCATATGCGGACTATGTACCAAGTAAGCTTCATATAGCTTTAGGAAGAGTATAAATGATGCCTAAGGCTCATTTATAGTTGCGTAGCCTCGTGAAGATGGCATTTGATGCTTAGGCATCGTTATGCCATATTGCGGACCAAACATGCATCACTTGGATGCATTTCGATGGAACGGCCTATACGGACTAGGCCATTTCCATTATTGCTTGGACACACCCATGCAAACGAGTTGGCTTAAGTCCCTTCGTGGATGAACTACGGTCTGTGCTTGATCCCTTTAGAGTAGGGAAGGGTACTTAGGCAGCCGCAATGAGTTGCAGCATTGCCGGTCCAGCACGTTGTCGCTCATATCATTTAATTTAGAGATGATTGCGGCACTTTGGCCTCTCATATCATCCGGCTCAAGCAGCTCGACGCAAGAGATGATTGTGGCCATACTTGATGAGGCTTAGTTGCATGCCAGCAAGTGGATGCTCATACTTCGTCAAGCTACAAAGAGCAAGCTATAGCCTATCCGGAGGCGAAAAACCCGAATGTCGTAATTTAGCTCAAGAGGAGTCCATTTTGATGGGAAACGGTTAAAGATCAAGACATGTTGATCTATTGATCAACATGGTCACCACAATTTAGCCAAATTCCATTGTTTAGAGCCTCAAAAGGTCGTTTTGCCGTATTAAGGAAGTTTTTGCTTTCCTTAATAAGCCCTTTGCGGAACAAGGGTAAGTTGGAATGGTGTGGAAGCTAAGTTAGATGCATCATGCTCCACGAGCATGCTTGCAAGGGCAATTGAACGTGCATTTGCCTAGCTTTGAGGCCCGGATCGTAGCTTCATCATGGCGCACCGGGGAAGTTACGCCACGGGGCAACGCGCCAAAGGCGTAATTTTCCGGTCCGTCACAGTTTGGCATGGCGCGACTAGCTTGGGCTAGGTGTGGCTAGCATGATTTGACATTGGCACGAGGTGCGGCTAGCATGGTTGGCATGCTTTGCGCGCGTTGGTGTGACTAGCATAGCTAGGGCCAAGGCGAGTGCGTTTGGCATGGCGCGGCTAGCTTGGGCTAGGTGTGGCTGGCATGATTTGCCATTGGCACGGAGGTGCGGCTAGCATGGTTGGCATGCTTTGGCGGCGTTTGGTGTGACTAGCATAGCTAGGGCCAAGGTAGAGTGCGTTTGGCATAGCGCGGCTAGCTTGGGCTAGGTGTGGCTGGCATGATTTGCCATTGGCACGAAGGTGCGGCTAGCATGGTTGGCATGCTTTGGCGCGTTTGGTGTGACTAGCATAGCTAGGGCCAAGGCATAGTGCGTTTGGCATGGCGCGACTAGCTTGGTCTAGGTGTGGCTGGCATGATTTGCCATTGGCACGGAGGTGCGACTAGCATGGTTGACATGCTTTGGCGCGTTTGGTGTGACTAGCATAGCTAGGGCCAAGGCAGAGTGCGTTTGGCATGGCGCGGCTAGCTTGGGCTAGGTGTGGATGGCATGATTTTCCATTGGCACGGAGGTGCGGCTAGCATGGTTGGCATGCTTTGGCGCGTTTGGTGTGGCTGGCATGATTTGCCATTGGCACAGAGGGGAATTAGGGTTTTGCTCGTTGTAACCCTAATTTGAAAAAATATCCCCTATTAATTACTGACTACATGCATTAAATGTTCTAATAAATGTGTCACCGGTGACATTAGGTTATTCGGGATTTTACGATTTTACCCTTTGTCTAAAAACCACCATCGACAACAACCAAGAGTTAAAAGACACTTTCACCAAATCACAAAAACAAGAAAAAAGGGAAATTCAATCTTTGTTACGGTGGTGAATGAAGAGGACTTCTTCAATCAATCCAGAACACAACACAATACCAATAATACTACAAGTCTTTGTTTGAAAAAAAAAAAAATTAATACACTCCTGATTTTAGTGGAATGGACTTCAAGCAAATTTCATGAGGAAAAGTAATTTCCATGGAGGAAAAATTCTAATAATAAGAAGAACTATACAATATAGTCAAACATTTTGCGCACAACAAAACCCCATGACCATACAGTTTTATCGTGGAATTCTACGTCTCATGTTGGAAAATCATCACAACCCATTTAATGGATGCATTGCTGGAGTTTCATACTTTTCCAAAGAAAGGAGACTCTACAGACTTCAAATTGTTGGGTTTGATAGGAAGTGTATATAAAATAATTTCTAAAACACTCACAGAAAGAGTCAAAAAGGTAATGCCTTTTCTTATTTGTTACTTCCAGAGTGCTCTCATTAAAAGAAAAAAAACTCTATATGGTATTTTGGTCGCAAGTGAGTGTGTACCGGCTCCATACTTAAGAAGAATAATCCATGTCTACTATGCAAATTCGACATGAAACATGCATTCGACGATGTCAGGTGCACATCTTTGATAAAGATCCTAAAAGGCATGGTTTTGGCTCGAAGTGGAGAACCTTTATCTCCTTTACTATATATTCCTTTTAGATGCTGGAATCTTAAAAAAAAAAATACCGGACAAGGAAACCGCCAGAAGGAGGATTGAATAGTTCAGCGTCTCTACATATGTATTTATATGGCCCATTTGCGATTTGCAGATGTAATTTTATCTTCCACAAGGCAGACAAAAAGGAGGTGAGAGCTCTATTGGTTATCTTGATAATTTTTGAAGTTCTAAATGGATTTCAAACTAAACTTGGACAAAAGTATTATGACAAGTATTGGTTCCGACTCTAATGTAACGATGTTGCTGAAGAATTAGGTTGTAGGACTGAAAGCTTACCAATCAAATATTTAGGTATGCCTCTTAGAGATGCAACTAGAGCAAATTATGTATGGAGATAGTCGTAGAGAGAATAGAGCAGAAATTGGCACAGTGGAAAACCAAATTGTTGGAGAATATCTCGGTTGATATGTCAAGTTTGGTTGTCATATTTTAGTGTGTCAAAACTCATCTAAAGTCGCTTGATTATATACTAGAGTCAACTTCGTTTAGGTTAGGCTAGAAAGTCTAGGAATGTTGAGACATACAAGTATTACTCAGAAGACCTGAAGAAGTGGAGAACTACAACGACGACATCATCCTTCCACTTGAGGTTAATAATATTGACTTGAACTGTTTCATTCCTAACGTATCTTTCAAGTCGTGCTATATTCAAAACATAACTGCGAAGATGTATATACTGTACATATTCTATAATGCTCTAGTAATGTGACATGGTCATATTTGTAAGATCATAGTATTAGGGAATTAGACTATGAAGTATAACGCTTATCTTTTGAACTTCGTAGATATGACATCGACATAATCTTGTATATACTATTATGATTATGTGAATGGGTTATGGTGAAGATTTCATCCTAGGAAACAATGTTTTACATTCATTTAAAGGAAGTATATTCATGAACTTGTTTTGTGAATCGAAAGGGAAATCATTAGGCTTATTGGTACGGCTATTTATTGCAAATCTTTGGATTACCAATATGTGTGAGATGGTAAAATAGATCGTAACTATGTTATGTATCTTGGTATAACTAATCACAATGCATGACTTATGATTTGGTATGACTAGTTTTTATTAATTGGTGTAACTGATCCTAAGTAATCACCATGAGATGGTATGATCCATATTTATAATTGGTGTGACCGATCCTAGTAATTGGTGTGACCGATCACAGAGTATTGTGTAATCGATCCTTGTAATTCATAACCGGTCCTGGTAATTGGTGTCACCGATCCTGGTAACTGGTGTGACCGATCACAAGCAATACCACGGGAATATGTTAACCGGTCCTGGTAACTTGTGTGACCGATCACAAGTATTTCCATATTGAGGTATAACCGATCCTAGTGATTGGTAGAACCGATTAAACCCATGTATGTGATTTGATATTTGATCAATCACATAGTTATCTTGGAATATAGGTCAACCAATTCTAAACTTCTTTGGAAGTGTGGTATAACCGATTCCGAGAATGTAAATCCATGTAAATATGCATAAGGATTTATAGTGAAGAGATGTCAACATACTTTGAACACGTACAATAACTCTTATCATTTATTGTTCAAAAATATTCCTTAGTACTCAAGGAGATCCTGTGCCGAAATAAATTGAGAATCTTTTAATTAAGGTTTTTGGTTTTATATGCTTTAATTACCAGAAATTAAATACATATCTCTAGAGAATAATAATTAGTAATGTGCATTTACTAATTAGAGATTTTCATTGAGAGATTTCAGAAATTTTGGACAAGCATTTATTGGAATTAGGAAAAACGAATTTTGCTATTCATTGCATATCTTGAGAATATTTTCGGTTTTGGAAATTCCTTGGTGTCCAAACATCCTTGGTCTATAAATACATAAGTTTGAATTTCTAGCAAACTATATTAAGAGCCAAGAAAACTTCATTTCTTGTTGTTTCTGGTGGAGCCGTCTATTCGGGGAGGAAAGTATCCTAATTAGGTGAAATCTCTTACGACCACTCGTTTAAAGACTTCCGTGGGATCAAGAAGCTCTACGAGTACCGTTGGTGGGAAACTAGATAATTGTGGTGTTATTAGTTTTCGATTGATTTGATTGACTAACGGTTGTTGAAACTTTAATTGCACCTAGTTTGTTTATTCTTGAGAATCTTCTCTTCTGATATAAGATTCACTCAAATTAGATCGAAGTATCGACAGGATCTTTAGAACTGTTTGTAGATCTAAAGACATCTTGTGATAATCCATTTTTAACGAGACTTCGATTACGTGTGTGATTGATCACAAGAGATTCAAGTGGTGTTGTGCAGGTTTTTATTGAAGATTAAAGAAGATTTGAAGACGAAGAAGATTTCTTATTAGTTCTAATATCTTTGTGGATGCACAAACCTTGATCATCTAGGATCCAATTAGAATCAGGTTTATTCGATTGATTAGTTGTGTGAGATCGGCATCACTCTATAGTTTCTTGTTGGAATCTATACAGATTGATTATGAATCTAAACTTAACTGCTGGTATAGTTATTGTATAGATTGATCTAACCAGGCAAATGATTTTATTAGATTAAACGGAAGAGCCTTGGCAAGAATCAAAAGAGTTGTTACCAAACATATTTGTTGTTCCTTTACTGTTTGGAATACGATCCAAAGGAATTGTACCAGTGCGTGAACTCATTGAACTCGGAAGCGCAGGGATACTGAGGAAACTAAGTGAACTAAGGGTAGTTGCTTGGTCTCAGCTATACGAAGTTGGTGTAGATTTTTTCAATAAGAGAATAAACAAAGGGGGGATGTATAAAGCAAAAGAAAATAAACAAAGCAATTAAAAGATAAAGTTGAAATCAATAAGAGAGACAAGATCAAGGAATCATTCTTCGTTGCAAAACAATGATTCAAATTATGTTTTTCATCCACTTGTTATTAGTCACAGATTATCACCAACCGTAGGATAGCAGGTTCGCTTAGCTAGCCCCAAAATCCCTTATTTCACTGAGTAACAAGTCCGCTTAGTTATCAGATTCTATTCAAAATAACCACCTTGAGGTTCGCTTACAAGATGTAATTCCCCGAATGCATTAAGATCTATGAATTTAGGTTTAGTACTAGTAGTTAAACTCGGTTCGCTTGGTCCACTTTCTAGCGTTGTTTTTACACACAATCGCTCCACGGAATCCCTCCGCAAGGTCTCGTGTTTTCTACTTGTGTAAAGTGTCGAGAACGATTACTTATTCCCTAACTTATACTAGAATTAGGTTGAATTAACAAATCAATTTAGCGTGCACTCTAAACAATCTATCAATCATGAATGAATGAATAAACATTCCTATTAGTAAAAACAAACGATAATCATGTGAAAAACTTCAAGATAGAATTGAAACAAAACTCAAATCATATATTAAGAACTAGGAATTCATCCTCAATCAATAAGAAAATTAGCTACTCATGTTTTTGAAATTCACACAAATAATAATTAAAAGGAGAATTTTCAAGTTCACACAAATAATTAAGAAGAAGAATTGAAAGCAAAAACACAAGTGTTGTGTGTGTAGAGAGGTGTGTAAAAGATATCAAAGTGTGTAGAGAACTTCTCTACTTATAGGCTTCAATGTTCTCCATATCTTCCAAGGAATAGAACCCCTTTCCTTTAGCAATTCAATTTCCAAATTCAAGTCTTTCTCATATTCCATATTCTCTTTCCAAATTTGACCCAAATTCTCCATCCAATTCCAAGTCCAAGTCTTCACACCCATGAGTAGAATCCACACAAAAATCTGTAATTTTGGTCGCCGGAAATCTGGTATTATGGTAGGAATTTGGTTTAGGAAAAGTCACCGGTCACCCGAATTCTTTGTCGTCATCTGGTATATTCGACGGAATATTCCGTCGGTCCACCGTTAGGACTAACGGTCAAAAGGTCAAACTGTTAGTCAATCGGGTCAAGGCAGATGATGAGTTAGCTTCTAGTCAGCTTCTGATTCAGCTGATTGGTCTAACTGGGTTGAGTTGGATCGGCTCATCGGGTTGACTCGCCTGAGCTGCAGGGCTGGATCGGTCATCGCCGGCACCGAGTTAACTCGTCTGAGGGAAAATCCGGACAGAGTTCCGTTTGTTTATAGGACATTCCCGCCGGTCGGGCTCGTTTTTGGGTCTTCTCCTGTTAAGAACCTAACATACATCTATCCATTTCATACACATTCAATCGAGCTTCACTTCATAACCCATTCCTCTCGTTGCTTCTTAGGCTGAGCTCAACACTTTGCAGCTTCATCTTCTTCTCTGAGTCACAATTACAATCAGCAGCAATCGATTCCATCTCCAATTTCTATATTCTCGACATCATAGCGGCTTCATCTCTTCTCTTTCACCAGCAAACCCTAATTTCTTGTTCGTCAGATTTCAACAGCGTCAGGACTAACATCGGCATCAACAGATCCCCAATAGCAGCAACCATTCTCTTCAATCAATCAAACTCGAATTGAGTTTACCCATTCAATCACCACCACCCTATTACTCAAATCCGTCCCCTGTTTCATCATTTAGCAGCTCATTCTTCTTCTCAAAACCCATCTTCGATCTTAGAAACCCATTCTCAGAACCTTCATTAATTCACAATCAATTGTTCATTGAGCTTTGAACATCATCTCCGCCATGACTAATGAATTTAATCAGCGTCTCTCTGCTCTATCCCCTTCAATTTCTTGATTTCTCTCGTATCAGCAGCAACAACATCGAACCCATCTTTCTCCCAACTCTCGATTCATCTCAAAACCCTTAATTACAAACCACCTCCATTACAACCCATTTTCAATCTCGCTGCTGCCTTTTCCAGATTCAACCCCAAAACCCATTTAATTCACAGTCGATCTTTATCAATTTCAGCCACCAGATCCCCTTGTATATCTTCAATTCATGTTAACAACTCCATCTTCCAAACACAGCACCTCCGTCTTCAATCACTCATGGCGGAAACCAGCGATTCAGATTCAATCTTCTTCTCTCGGACAATGCAAATTCAGTAGCAGCTGCGCTGCTGTTCTTCCTCTCTGTATTTCATATGCGAGTTGATTGAGAAGATAAATCTTCTCGATTTAGGGTTGGGGTAATAAAGCTGGGTCTGGATATTCAGCATCCAGTCACTTGATAAGGGATACCCAGTTGGCAATCCCATAAGTGAATAACCGGTAGACGCCCCTTAACCTCATTGGCCTGTCTTTAGTGCTCCTCCAATAGAGAGTATCCCTTAACCTTGGCTGGGCCTAGCTTTAGTACCCCTCCAAAAGAGAGTTGCCCCTTAACCTTGACTGGGATCCAGATAGTGTTCGCCCATGAAATGACAATTTTTCCCTTTTGCTCAAATTGGGTGATTTCTTCTTCTTTTCCTCCGTGTGACTCCATAGTAGCTATAAAACTCAAAACAAGCATAAAATACATAATTTACAAGAAAAATAGCAAAGAAAGCATAAACAATAGATAGTAAATAGGATTATTCTACACCCTATCAGTATAGTTATTGGATAGATTGATCTAACCAGGAAAATGATTTTATTAGATTAAACGGAAGAGCCTTTGCAAGAATCAAAAGAGTTGTTACCAAACATATTTGTTGTTCCTTTACTGTTTGGAATACGATCCAAAGGAATTGTACCAGTGCGTGGACTCATTGAACTCGGAAGCGCAGGGATACTGAGGAAACTAAGTGAACTAAGGGTAGTTGCTTGGTCTCAACTATACGAAGTTGGTGTAGATTTTGTATAGCGGCTTAATTCTGAGAGTATTCAGTTTTGGACTAGGTCCCGGGGTTTTTCTGCACTTGCAATTTTCCTCGTTAACAAAATCTTGCTGTGTGATTTACTTTTGC
Source organism: Papaver armeniacum (assembly GCA_023531295.1). Classification (NCBI taxonomy): domain Eukaryota; kingdom Viridiplantae; phylum Streptophyta; class Magnoliopsida; order Ranunculales; family Papaveraceae; genus Papaver; species Papaver armeniacum. Next base: position 97,911 of record JAJJWW010011833.1, read on the forward strand.
TTTCCGCAATTATATTTATTTATATAATTTAAAGTAAATTACACAAATGTTAACTCCACATTACTTGATAGTGATCCTATAGAGTTTGGTTAAGTTCGAACCTATTATCAAGTAACATACTTCGTTGTCGTATTGTCTCGATCTTGTATCCATAGTCAATCACACAAGTTATCTTGTTGTTGTATTGTATCGATCTTGTATCCATAGACAATCACACGAAGTGTGAACCGATTAGTTGTATTGTCTCGACTTTGTCCATAGACGATCACTTTCGGTAGAGGACTTATAGGTTGAAACAAAAAGATTGTGGTGTATTGAGTACCCTCGTCTTTTCAAAAACATTTGACTAGAGATGGAAGGATCACTTTAATCAAGACTACTCTAGCAAGCCTTCACATGTATTATCTTTTAATTCTCATTTTCCATCTCAAGTGGAAAACAAGATGGATAAAAATTTGAGGAGATTCATGTGGGGAACTAAAGAAAACAAACTTCAGATGTGTTGGATTGCATGAGGAAAAAAATCGCAAGCCAAAAAGATTTGGAGGATTAGGCCGCCTAAGGTTTTGTAGAAGTGTAAATAAAACATTGTTATTTAAATGGGTGTGGGGATATGCACATGAGAAAAAATCTTTATGGAGGAAAGTAGTTCAAGAAAAAACAAGTGCGCAAGATCAAATTATTATACATGTAGATATGAATATTCCTCAGGGAAAAGAAGTCTAGAAAGAAATAATTAAAAACATGATCACAATGACTGAATCTATAAAATTAAAAATCGTGAATGAAAGAAGTTTGTATTTTTGGCATGGTGACTGGAGAAGGATAGACACTTCGAAGGAATATTCAAGAAATCTAACTCAAAGTAGTGTACAATTTCTGAATGTGTAGATGTTCAAGGCAACTGAAATCTGCAAATGAAACCATTACCAACTCAAGAGGATAAAAACAGGGCCATGGAGTTGATAAGGGAAATAACTGAACTACCTCAATTCACCCAAGAAGATGATGAAGTGCATTATTTCGGCAGCACCAAATATAAATTCGACAATAAAAGGTGTTGTGAAGCTCAAATAAAACTGAATAACATCTCGTCCATTGAATTTGCAAGATTCTTGTGGAGGAATACATTTTACCAAAGGTATCCACTCTTTTATGGTCTGCATTTCATAATTAAATTCCAACTTTGGCAAATCTCTAAGATAAAAGAATCTTAGTCACTGATGTAAAATGCAAAATGTGTGAAGTGGAGGATGAAGGTGTAAACCACTTATTCTTCCATTGTCCCTATGCTAAATAGACATGGTTTCACTTCATTGAATCCTACCAAAATTTCTTGGTATATGTAAGAATCATTACTTCTAAACTTCAACCATGTGAATGTAATGGGCTCAATGAGAAAAAGTAAAAGATTTGGAAGTTACATCCCTATGTGATTGTCTAGCTCATATAGCCCTATGTGATTGTCTAGCTCATATGGGGAAAAAGAAATGCAAGAGCATTTTTAAAGGAAAAGCCAGACCTGCTATGGAAGTAATTTTAGGTGTTAAAGCCAACTTAATATTATAGTCATCTAATGACACAACCTTTCACTCGATTCCTTTTAGTTGTATCTTGTGCAATTGGGAGACAATGTTAGATTACACATGATCTCTCTATTACTTTAAGGACAATTCCTATGATAATGAATAAACTCAAAATTTTGTCCAGCCACGTGGATGAACAACAAAATGAACAAATCTAATCATCCGGTCCCACAAATGATTTCTGTAACATTATTAAATAAGAATATGGTCCCACAAAATATTCTTTTAACATTATTAAACAAAAATAATAAATTTTTAATAAAACTTTTAAATAAAAAAATAAAATAAAATAAAATAAAATTGAGTATATTATTATATACGATAATAAATTGAAAAGTAGTACCGAGCGGTCAATGAAAAACCGCCATCACATGAAGAAGAATCGCCCACGGCTTTACCTGAGCCGCACAAATCATGTTCACCCGTTCGGTTTTAGATGAGACACCCATCTCTTCTTTGACCGCAGTGACAAACTCATAAATTTGTCCATTTATTTATCCGTTTTTGTGATTTGCTCATCCCATAATGGGAACAAAATGAACAAATCTATGGTTTGTTCATTCCCCAGGAACGACCCTAAAATATGGTTTTGTAATCGTTTCTTTTCTTATAATTAAATTTAACCTTTTGGACAAGAAATAATATAAGCAAAATAAATAAAAACTAGTGGTGGCATATATGGGTGGGGTAATAGTGTGGGTGGGTTGAGTTATAAACTTTTTTGGTATCTCCACTTTGACAAAGTCAGATCACTTACAAGCTGTAAGCAACAATGGCTTACAAGCTGCGAAAGCAACAATGGCTCATATACCGTTGTCTTAAAATAAAAAATCACCTAGTTTCTGCTGCCTTCTTAAAATAAAAAATATCTGCCTTCCAGTATCTGCGAAGGTATTTTATGCGCTGATGCATTTTTGATGATATCATCGTGATAGTTTCCTTGATCTCATCATACTACATGATTGTTTGTATCCGTTCGTATCATTTTCTTTTAAAACGCGCATGCATGCTTCACGACTCTTTTCTCTAGTCCTCAAGAAAAGAAAAAAACTTTGCTAGTCATAGAAATAAGAATAATGCACGCATGTTTAATCCTCTTCGGCCTTTGGGGAATATTTTTCAGGGACTAATTATGGTGCTCGTTGTTTATTTTTTCTTGGTCAATTAAATCTCCTCCACTTCGCACGAAAAGGAATCATGACCAGCTTTACCTCCCGAAACATCCTACTCCATCCGTTCTTAAATAATAGGTTGGTTTCTATAAATAAATGTTTCAAAAAATAGCCATTTCTAATGGGAAAGTCAAATGTTACTTTAGTTTTCTGGGACCACTCTTCTCTTAACTTCTTTTGATGACAAGTGTTATGGGACCATTTCACTTTACTCCTTTTGTTGACAAGTGTCATGGGGACCATTTCATTTCACTTCTTTTATTGACAAGTGTCATGAGGACCACTTTCAATGATTAGTTCTCTTAATTTTCTTAATTTTCTCTAAAAATAAAACTAGTCTATTAAAAAAGAACGGAGGGAGTATAAATTAATGAAAACTCCAAATATTGAATTTGCTTATTTTCCAGACAAATGGGGTAAAAAATCCATTGCAGAATACCGAGAAAAACTAAACGAAGATATTAAAGGGCCAAAAAGTGAGGAACACGAAAAAAACAAATATCAATTGCAGGCGGTTGATTCCTTTTTCACTACCACTAATCTCCAAAGAACATTCAATTAACAGCCCGTTCGTTACAAGGAATTGTATTCCTAGGAATCCAATTCCTAGGGAATGCGTCCAATTCCTTAAACCGAACAGGACGAATGAACTCTATGTAATTGGGAATTTTAATTTTTAGGAATCCAATTCCCTCCAAAATGATAGATTTCTATTGCATTGGTCCAATGATGCAATGAAATTGGATTCCGGGGTAAAAACAAAGGTAATTGAATTACCTCAACCGAACATAAATTTTTGGATTGGAATCCAATTCCAAGAATTGGATTACCCCATAATTAAATTCCTAGGATTCGAATTCTCCCAACCGAACGGGCTGTAAAGGTTTTGTTAGGTAATCCCCATTGATAGAAAAACGAAATGACAATGATAACGATATTGTTTCCTTATTGAGATTTTATCTTGAAAAGAACCGCCTATTACTTGCTAGCCATATTGTGCTCACTAGCTGGATAGATTAGGGAAGTGGTTTATAATCGAATTGCTTCCCATCACCAATTTTCCTAGGCTATGAAAGTACTTTTTCGAATTCACCCACCCCCACAAACTAGTGATCAAAGAGGGAAAATAAATTCAAATACAACTTGACCAGAAGCATTGGAATAGAATACGTGTAAAGTGTGCCCGAGGCGGCACCTAAAATTTGGGCACATCACATATTACAGCAAAACATATACTCCCTCCGTCCCTATTATATAGGCGGAATATTGGATTTTTCTAGTCCCACTAAATAGGCGGAATTCTAATTCCAAGAAGACTTTTGACATATATGCCCTTATTTATGTTGTATGGGAAATTGTAGTGAGAATAAGACAAAGGGTAAAAACAGGAAAAAACATGAAAATTTATGAAAACCAAATAATTTCTTAAATGAAGAGATTTCACCTTCTCCGCCTATATATTAGGGACGGAGGGAGTAGCTTTTTGTGATGTGTTGTGCCGTGCCAGGCGAACGTCACTAACCAGCACATTGGCATAATTCGCGACACAACACAGGAAACAACATGTAGCATAACAAAACAGGCTAAGAAAGCGCGGTGCAATAGTATTTTTCACAAAACAAAATATCTTTATTATAGGCTATTATTGGCCATTTCATCATTGTTATGTTGACAAATTTTTATGAAAATACCGGTATTATCTATAGAACAAGTAAAATGTAAGAAAATGACGTTACAAGTGTGCCATTTTTGACGTTCATCCAATGGTATAATTGTGTTCGAAAAATTACTAAACTATTCATTGTATAAGTATCTAGAATTTTTTTATTTTGGAAAATTAAAATAAATGCGACGGCATTAAAATGCACAACACGACATAAAATGGCCATCTCTAAGGCATGACACAACACGATATGCTAAATTGTATTGCACAACAGACACTTGGTTACCTGAAACAGCACAATATTTCTTGGCAAGCTCTGATATGTTCCCTGTAGGTACACCTTACACCATCAGAATAGATTATAAAAGCGTCAAACGTGACTAGTTTATTAGTATCTCACCATCATGCAAAAATGCATGGAGAAAAGAAGGACGAGAACAAGAAGAACAGGTGCATTTGATCGTGCATGTTAGGTAGCACAAACGTTAACAAGTAAGACAATTAATCAATCATACAGCAACTAACTAGAAAATGATACCAGAATTACTACTGAAAGTAGAAATCTTTAAAAATCGAAACTCTAAAGTAACATCTTGTCTTATGCACCCGTTTCCAAAAATTGAGATTTCTTATCTGCACGGTAGTTCAGTTTGCTCAATCGAGATTCGAGACGATAACTCAGTCAGTGTAGAGCAATAACTCCTTCAATTAAAGCGTTTGTTGTGTAGTGTCCCTTCACTACATTTAAGTCCGCCAAATGTCACCCTACGAAATAACCTAGACCAGTAAAATGGCCTTGTTAATTGTTGGAACCAAATGGCATTGTGTCGTTATTTCAGACTTTACAAAGTTGATTAGTTAATTCCGAAGGAAGAATTAAAGATAGTGGGAACGGTATGGTTGGGAGGAAAAATAATGTCCCTTACATCACTCCATTCCATTCCAACACCATAAATACCCCCTTCTTCTTCTTCTACTCTTCTTCATTATTCATTAGTCTCATCAAACAGAAAACAAAGCCTACGCTACGTCTATTTTCTCTCTAGTGAATTTCTCCATCTTAATTAGCCAGAGAGTATGGGGACAGATATAGAACAAAGCCAAAAAGCAGGGTATGCAACAAAAGATTATCACAGTCCACCACCGGAACCATTTTTGGGTATTGAAGAATTAACCAAATGGTCATTTTACAGAGCTATAATTGCTGAGTTTGTTGCTACTCTTTTGTTTCTTTACATTATAGTTTCCACTATTATCGGTTACAAAAGCCAAATTGCTGGGGGTGATGATTGTGGCGGCGTCGGCGTCCTTGGTATTGCATGGGCTGTTGGTGGCATGATCTTTGTTCTTGTTTACTGCACCGCCGGTATCTCTGGTACGTATCTGCAATTTATGTTGTTGAAAAAGGAGAATCATGCTCAGCTACTGTCTTTAAATTTTGACAATCTGCTGCCAAAAATTAACTTTCCTTGCAAATTTAAGTTCTGTTGCACCTTTTCTATATATATATATATATATATATGCTGTCTCTGTTACAGTCGACAGATCCGACGTACGTTTTCCTAATTTTGTTTCTATATCATCAGAACACTGCACCTCCATTTATAAATTTCTGGATCCGCATCTGTAACATATTCACTTAAACTCACTCAAAACGAATTATTGAAAATGCTTCAGTACTTACTAAAATTAATTTGACCACTTTCTTGCACTGTTCTGAGATTTCACTTACTACTTCTTCCCTAAAATGAAAAGTTGTCCACAGTTAGCTTAACCTTTTTTTTTTTTTTTTTCATTGACAACGCTCACGTAGCTTTTAAGCCACCAAATTTCCCAAATGTATAGTACTTGAGCGTTGAGCCTTTATTTTCTGTGCACGTTATTAGCACTTGCGTAACGTGTTTCGCTATAACGTGCAGGGGGGCACATTAACCCAGCGGTGACGTTTGGGTTGTTCTTAGCAAGGAAAGTGTCGCTAATTAGAGCTGTATTGTACATGATAGCCCAGTGCTTGGGTGCAATCTGCGGTGTTGCTTTAGTAAGAGCCTTTCAGGAATCTTACTATGTCAAATTTGGTGGTGCTGCTAACGAGTTAAACCTTGGATACAGCAAAGGCACGGGATTAGCTGCTGAAATAATCGGTACTTTCGTTCTTGTTTACACCGTATTCTCAGCAACTGATCCAAAGAGAAGCGCCAGAGACTCCCATATCCCGGTATACATCTTGTCGAAAAACCAACCATTTCTGTCGTTTCATTTGCAAGTTTATGTCTAAGTCTTTTGAGTGACTCTATGTTGACTTTGATGATGCTCTACACAAGTGCCTTTTGGCACAGTTGAGTTAGTAATTTTTAGTGGGTGCAACTTCATGGATTAGATTTTTCCTTTCCATGTGCATTTCACTTTTTGTGTTTTACTCCTTTAAAATTAATTTTAAACAATATTTTTGGTCAAAAGAGAGATTCATTGTAGGAGTAAAGCAAAACATATGTACCATACCATCCCAATTACTACTGATCATGCAAGTTAATTGGTTAGGTACTGGCACCACTACCAATTGGATTTGCCGTGTTCCTAGTTCACCTTGCAACTATCCCAATTACTGGAACTGGTATCAACCCAGCTAGGAGTTTGGGAGCTGCTGTGATTTACAACAACGGCAAAGCTTGGGATGATCAGGTATAAATTTATAATCAGATAGTATAATTAAGGTGCTTTCTATTTTGGCTAATGCGTAGTAATCTTGATATCAATGTCTTTTATGTGCAGTGGATTTTCTGGGTGGGACCATTTGTAGGTGCTGCCATTGCTGCATTCTATCACAAGTACATTCTTGGAGCTGAAGTAGTTAAGGCTCTTGGGTCATTCAGAAGCAGTAGCCACATCTAACTTTCCCCATGTTGTTGTTGACTTATTAAGAAGAGAAGTAATGGAGATAGTCCTATGGAACTGTAGATAGATTTACTTGGAGGATAACGAGGAAAAACAATGGCTTTTAGTTTTTATCTCAGTTCTTCCTTGTTTTTTCAGTTTGTCTCTTTGGATATATAGCTATGCTGTGTGTTTCTTCTGTTAGTCTTTGAACTCTAGCTTTTAATCTTATCTCTGTTTCTTAGTTATCTAATTATGAGGCTCAACTTTAACTAGTATATACTTAATAAATTATTATGCTTACACAATCAATCTCATCAGTTTACAATTCAACACTCAACGACTTATAAGAGCAAAAGACACTGGAGATGTGCAAACCGACAAACTAGCCAATTTGCCCATCCAAACCACCACACTGGAGAGGGCAAACTATCAAACTGGATGATTGACCCTGTTTAGCTATTAACCTCTGTGGAGGAAAACAATGTTAACTAATCATTTTCAGTCAATATGTCTCCTTTCCTTCTGAGAAAAACGAAAGAAAAACGAGCAGATATACCGGTCTCCACTAGACTTGTTGCTCTAACTGTTTTAAAGTTGCTGATACGCACTCAATTTCTGAGTTTTAACATCCAACTCCAGAACGTCTTCTTGACTTAATCGAGAAACATTTGAACGGCTTTAGAGTTCAGTGGAAAAATGTCTTTTAGCCAGATCCTGAATTGTGGTTTCGTAATTGATTGGAGCAGTAGCTAAATTACCTTTTGCATTAAGTCTTCGCTTAATTATCAACCATTCCACTATGTGTGTACTTTGTTTGAATCTCCTACGGATTTTATCATGCTTGCTTCGGTTCTTAATATCTAGAAAAGTCTGTTGTTTTCTGAGTGATGTTTTTCTTAACTTTTGAACAACAAGGATCCTGAAATTCAACCTTGTTAAAAGGTAATTCTAACATGGGACGGTGTCGTGAATTTTCCTGGGAGGTGAACGGGGACCCATAAATACTTATGCACTCCTACGCAATGCTTCTTTTTCCCATAACTCGGTTAGTCCGTGATTTCGTGAACAAAAGCATTCAAAGATTTTCAACAAACCTGCCCCCCTCTCCTTTTTGAGATCAAAGATCCGTGATTTTTTTTTAATTGCTTTAAAGACCTTTTTAAATGTAAGATTTTTCCGGAGGTTCACTGATCGCTTCGTTTTCTGGGACGGACTCATATGGAGATTGAAAATTTTGGATCGGTGGAAATAAATATGTCTGATGTTGAGTCATCTGCAAGAGAGCCAGGAACGGGTGATTCAACTCGTATTGACTCGAATGGGTCGGTTACCAGTCCAGACGAAAAAGAATACATAGAAGAAGGAGAAATTCCCAACTTGAATCTAGCTTCTAATACGTCTCTCATTAAGAACAGGGAACAACATCCCGGTAATGAAGAGGTTTTTACAGAAATTATTGCTTCTCCAGTGGCCGATTGCGAAACAAAAGGAGAATTCCCAATTTCAAGATGTAGGGAGATCGAGCAGACAATGGAAGTAAATCAAACACTCTCATCGTCTAATACAGTCAATTTGTCATTGGGGTCCCAGGGTTTAAATCAAATGGTAGAAAGAAACAAAACCACCTGTCAGGTTAGCAGTATTGAAACCCCTTCTGATTCTTATTTCTTGGGCAGACAATGTGATCCCGTCAAATTTAACGAGGCTCAAAGATACTTGGAATACAAATTTGGTACTCTTTTTGATATGGAAAAAGGGGTTTTAAGTCCTAGTCTGGGGAATGAGTCTCGGCAATTGGACCTGTTAGAGCACTGCTTGGTCAAACTCGCAAGCGTTGCTATCTCAAGCTTGTTGTCAAGTTTAGTTGTCCAAACTATAAGTATTGATTTCTAGTCTACTTATAGCTAAGTCTCGGATTAGGATAGAAAGTGTAGTTGAGCTTTAGACTTCACGGCGTTCATCGACTAAAGACGAAGAACTACTAAGGGGAGCTTGTGGAACTTCATCAACAAAAGGTATATGGAGACTTGAACTCATCTATCACTCAAAAGTCTATCTACTCTATCTCCTATTTGAGACAAAAGTCGTATAGCTATATAGACTTCAATTATACACATTTGATATTTCGAGTTGAGTTTAACTCGCTTACATATTTCTCGAAATATGTGTTGGTAAGCGCTTTCGCTTTAACCAAATTTGTCTTATATTCTTGACGAAAGTCAAAAGATGATCATGTGAAAATCGCATGGATCTTACATGATTTGTGTGAACAGTCATTTGATGCAGACCCAGAATGTTTCGTATTGATCATTCGATCACTTGAAAATTGCTTTGAAGCTAATAGTTTGTGTGAGACAGCTATTCCCGTCTTCCGAGAATATTTCAATGGTTGAAATGAGAGTTTAGAACAATTGGATATAAGCACAGTATGCGTACTTGCATATGTGTAGTCCAAGTCCGGGAACCATGGTATGCTTACCCGTATGCGTACTGTTTGGTTTAGTCAAGGTCTGGGAACTCAGTACGCATACCAGTACGCGTACTGGCGTAAGGTTCAAGTTCCGGGACTTTAACTGAGTTTGTGGTATGCGTACACGTTCGCGTACTGGCGAACCCAAACATTGTCCGACCACCTAGGTATGTGTACTTGTATGCATACTTGAGTGGATTATGTTCTAAAATGGGTTTGTTCATGAACTAATACATTTATATAATAAGGAATGCAATCTTTTGCAAACCGTGGCTATAATGTTCATGACTTGATTCGTGTGAATCAAAATCGATTTTGCTTTAATTGTGTCTTGTATACTTCTATGAGAATATAAACAATTGAACAACTCTGGAACTAGTTTCATTTGAGTCATTTGAACTAGTTATGGTTAAGATGAATATGGTTGATATGAAAGTGTTCATATGGCTAACTTCGGTTAACTATTGTTGGGCCAACAAAGGTGTACACTGGTAGGCCTTTAAATGTGTTATGTTTTAATGCCTACTTTTATAACAGCAAGTGCACCGTGTCTAGTTTGTAAGACAGGGCAAATACGGGTCGAACCACAGAGACTTGTGGTGCTGTGTTTGATCTGAGGCTTGGCTTAAACTGATTTCTATGAAGTAAGTGACACAATTCAGGGTTGTCGAAACGACTGAGTTTTGTTGTTGTGACAGTGGAATAAAATGAACTACAAGTAGTGAAAATAAAGGGGTACTTGGGGTTGTCAAATTCACCACTAAACCATGTTATGTGTTCAACTAATTTGGGCTTTCTTGTCCTGTGACGGATAAGGATAATGTGTCAATTTTATCACTTACCCAAGGAGTTTCACCTAATGATAACTCAATTATCGGCTAAGGTACTAACCTAGAGCACTAGTTTTCTAATTAAGCACAACTAGTCAAGAGAATTAGCATTTATCTCTAAGGGTTGAGATGAAGCATCACCAATGCGATTTTTAGCCTAACTACAATGCATACATGATATTCTTGTGAGAGTAAAGCAATGGAAAGCTAGAATTGAAGATTATTATCTTGTAATTCAATCATTCAAGAGCACTCAAACGAGTTGAAATCACAACATGGATTTAGGGTTTCATTGAAACCTAGCAAACTAAACTAGAACATGATTAAATGTTTAAAACACAAATTAAACGACAATTAAACCTAAATTGGTGCTCACTGGCTAGCCAGGCATAAACTCTAACACACTCTACTCACTTCTATTTATACATGCAATTTTAAACCCTAATTTTCTTCAAAATACAAATTAAAAGCAAACCCATACCGCCCATATCCTCGAATCGTACTCTCCTCTTGTCAATTTGTCTCGTAGCTCCATACGTCCATAGTTGGTGAAACCCTAGCTCTTATTTTCTCTAAGTTAGCTTCTAGGGTTGGAAGAAGCTACGAGAGAGAAAACTAGAGCTAGAGATGTGGAGAAGGTGGTGCTTGGTATTGCGGGGATGGTTGTTGTGTGTCGGGAGGTGATGGATGTGGTGATGCAACGGGTATGGGAGGAGAAGAAGAAGGTAAGGGATTTGCGAGAGGGGTTGCTCGAGAGAAGAAGAAAGAGAAGATGGAGGAGAAATGGTTAGGTCGATGGGGGTATAGGTGTAGGCGAGTTTTCTTTGTGGAGCGGAGGCATCGAAGTTTGATGAGGAAGGCGGAGCGAGCGTTGGATTTAGGCGAGGGAGATACGAACGGCTCGGGGTGAATGGGATGTTTTCGGTGTTGAGCGGAGCAGCAAACTTCGATGTGCGTGGAAGCAGCGACCGTTGGATGTGGGAGATAGAAATCTCAACGGCTCAGGGCGATCCGATGCGTGCGTGCGCCGATGCGTGAGCCGATTCGTGCGCGGGCTTTGGCTCTCTTCTCCATAGATGCTCGTCTCCAATTCTTTGCTCTTTTGGCTCCTCAATTTCTCCGAGCTTTATTTACTACCTAAAAACACAAAATTAATTAATACAAATATTTATTCTTGAAAACAAAGAAAATACAGAATCTGGGATAATATCTGATTTCTAAACACAAAAGATGAGTTAAATGCCAATAAATATATGTATAAATATGCAATATTTGGCACTCATCAAATACCCCCAAACCTGAATTTTACTTGTCCTCAAGTGAAACAGAAATTAAGAAATCCTAACTATACCACTGTCGCGGGTCTCTCGAATGCATTTAGCGTATGCACTAAGCCTTTAAACCCCTAGGTGTCCCTAGTGGACGAGTTGTAGTCTCGTGAGGGTTTACCAGAGGTGTACCCACAAAACCTTCTCCAACTTCGAGTGTAAAAGAGTCTCAAGCATCCAAGGAGCTATGAGGACATAGAGTTTCTGCATGCTAGTAACGAAGTTAGAACTACCAAAGAACGCATTCTCATCCTTAAGTCCGAGCGAGAAGTAACCATACCATATGAAAGAATTCGGATTCGATTGTGATCATAAGCCTCGACTTCGCCTCACCATTAGGGTTTTATGATAATTGCACTCAAAAAGATCGCTTTTTTAGTCTCTCATGTGTGCAGGCAGGAATAAAGAGAGAAATCCCGCACACGTTGTAGGTAAGAAGGATAACCTTCCGAAATAATTTCTCGGAGACTCCACGAAGTGTGGACAAAAAGAATCTTTTTTGATGATCTCTAAGAAAGGAAATCAACCATTAGCAAGGGTGGGAGTACTCACTTACCTTCTCACCCGATCGGCAATTAACATTATTCTCTCAGCATTCATAGAAACGTCTTCAATCTTCGGTCTTCGGTCTTCAAATGTTGATGACGAACTTCTGAACTTCACAAAAACTTGAATTTTTTTTTTTTTTTTTTTTAAGTACATGAAATGAATACAATAAAACAATAAAACTCAATTTTCACAAACTTCATTAATTCTCATCTTCTTTTCTTTTCTTTGCACGTAAACCTTGGACTATATCAACTTTTCCTTCAAATATTCTGATGTTGCTCCGCTTGCTGACGATGATGTGTTTCTATGAATCTGTTGATTGAGAGGGAGAGAGTGATGCTAACTGCAAATCGGTATTTAGAAGAAGTTTTCATCTTTAAACGTCACCCTCATGATTGACAAAAATAGCACTCAAGAGATCAAAAGTAGTGCTGAAATTGGTGCGAAGTTGGGTAGCTCACCATTCCTACCGGAATTGACGACGGTGACACACACTCTAACAAACTTTTCTAGAAAGTTGCAAAAAATTGAAGGTTGGTGCCTCACTTGATGTAAAATGGGTAGTCTCCACTATGGGTGATCACAATTCTACTACTGAATATCTAAACAGCACCTAATTCGCCCTCCGGTATGGTTAAATCCAACTTTAACGCTCTAATCAACTAAGAAACCCGATTGCGTTCTCCAGTACTTCCAAGTTCTGTTATTTCGGTCAGACTCTCTATGTAAACATAGCTAGAAGCATGCTAGTGACTCTAAAATCTCTAAAAGTTGGAGGTTTTTATTTGCAAAAAGTTTTGAAAATTTTTTTTTTTTTTTTTTCCGAAATAAAAGACTAAAAACAAAGATTAAAAACTCTACATGCAAATGCACCCCCAAACCTAAATCAAACATTGTCCTCAATGTGTCAACAGATGATAAAATTTTAAACAGTCACATACCATGAGAACTATGCTGATAAGAGAAAAGGGAAGAGATTCTGGGATGTCGAGGCGGGAGCAAGGTTAGAGCTTCATTTGTCAAGGCTAGAATCCAACATTCTCAGAGGAGATCATATCGGATTAGTACAAAATATGTACAAGAAGACTCAACCGATTCAAGAAAAGAAAATTTTAACAAGTCCTACTGGATTATATACAAGGATAATTCACCATACACCAACAATCTAAAGAGTTGAGGATCAACCCAAAAGACGGTATGCAGAAACATCAACAGTCTTACACAAATATAACATGAGAGTGCAAGTAAGACTGCATATGAGAATGAGTTTCCCCCAAACCTAAACTTGTCAACAGGTGTGTTTGAGAGCACAAAATCTTGCAATTTTAAGGGTACATCATGCAAAAGGTCTAACTCAAAATGAGTTTTGCTAAGAACAGGCAGACATACACATTCCAACTGTGGTTCCCTAAAAGTGTTATACTTTGATGCAAAATAGTCCAAGAGGACTTGGGAAGCACAAAGCTCTAGGCCTAAGTTAGGCATTTTCAGAAAAGTTGGTTTTGCAATTTTGTTACAAACTACACCTAGGTTTGGTGGAGGAGTTTTAATCGTGACTTAGGAGAGAAAGTAGGTACATCTAAGTTGTTTTCATGCATAAGATCATTTGCACCATTACACACTTTCCTAAAGTCGACACGGAGTAAATCATGCTCACCAAAGATAGAATAATTCATCAATCACCATGTCATAATCATCAATTTTGCTTGGGGCAACATATTGTGATATGGGCAGGGAATCAGACACAACAATAATATCATGATCCAAAATAACATTAGTGTCAACAGAAGATTCATCTTTTCCTAAGTCACAAACAAGTTGTGTAGCATGCTCACTTTTACTAAAGAATTTCACAAACCCAAGCTCAGAGTTAACATCACATGTATGAATGTTAGAAGAAGTATCATTCATAGGGTTCACAGAAGAGACGCCTAACGTCTCTGAACCAAAAGATTCCATCATATTTTATGCATGCACATGCTCTTCTAACATATCATATTCCTCATCATCATCATCATAACAAAAATTCATCTCCCTACTCAAAATTTGAGCAATTCCAGGTGTACTCATCTACCTCTAGATTAGGTTCATATTCAGTGAATGGTTGTGCATATGGTTCACTAGAGAAGGGATGCTCATGCAATGCTTTCCATCCAAGTATATCATTGTTTTTCTCTATGAGCTCTTCCATTAGTGATTGCATACAAGGGGTTGGGGGAGTATAACATTGTTCAACTTCCCACTGTGATGGATGATGCATGTGTGCATGGTTATCATGGCTTTCCCTAGACTGCCTAAACTCATGTAAAATGTAGCAGGTTCTCGGCGGGGGTGGTCTAAGCTACCACATAAGGTACAAGCATACATTTCATAGTGCCTAGGGGGATTAGATTCGATAGATTGCTCATGTAATTGCCTTTCTAAAGCAGATACTTGAGCTTCTAATTGATCTAAAAGTGATTTGGTATGAGAAAGTTGTTCATTTTCAACCCGTGGTGGATGATACATGTGCTCATAATGATTAGGGTATGTGGAGTCCAGGCCCTGAGAAGGCTCATAAAATTCCCTAAAATCACTATGGTATGTGGGGAATTCATCTTGTGAAGCATGCTAGTAAGCAAGCTCTACGATGGATTTGTTTCCATCCCCGATCATGAGACAAAATCTCGACATGGTCTAGAAACTCAAATAGCCTAGCATGTATAACCAATGATGTCTCAAAACAGGGAAGTTAAGCCCAAGTGATGCAAAGGCACAACCCAAAGGTTATGCAAAAGCTCAGTGCTTGTGGGCTTTATTTTGGTTTAAGTGGGTTTTGGTTTATTGGGCTTTGGTTTATATGGGCTTCAGGTTTCGTTACAGCCCAGGTCTTGTGCAAATGCAGTTTTGTTGCACAACCCACTTGATTGTGCAAAGCCTAGGTTGAGCCCAGTTGTTGCACATCAGGCCTTAGTTTTGGTTTAAAAGGGCTTTAGAGGTTGGTTTTTGTGGGCTGGTTTACTCACAGAGCCCAGGTTATGTGGGCTACACAGGGTGTGCAGAGCTGTGAAGTCAATTGGTTCATTTGACAGCAAACTTAGAGAGACTAAGCTGCAGCTCAGCCCCATGCACTGGGACAAAGACGGGTTATATGCGCTAAGCTTAGCGTGTCACAAAGACAAGACAAGTATGTGCACGGCTTGGTAAGTTCACGACACCAAGACAAGTTTAAGCCCCGAGATCAGCTCATGCGGCTATGTGCACAGAGCACATACAGCACTGGGAAACCCGAGCGACTTATGCATAGGTTGTCAAAAGGGACACAAGATGACTCTAAGTGAAGCTCAAAGATTTAGACAAGCTTATGCAGCTCGGGTCTCATGCACGAGCAAAACAAAAACACACAATTTTACACAAAATGAAACAACTTGGTGGTTGTGCGGGTTCATATTTTTGGCTTATATGGGCGAGAGCTCATGCACCAAAAGTGTAAAGTAGAAGGCTCACATGTCACACAAGGCGAGCTCAAACTCACGCAAAACAAAAACACAAATTTTACACAAAAAACTTGGTGGTTTCGGGGGCTCGAGTTAAGCTCATGGCTCTTGCACAATGAGTGATTACACCAATTTGCACAGGGGAATGAGCATGCAAGGGTTTGGTGACATAATTCGGCATATGGCCTAGCATTCAACTAGCGAGGTTAAGATGAATCAAAGCATTAGGCAAATTATAGTTCATGCAAAGCAGATCGGGCTTGACAAGGTATCTCAACATGCATTTAATACTAGCTCGGGGTTGAGCAAATCTTCACGAGTCGAGTAGTCACGGGTGCACAGATTAGCAATCACACAAGGTCATCATGACTTGAGTTGATGTCAACTATCTCGATTGACTTCAACTTGGTTTGCAGCTAGCCTAGATATCCAAGTTCAACCTCACAACTGCTGTGGGTCGGAGGTCAATATTTCACGAGTGTATGCTCGGGCAATACAAGGTTCATTCACAGCTCAACAAAGTCACAGGATTGCTACTCAAGCTCAACAGCTACAGGGGCTGGAGCTGAGCACAGAGCACACAAGCACAAAGGTTGCAGGTGTGAGTAATACCTATCAAGGTTGCTAATTTCTTATGCAAAGATGGTTCAAAGATACACAGGTCAAGCTCAAATTACACACAATCACAGGCTTTAGATTTACCACAGTCACTCAAGTGTCACAGATTAGTCAAAAGTTCCAGAGACGAAGCAATATGCGGCACAGTAACTGGTTCAACAGGCAATCAGTGAGGCAAGGGTTATGGGAATGGCAGCTCATTCATATATGCATATAGGTCAGCACACACTCATTCAATTATCAGCAGTTCATGGCATTTCATGCAAAACAGAGCATCAAGTTTGAAAATACGATACCGTTGGTATTAGGTTTTCCACGGATGATGTTTTGCTACTCCTTCTTTCTCCTCTTTGAGCTTGCCTGGCACCAAAGAAAGACACACAGCTACCTGCTAGCTCAACAAATAAGTTTAGTCCTCGGATTTGCAATTATACCAATGAGAATCACTACAGAGTAAGCTAGCAAAGATGAGGGTTTAGCAATGAGTAATTGGAGATCACAATGAAGCTGGGCTGGAGCAAATGTGACAGACTAAGTCAGGCAGGCTTGAGCTCACTCTATGCCAGATGCTGACTGAGATATTAAACAATACACTATGATCTCACGCCTTACATGCTTTCCTTCATGGTTGTTCACGGATGATAAAGGAACAGAAAAACTATAGCATGTAATGACGGGGTTGATTAGAACAATATGCAAGAACGGCTTCCAAGGCGGGTGATAAGACAATGACGGCGGAGTGTGATGAGCCACAGTCAACAATGATAGAGAGCTTTATCGGGGAATATGCACAATTGGACTAAGCATGAACTAATCCGAGCTAACCGAGCTCGGCCGAACCAAGCGAGCTACAACTATCTAAGGGAACTAACCGAGCTACAACTAAGGGAAAATGATACTTGCGAGTTATAGCTAAATGCAAATACAGTCTTAAATATGCACAATATATGATAATGCAAAATTGTGATTAAAAAAATTAAAACTACAATTAACACTAAGCTAACACGGATGCGAGATCATATGGCAGATGGTTTTACTACTAACTTACACTATAACAAGAAAATTTAAAATATATACAATGGTAACTGAAACCAGTAAGCAAGCTAATGAACAACAAAGCACACGCCAAGTCCCCGGCAACGGCGCCAAAAACTTGGTAGGCTTGGGAATGGGGTTTATATTTATGCCTACTTGTTATAACCGCAAGTGCACGGTGTCTAGTTTGTAAGACAGGGCAAATACGGGTCGAACCACAGAGACTTGTGGTGCTGTGTTTGATCTGAGGCTTGGCTTAAACTGATTTCTATGAAGTAAGTGACACAATTCAGGGTTGTCGAAACGACTGAGTTTTGTTGTTGTGACGGTGGAATAAAATGAACTACAAGTAGTGAAAATAAAGGTACTGGGGTTGTCAAATTCACCACTAAACCATGTTATGTGTTCAACTAATTTGGGCTTTCTTGTCCCGTGATGAGATAAGGATAATGTGTCAATTTTATCACTTACCCAAGGAGTTTCACCTAATGATAACTCAATTATCAGCTAAGGTACTAACCTAGAGCACTAGTTTTCTAATTAAGCACAACTAGTCAAGAGAATTAGCATTTATCTCTAAGGGTTGAGATGAAGCATCACCAATGCAGTTTTAGCCTAACTACAATGCATACATGATATTCACTGTGAGAGTAAAGCAATGGAAAGCTAGAATTGAAGATTATTATCTTGTAATTCAATCATTCAAGAGCACTCAAACGAGTTGAAATCACAACATGGATTTAGGGTTTCATTGAAACCTAGCAAACTAAACTAGAACATGATTAAATGTTTAAAACACAAATTAAACGACAATTAAACCTAAATTGGTGCTCAGCTAGCCTGAGCATAAACTCTAACACACTCTACTCACTTCTATTTATACATGCAATTCTAAACCCTAATTTTCTTCAAAATACAAATTAAAAGCAAACCCATACCGCCCATATCCTCTGAATCGTACTCTCCTCTTGTCAATTTGTCTCGCAGCTCCACGTCCATAGTTGGTGAAACCCTAGCTCTTATTTTCTCTAAGTTAGCTTCTAGGGTTGGAAGAAGCTACTGAGAGAGAAAACTAGAGCTAGAGATGTGGAGAAGGTGGTGCACGCTGTTCTTAGGATGGTTGTTGTGTGTCAGGAGGTGATGGATGTGGTGACTGCAACAGGTATGGGAGGAGAAGAAGAAGGTAAGGGATTTGCAGAGGGGTTGCTCGAGAGAAGAAGAAAGAGAAGATGGAGGAGAAATGGTTAGGTCGATGGGGGTATAGGTGTAGGCGAGTTTTGCTGTGGAGCGGAGGCATCGAAGTTTGATGAGGAAGGCGGAGCGAGCGTTGGATTTAGCTGAGGGAGATCTGAACGGTTCAGGGTGAATGGGATGTTTTCGGTGTTGAGCGGAGCAGCAAACTTCGATGTGCGTGGAAGCAGCGACCGTTGGATGTGGGAGATAGAAATCTCAACGGCTCGGGCGATCCGATGCGTGCGTGCGCCGTGCGTGAGCCGATTCGTGCGCGGGCTTTGGCTTTCCGCTCCATAGATGCTCGTCTCCAATTCTTTGCTCTTTTGGCTCCTCAATTTCTCCGAGCTTTATTTACTACCTAAAAACACAAAATTAATTAATACAAATATTTATTCTTGAAAACAAAGAAAAAACAGAATCTGGGATAATATCTGATTTCTAAACACAAAAGATGAGTTAAATGCCAATAAATAGATGTATAAATATGCAATATTTGGCACTCATCATACACGTTTAGGTACGGTTACTCATATCTAAATGAAGAGACTTTTCATTAGTGTGTAACAAGCTAAGTTCGATCTAACGGTTGAAAAATATTAGCTTGAGCCTAATCAGTTTTTCATCTAACGGTGAATATTGAATGCTTTGTTACCAAGGTAACATTGATTGCAAACCGTGATTTGAAGACTATATACAGGAGAACTCTAGCAACTGGGAAACCTAATACCCACACCTCATGTGTGATACTAGTTGGTTTGATAGAGTCGATTCTCCTTTAACCGTAGGTTTCTTCTCGAGACCATGTCGGTTAACGACTTAAAGACTTCATTGGGATTGTAAAGCCAGGCGAAACTACTTCTCTTGTAGTTGAGCGATCTGATCTTGCCATTTTCTATCATACAAGTTGAATTGAATAATTGGCTTGAGATTATATCTCCGATAGGGCAAGATAAAAAGAAATCACAAACATCTTCGTCTCATCGTTTGTGATTCCGCAATATCTAGTTTTGCTACTATACGATTTAGATTATTGTGAGGTGATTGATAATACTAGGCTGTTCTTCGGGAATATAAGTCCGGTTATCAATTGGTTCTTGTTCACCTTGATTTTATCAAAAGACAGAACAAAACTCTTAGGTTTATCTGTGGGAGACAGATTTATCTATCCTTGTAGACTTTTACGCAGGTGATCTGATTTGTTTATTAAAGTCTTCGACTTTGGGTCGTTGCAACTCTTGGTTGTGGGTGAGATCAGCTAAGGGACTCAAGTGTGTAGTATCCTGCTGGGATCGGAGACGTAAGGAGCGCAACTGTACCTTGAATCAGTGTGATATTGATTAGGGTTCAACTACAGTCCAGATCGAAGTTAGTTTGTAGTAGGCTAAAGTCTGTAGCGGCTTAATACAGTGTGGTGTTCAATCTGGACTAGGTTCCGGGATTTTTCTGCATTTACGATTTCCTCGTTAACAAAACTTCTGGTGTCTGTGTTATTTCTATTCCGCATTATATTTTGTTATATAATTGAAATATCACAGGTTGTGCGTTGTATCAATCAATTGTGAATCCAACCTTTGGTTGTTGATTGGAAATTTATTGATCCTTGGATATTGGTCTTTGGTACCATCCAAGTTTATTATCCTTGTATTTGATAAAGACTCGCAAATTCTTATTTGCTTGAGTAAAGATCAAATCAAGTGAGAGAGATATTAACTCCTCGATATACTTTTCCCTGGATTGAGTCTGACTGTCTAGTTGATTCTCTAGAAAGTATATTGGAGTTAGTCCATATAGATTGCTAATCGAAATATTGGGTGTGGTTGTTAGACCCCCGTTTTTTCAACATGACCATCTTACAATGATACAAGGATCGACAGATCGTCCATCTATCAGACTCAACCTACTTCACAAATTTCGCCAGCTCTTCCACAACATTGCAATGGAAAAAATTTGCTATGATTGCTAACATCACATTCTTTTTTACAACCTTAGTGTTAGGATTAAAAGCATCATTAATATAACTCTGCATGCGTTCTATCAAGTTCTCTTGGGCATAAACGTTAATTAGCTTCACATGTAACCAAGCCCTATAATCCTCTTCCGGGATAATCTTCATCAATGCTTCAATCTTCCTAACCCTATCAGTATGCAGCAATCATGGTTCTTACTAGTACCACATCTTTCTCAATTACATGATCCTTAACCAATTCATAAATACTCTCCATCTTATCCACTTACTTCCAATGCGCATAACCTCGAAGCATGTGCAAATGGGTTTTAATATCAGGTTTGACAGGTCCTTGTTCCACGAATGCATACATCCACTCCATTTTATCAAATTTCCAAGCAGTAACATACCCAGAAATAAGATTGTTATAAGTGGTTATATTAGGAGAGAGGTTCGCCTCCTTTATCTCCAAAAATATCCTCTCCATGTAAGGTACCAAACACAGTCGACCATACAGTGAAGTTAAAATGTTATAAGTAACAATAGTAGGAACAACTTATTTCTTCATTTCAATAAACAACTTCCGACATTTCCAATCCAAACCATTGTACAAATACGCTGACATTAAGGCATTATACGTCGAAGCCGTCCAATCCAAACCATTGTATAATGCCTTAATGTTGGAAAGATATCCACGTGATGATTAAAACATGTAATGCATATCAAAGAATTGATAGATCTGAGATTTATGTCAACCTAAAAGTCTCCCAAAATTGGAAAATACTCATTCAAACGTAAAATAAAACCACCAAAAAAAAAGCGAGTACGCATTAAGGCACTTAGAAATCCGAGATAAACTATTTTATACATTTATAAAAAATAATCGAATTATAGATCTTGGATACCCATCTCATGTTAGTATAATCGTTATTTTATCGGTCTCTGATAAATTGTAGCGTGTTTTATCAGTATTTGTAAAGAGGTTAAAGAGAGACTTTGACATTTTGCTGGAAATAATTCATATATCTTAAAATCTCGTATACTCGATACTACTTAACACATATATCATTTTTCACTAAAAGAGTTTTCTCAATTATCTTAAAGACATCGATATCTTACAACGGAAATCATGAGCTCTAAATATAAAGAGAATGATTAAGAACATACATGCAGCTGATAACAATTGTGTTGCATCTAGTAATAACACCAAAAGTTCATGTTGAAGATCATTGTGTCTTGAAAAGAATCTTGGAACCTTTCTTTTAAATCTCTTTTATTAAAATTGCATCTAAAACAACTAAATGTATTCAATGTATTATACTCTCAAATATACTTTTAGAATTATGTTGAAAGTTTTCATTACTGTCACATAAACCTCTCAAAGTCTCTGCAGGTTCATGCAGCAATAAAATATTTTTATTTTTGTTTCTTAACTTTGGTTCCCTCTTGGAAGAATTATTCAGTCGTTTAGTTCTATATGGCACGTTTTTAACTTCATACGGATTTGTTTCTTTACGTTGTTGAGATTCTCTCTTAGAATATGTTAGTTTAACCACAACTCTTTTAGCATGGTAATTCGTAATTTTAAGTAGGTTTGTTAAGGAATTTTCCTTTAAGCTATATAAATAATTTACTTATATACTCCTAAATATAATTATCTAAGAAACAAAAAAAGAAGACATGAGGTTGTTTTTTGGCTCTCATAAGCTTGTTGCTCGGTTGCTTTTCTTTTTTTCTACGTTGTTTAGATTAATTTTTATGTAGCTCTCTAGGTTGGTAATCGGGTTTCCCAATGGTTCAAATAATTATATAGGATATATAAAATTAATCAACTATTGCATTGGATATTAATATTTATTCCAAAGTTGATTAGGGTAATATTAAAGGATTAGTTATATCTTAGTTCGAAAAACATTGTTGACAATAAAATAGCAAATTAGCTTGCAAACACTAAATATGTAGCTCTGGATGTTTTTACTTGGTAAATGGACCGATGAGTTGTTGTCTTTGTTGTTCTCTAGTTTATATACATCACTGAACTTTTCAAATTTCCTTCATGCCGCTTACCTTTCTACTGATCAATAAATTGTTGATATCTTCACCAAGTGTTCAGATTTTAAATTATAAATCCAAAGCTTTAAATGACTTCGTTACTTAAGCTTAAGGGAGGAAACTGACATAAAAAAAAATCGTCCACTCATGTTACATTCCTTATAAAAATTGCGAGTTAGTCTCTTCGGTTAGATAGTTGTAAGAGTTTGTTAGCTAACAAAATCTTTCAGTCCAATGAGACCACAAGATTTCGATAATTGTAATATATTTTTTTTCTTTATTTTTAGCTTTTCTTTCTCCATTTGTTTCTTCCGAGGTATTGCCTAGTCCCCCACTTCTGTTTCTTCGCCTTTTTAATAAAATCTCCTAGTAAGCTTTGCCAAACAACAGCTCAGACCTCTATCTTTTAAAATTCTGTATCTATTTTGTGTCCAAGATTGTAAATACACTCGGTAGTAAATGGTCTTCATCGCCGTCATAAAAGTCTTTTAGTTTCTCAAGAAATTTACAAAACAAAGGAATATTCATTCTCGCGTGATGACATGATTTCCTTAACTTCGGTTTCATCTTGGATGAATTGGTTAGTCTTTCATGTAATATTTTACAATGTGAACATGTAATATCCATCTCTTTAAGTTATTTAGTGCATTTAGTTTTTTTAGAACTTTAGAGTAACACAAACACTGATTATTTGAAGTCAATTTTCTTTTGATAGGTATATTTGGTTGGAACCATGAGTTTTTAAGAATAAAAATTCAAACTCCATATCTTTGCCATATTTAGCAAAGACATCAACCTATCAATTGAAATACAATTTTTCTTATAAACATAACTTACTAAAGGAGAATAAATTGTAGAAAATCATACTCCAAATACATCAGACATCACAAGAGCACATCAAAAATGGCAGATCAGTTCAATACATCACTTGGATCTACAACTATTTGGTTGTATATCAGTTTAATACATCACGCCAAATTGAAAAAGTGATAGTATCTCATTTTTTAAAACGGAGGTAGTATACTAATTAAATAAATAAAGAAAAAATAAATATTAAGGGATTTTATTACTTAGGTTGAATTCTATGAACCTGTTGAGCAAAAACCCCTTTACGCTAAAGAGGCAGAGGTTTGATTCGACCTAAGCTATCATCATGTACCACCGGAGTGGGATTTGTAGGGGGAAAAGTATGTGTTTGAGGAAACTGTACACCCGCACTTTGTAAATACAAAAATGAAACATAACTACATTGTTGTACACTGAAGGTGCTGAAAGAGAAAATTACTCAGAACTAATATTTAATAAACATATAGTAGATTTCGTAGAGTTTGTAGTTTTAATTTGATTGGATTACAACGAAGGATTAGTCATAAATGCAAGTCAAGCACCAACAATGCAAAAAAAATTAACCATCATGCATCTCTATAATCAACTTCTACAATATCATATGAAGGGAACTTTCCTCAAGATCTACCAAGGGTTACTTATGTGGCATTAGGAAACGACATATGTTTTCAAGTACAGGGAAGGTGAAATCCACTGGGAAGGTGACCAACCTTTTCACTATCTTTTCATGTATAAGAAGAATTCTGACATGAAGATTTCCACGCTTACTAATCAACACTAAATACTTTCAACAACCGTGAGCCATAGAAGATTTACATGGTCATATACGAAATACCAGTTCATAAGCCAATGTTGAAAACCAACTAATTGACATGCATTATCATGATATAAAAAAATGGCAGTAGTCCAGCTGAGACATTCAAATATTCCACAAATCTTATAACATGAGATAAATACTTTATGGCGATAAAACTCATAACATTAGAACTGAAGAGTGATGATGCAGATTTCTTTCCCCATGTAAACACGCAAGTGAAAATGCTCTATCTTTCTAAACCTTGCAGGAATGCAACTTGATTTAGTTCTGTTCAGCCACTTCAACATGCATTTTCTTTTGATACGATCAAACCAAAACTTGAAGAATCAAAATAAGAAGTTCTACCGAGATTAAGACTCAATTATACAAAACATACAAAAAAAAGGAGTAAAATTCATCATTTGAAGAAGGAATATATCAACAACATCAAGAAAGAATCCAAACAACTCATAAATTTGTCATTACTATGCTAATATATAGAAACTAATTACATGATTTTTGTGCCATCTGTGGGAATCGAACCCACAACTACATGGTTGTAAACCAAGTGCTCTACCAATTGAGCTAAGATGGTAAGTAAACCATGTTAACACCTAGAATTCATGACATCATATACTTACTCCTTTCAAAAACTAGAGCCTGAACTTTTTTGCTATCTAAAATCAAATTAACCTTATGTAGAAGTTCACCTACTAATTGCAAAATGAGATGTTTTTCAACTATTAATGAAATTCCGTTACCTTCAAGTCTTCTCCTTTCAAGACGGCTTTGCATCAAGGGTCTTCTATAGTACACGTGTACTGCAACCCTATAGAAAACAATCGGAAGAGTCATGGACACTTTTTGATGCAACTACATACAAAGCACAATTAATACCTTAAGTTTCCAGCAGAAGTGATTCAACCTGCAAAAACATATTAGAAAATTAGATAAAAGAACCAAGTTGTCCTACCTTGCATCAAGTTGTTCTTCAAAACTGAAGTTCCAATTCATCGGAAGCACTCTCAAGGTGATCCTTGAGCAGCTTGCTTTTGACGAGCATATCATCAACATAGACCTCTAAGGTTTTCCCAATCCATGGTTTGAAAATTGCATCAACCATCATCTGGTATGTTTCCCCTGCATTCCTCAGTCTGAAGGGCATGCGAGTGTAGCAATAGAGTCCGTGTGGAGTGAATAATGCTTTGTATTGTTGATCTTCTTCTGCCAGGGCTATCTGATTATAACCAGAGTATCCATCCATGAATGACAGTTCTTCGTGTCCTTATACGGCTTCCACCAATTAATCGATGCTTGGGAGCGGGTAGCTATCCTTCGGGCACGCTTTGTTGAGATTGGTGAAGTCGATGCATATCCTTACCCCACCGTTCTTTTTTGGTAGGATGACCATGTTCGAGACCACGTGGGATACCTAACTTCCTTTATGAATCCTGCTTCGTAAGTTTGTTAAGTTCTTTCTCAACTGCTCGATGATATTCTGGTGCTACCTTGCGCAATTTCTGCCTGAAGGGGTTCGTGCCGGCTTTATCAGAAGTTCGTGTTGTATGATCTTGGGATCGATTCCTGGCATACCTCCTAGCTTCCATGCGAAAATATCTGTATACTCCTCGAGGAGTTTTATTAGTGCTTCTTCTCGATCTTTATCCATCAGTGTCCCTATCTTGATCATCTTAGGATCTTCTTCTGTTCCTATGTTGATCTTCTCGGTAGGTTCTACTGGTGTCAATGTAGGCTTCGGTTCCCCTAGGAGAGGAATGTTCTTTAATTTCTATTTGGTGGACTTTTCAGCCTCCTTTTCCCCCGAGATGCCTGCTTAGGTAGTTAGAACTATGCTACTCTTCATTAGGATTTTCCCTGAAATTTCTTCAAGATACAGGTCGATTGCCTTGTCTTTGGACGCTGCTTTGTTTTTGCCCCTTCGGGCATTGCGCTACTCTTCCTGTTCACCGTTGAGTTGATTTTGCAGAGCCTGGCATTCCCGTGTTGTAACTTGATCGTCTTTGATTTCCATTTCCCCTTCGAGTGTTGGAAATCTAAGGTATTGGTGGTACGTCGCAGCTACTCCTTTGAGTTTGTGCACCCATCTTCGTCCGATGATGGCACTGTAGGGGACGGTGCATCTACCACGCTGAATGTGGTGCTGACCTTCATCAGTCCAGCCTTGACTTCCAAGATAATATCCCCTAGGGGCTTCGTGGCTTCCCCATTGAACCCATAAATAGTGTAGTAAGAAGACATAAGCTGCTCATCATTTAATTTCATTAGCTTGAAGGTATCATAGAACAAGACGTTTACTGAACTCCCTCCATCGATCAAGATCTTCATTATAGTCCATCCTGAGACGGGTAGCGTGAGCACCAGAGGATCGTTATGGTCTTCCATGTCTTCTTCAACATCATCGGCAGAGAAAGTCAGTAGTACATTCATCCAATCTTCGTGTCCATCTACTTCTTCTCCATCGATCTTGTATAATTCACAATAATACTCGAATTGTTTTCTCAATCTCTTTCCTATTTGATCAGTTAGTGATGGGCCACTGGGATCTGAGCAAGAGATAGTGTTGATCGTTCGGTCATTCTCAGGTAAGTGGACTTGCTTTCTTCGATGGGTCCTTTCTTTGGGTTCTGGATTTTGAACATATTGCTTGAGATCTCCAGCGTCGATCAGCTTCTGGATCATTATCTTGAGGTTCTTACACTTCTCTGTTTGGTGTCCATTGAAGCAGTGGTACTCACAATAGTCCCTTAACTTCTCGGTTCTTGGTGGCTACTTTCCCTTAGACCATGGCCACTCGAGATTGGCTCGGTCCTTGATTTCCCCGAAGATGCGTACATAACTCGTGTTAAGCTTTGTATAAACCTGATCTTCGAATTTTTGATCATTGCGCCGATGGTCATCTCTTCGTCCTTTCTTATCTTCGTTGAAGCGTTCGGTCGGATTGGTCCTTTTTGACCCGATGGCTTGCTCCACTGAATTTGTACGATGAGATCTCTGCATCTGCGCCCTTGAGTTGTCTCGTTGGATTTCCTCCAGATTGGCGTGCTTTTCGATGATTACCCGGAGATCTCCTTCGGTTGTGGGGTTGCTTCCGTGAATCTCGACAAACATCGGGCTCATCCTATCCAGTCCCCACTTGTAACAACTGATGCTAACCACCGGTCGACGTTCCCTATTTCTTGACAGATCTTGTGCCACCTATATGTATATTCTCTGATCGTCTCTTTGAAAGCAACTGCTAGTGAAAAGAGTTTGTCCATTCATGCTTTGACAGTTTGTCAATACCTATGTGAGTCGGATGTAGGAATCGATGGAGTTGGGCGGTAAATTATCAAACCAGAACAATGATGACCCTTTCAGGCTCGAGGAAAAATATCTGCAGAGGACCACGTCGTCTCGATCCCATTGGGCCATAGTTCGATTGTAATAACGAAGGTGAGCCGCAGGATCCATCATAACATTCAAATGCTGGGATCGGGCATTTTGGAGAAATGAGGGCTCTCGCCAGATGTGCAGTTAGTGGTGTCGTAACGGCTTCTCTCATTACTTCCTCTAGCCTTCCTCATCCTTGCTTCGTCTTCAACTACTTGATCTCTGCCATCATTTCAGTACGAAGACTCTCCATCGCGAGGAAATGCTCATTCCATATAGCTGATCGGCCTGGCCTTCGGGTATCACTATCGAAATAATCAGAATCTTTAGGCAAATAATCAGGGTCGGACGATCCACCCCGTATTGCAGTACGATGGTTTAGCGGTTCGGGGTTGTTGACTTAACCACTATCATCCTTTGGTCATGGTTCGGTTGCGGTGCTTTAGAATTTACCTCGTCGTGTCGATTTTCCACCTCTGCACTGAGAGCAATCTTATCTTTGATCTCTTGATTATCTCGTGCAAGTAGTGCCAACGCATCGGCGTATACCCTCTGACTTCTTTTCATCTCTTCGAGTTCGCTACTAGTTTGGATGGAGTGGTTCGACCCTTGGTTCAGGTGCCTATTTGCACTTGCTCCCCAGCGATGACGGTATGATCTTCATCTATCGTCTAAATCAGAGGGACCGGCGGGTCTATAGGTAAAACTTGGAGTTCCAAGGGCTAAGGTGTTGGTTGGTTTGTCGTTAACAGAGGTTGGGCAATCTGCAGGTTTGGTTGTGTTCATTGATCAGCTGCATCCCATAAATAGGTTGTTGTATCGTTGAATCTTCCACTCCTTCTCGTTGTTCGTTGGCACGGGTGGTTGTTGCTGCCTTCGCTGTATCAGCTTTGGCTGCTGCTGCTTTGAGGGCTGCCGCTGCAATCGTACTAGCATCTAGCGGTGTGGTACTTTCTGCAGCATCCTGTTTTTTACTTGCCGCTTTTAGTTTTTCACCCTTTTGCTTGCTCCGTGTTATGACCGGTGTTGTTCTTGGCGTTTATTTTGACGAAGCCTTGGATTTTCCTATATCCTTTGTTTTTTCCTTGTAAGAATAAATTTTTGACAAGGAAGACATATCCATGAGGATTTTATTAGTCATAAGCATAATTATGATGTCAGGAAAGACGAACGTATCTTATTTTTGTCAGGCATGAGCCTAAACACGACCATATTACAGATCTGCCAAAGTGAAGGTTATTTTGAAATAGAAAGCACAAGTCTGAAGATTTTTTCAAGGGAAGACGCAGATATAAAAATAGTCTAAGGACATTTTGCAAGAGAAAATAGATCCAATGGGTTTTTGTAGGTTGGAAAGCTGGATCCGAAGATTTTTACCGACAATAAATCCAATCTTTTTTGCATTTTGAGTTGATCTATAAAATCTGCGGGTTTTTGTAATGAAAAAGTTTTGTTTCGCCCGAAATCCTTTTAAATTCGATTTTTATTGCTGGTTTCTTACCCAAAGTATATATTGAAAAACAGTGTTGAGTGATAAAAATAGTTCACAGGGAAAGATAAATCTTTTACCGGGACATAAGAGTCCTTGTTTCTAGCGCCAAATAGTGAACACAGATGTAACGATGATAGCATCGTGTCCACAATTAAAGTTCGCAGTGTCGATAAGAATACTATAATGATTAAAGTGAATACAGATGGAGTATGAAACTCATATTGGAAACTCCGAGCCTTCGGGATCGTCCTTGTTTCTCATCATAGATACGTCTATGATGATTCAAACGATGCATAACAAAGATATATGAAAACTGTAAATGTTAAATGTAAAGGAGACAATGATTTACGTGGTTCAACACTAAGGCCTACATCCATGTGGGGTTTGGTTTTTTCACTATGTATCACATAAGGTTACAAATGATAGTCGAATGACTCTGAGTAGGGAACGATGATAGAGGAATGTAGATAAAACTTATACTTACTATTACAATCTCTCTTCCTAACTATAGTTCTGTCTCTTAAAATTTGGTCGACCCCTCCTCCTTTGGTTGAGCAAGGTATTTATAGGCTTCTTTTGTGTGGGCCCCTCTCACCTGACTCCACTGATGCTTATCATCTTGAGTAATGTGTCGATCCCGAAGGATGTCTTCGGGGTTACCCGGTGCTTCCAACAGTATTATATTGTAACGATGATGGACCTCTCTTTCCTCCATAGGATTTTGTCATGTACCCGATATGATGAGAAGAGGGTGTCCCTTATCAGATTTAGTGTCAATACTTAGTATTAGGCTTATTAATAGTATCTAGCTTATTATTGGGTGTCTTTATAAATTGTAAGGGTGTGGGCAGATGTAACCACCTGGAGGCTGTGTAGCCGTTGGATGCTAGGTAGGGAGTGATGGTTATTTAAGCTTCTGAATCTGTAATGAACTCTTTAATCCAATGGTAATCAAAAACTAATCGTTCACTCGATTTTTAGGTCAGTTTCGCAAGAGAGAGAAACTTGATTCTCTCGAATCAAGTGTTTATCCTGTCCACTTTGTACCTCTAGGTACATGAAAATTGGTATCGACTCCTTTCCTGGAACCTGTATCCATGGCTACCACACAACAAATTACAGATCTCTCAAACACGGTTCATCAACAAGGTGAATCGATCACTAAATTGACATCTGTGTTTATCCTGTCACTGTACCTCTAGGTACATGACAGATTCTTGACACGTACCCTATATTTGTAGCATTTATTGCGGGTGGTTTGGGTGTTCTGCACGAAGCCGGACGATTCTTTGTTGCATTGTCATTTTCTCATTAATGAGGCTCATCTCCTCCAGTCCATTTCGGGTTTGTATTGAGATGATAAAAAGCAACCTTTTAGGCCTTCTATGGTACTTCGCGACGGTCAATGCAATAGGTACTCCTTAACTTGTTGATTATCGGATTCATATGATGATGACTACGTGGCGGATGGTGGTAACGCATACCCCATGGGTGTAACAATGTGGTATCATCCTCCTGATGCTCTCCCGCTTTATGGCTTACACGTGTATTCTCCTTGACATGTGACTGATTGTTGATTATGTGTATACAACCATTATAAGACCTTCAATCATGTTCCTCAAACGGATTAAGGGTAGGTATGGATGACTCCGTATTAAAAAAGTAAAATATGTTTCTGATGGATATGCATGACTTGGACGGGGCGGCAAAGTAATCATCTTGGATATGTTGCCGATGGATGATAAAATATTAGCCAACTGATGTTTTTGTTTGAGTGTTGAGTTTTGGACATTTTGGGATATTGATACGAGCTTATAGTGTAAAGAACTACTGAAATAACCTAGAATGATGTTGCATAAATGATTTTGATGTTGTAGTGTCATTTAGTCCACAAACCATTTGTTTGTTTTCCGCCGTTGGGTTCTTTTTTAATGTTGAAGGCGATATTTGGGTTCTCTATATGAATATATTATTGGCATCAGTGTTGGAAGATATTTGTAGACATGATTAATATTATATGTTGCTTGACTGGAACCTGTTTATTGGGTGAAGAGTAGAACAACCCATGTAATCAATATTTACGAGGTGGATTTAAAGCGAGCAGTGATTTTTTAATGTACGGCGTTAGGACAATGTGCAGTATGCAGGGGCATAGATTTTAAGAGTCTAGCTTCCGATTCTATTGACGATCGTTTAACGTACTTTTCACAGTAATGTAATTATTTAGGAGATTTTTGTGACAAACAACGAATTCCCTACTTTGTTAACATGCATTGATATCGATTTGGTTTCCTTTACCTATTATGCAATGATGTCTTCCATTTGTGTTATAATAAGAGATTCAGTTTGGTAAATTTAGACTTAAAAACTCCACCAGTAACAAAATCATAGTTGCACACTCATTTCTAAGATCAAAATTTTAACACAAAATTGGTTAAAAAGACCAAAATCAACATTTCCTGGGTGAAAAGGACAGTCAGATTTAGATACTATTTAAATGGACAAAAATTTAAAAATAGGCAGGATGTAACAGGTTTCATCCTGTCCATTTTCAAATATTTTTTCTTATTTTTATTTTACACAGGATGCATCCAGTTTCATCCTTGCTATTTTTTAAGTTTAAGCCAGGATGAATCCAGTTTCATTCTTGCTATTTTTTTTTTGTCCATTTCACCCATAAAATTTTTTACTCGTCCATTTGAACCGTGTTTTAAATGTTTTTGGACAAATGACCCATTTTTCGAAATTTTAAGCGTAGGGAGATAGATAGTCATTGTAAAGGTGTTTTACGCTCCATTCACGTGTTTGGTGACGGAATTTTTCTTTGTTCAGTATGTTTTGTGTTTTTTTTTTTTTTTGTCATTTATTCAAATCCTTTTACAAACTCTTATCTCATTCTAAACTCACTATTTCTTTTTAGGTACAAAGTGTGATGTTAAACCCAAGTTTCACCTAGAAAGGCGGTTGAATGTGGCGAGAGTTGAGCTTACTAAACAGTATCGCCAAGCTCTTGAAGCATCTGGCGCCAGAAATTTGAATTCTTGGAAGTTACTTTTACCGCCAATATTGATGTCTATTTGAAGTTATTTTCTACCATCAGCAACAACAAGGACACACCATTTGCTTACTTTTCAGATATCTAACCACACTCGATTCGTTGCAGGGTGACGAAATTCACAGGTTTGTTTCTAAAAATGTGATAGACACATTTTGTGTCTTATTTGTCTCGAATCTATATATTGATAGTGCTCATTTTTGTACTTATTATGGTGTTTTATGTGTGTAGGTATTTTTGGCCAATAAACATTTTTGGAAAAATCAGCTCGAAAAGTTATCTAAAGCACTCGGAGGAAGTGATATTGGCACCCACAGTTTGGATAAGGGGCACCTCCAGGCACCCCCGAGGCCTCTGATATCGGCACCCCTACTCTGGATAGGGGGCGCCCCCTTTTCTTCACCGTTCAAATACAGAAACTTGCGGGAAATAATGGCAGCAGCGAAGTGAATTTGGAGTTGGATTTCTCGGCAGTTTTGACGAGATTCAAGGGCTGATTTTTGTTGGGCTGGACCTGTTAGAGCATCATAGGTCTCGTATGGGTGTTTGGATCGATCAACTTGGGCTGCATGATTGTGTTGGAGCGAAACAGAGGAGTGGGAAGTTTCACGACTTGCTTCGTATTCCCTGGATTAGATTTTGGGCGAGATTTAGTTGGATTTGGACGTGTAATATGATGGATATTATCCTCTAGTCCTAAACAGGATTGGTATAGGACCCAGATTCGAAGAAAAAGGAGTATATTCTCGGTTCCATCAAAACAGAGCAAAAACAATATTATCGGGTCCTGTTAATGCTATATATGGATTTTACGTGATTCTGGAGAGTTTAGATGTATCTGGTATGTTGGCTTACCTTATTTGGAATTTTGAAAACTCAGAGAAGCCGCGTAAAAGAGATTGAGAATAAAATTCCAGGACTTGCCGCCGAAGAAAAAGAAGAGATATTCTCGAGATTTGATCGAGTTATATTCGACTTGTTGGCTATAAAAGGAGTGGGGAGAGGTCATAGAAGGGTTACGTTCGTATTGGGGTAGTTGCAGAGAGAAACCAGAGCTCACAGAGACGATTTCATAACTTGCAGAGAAGAAGAAGAAGAAGAAGAAGAAGAAGGAGAACACAGAACAGCAGTAAAAGACAGTCGCAGAATCCATGGCCTTTTTTTTCAAATTCAATCAGTTTGTCACAATTTTTGTAACAATTATTCAGAGTTCGCAACATTTCTATGTTAGGGTTTCTCTGTAAGAGTGTTTCGGTAACAATTATATCTGTTACAAAATCACAGCTTTATACCTTTTCACTCTTTTAATCAACTTTTGAGCAACACACATATATTTTGAGCAAGTGATTAATATGAGGAGCTAAACCCCATTGCTGAGGCGACGGAGGAAGCCATTTTTTCAATTATTATGTGCTAACTTCTATTTAATTATTTTTTTGCAATCTCTTTTATGATTATGTGCCTTGATTGAGAATCGATTGAATGATTTTTCCTAAGCAATTGTGATTTCTTTCTCGGTAATGATTTGTGACTCCCAGTTTTAGTGCTCCCACTACTCCCAACATTAGGTGGCAGTCCACATAAGCCAATTTAAGAAGAAAACAAATGCAAACATGCGTTAATGTTCCATCTCGATTAAATTGATATTCCTTCGCCTTTCTCTCTTTCGTCAATTATACAAACCCTAAAAAAAGATGTGCCTGCAATTGGATATAACCATTTTTGCTACCACGATTCGGATTTCCATGATTTTCAATTCTATAGTTTATCATACTTTAGCTATCTCAAATGCAAGGTAAACTTTTTCCTTTTACAAGTAACACTTCAATCCACAGAACATATGAAATTGAAGACAAAGAATTAGAAATTGTAAGTAACATTAATGTTTAAGAAACAATTAAAAAATTACACCGAATTCCCAATTTATATTCCTTGACCTTACCACATAAATCTACATAATGAACTTCACAAACCCTTTCCAGGACAAGAATTTGTAACCACGCAAAGAGTGGTGAAAGGGTCGAAAAAGAATCAATAGCTATAAATTTAATTAAAGTAGACAAGTGTTGATCAAAAGATGTAATTTTGCTTGGATAAGCAAGACAACTTAATTTATATGAGTAAGTAATGGAAATTGCATAGGCTGGATCCATTAAGAAGTGCTCAAATCAATGATTTTTCATACTAAAAGCTTTAAATTGGATTAAGTATGGATCTCCCATTTCCATCCCACTGTTTGGTTTCGAAGTTAAAAACCTTTGAGATTGGTAGTCTAGTAAACGTTCTCGAGAACAGAAGCACAATCGAAATCAACGATTTTAAATGGAACAATAGTTTATTAGAATTTTTGTAAGGAAAAGTCCACATAAGCGCCACCTAATACTGGGAGTAGTGGGAGCACTAAAACTGGGAGTCACAATTCATTTTCGTTTCTTTTGATAGATTATGCTTAGACCTAGGTTTTTGATATTCTATGCTTTCGAAATACACTTGTTATTCTAAAACTCTACCTTTGCAAAATATTAGAATCACTTTAAACGTAAAGAGTTGCATGAAAATTGATTAGATAAAATCACAAAAAAAAAATGGAGATTGGTGGAATCCTAAGTCTCAGTGCTTTTTAAGATATTGATAACAACTTTGATTGAGTTTTCTATTTTAATCTGAGTCTAAAACGAATCTTCACAAGTCTGAGTGAACGATAACTTTTCTTACCACTTTCCAAACAACAATTAAAATTACATAAATTTTTGGCGCCGCCGACGCGGACTTGTTTTTAGGTTTTTAGTGATTTTTATTTTTTTTTGTTATATTTTACGTTTTTGGGTATTTATCTTTTGTCTACGGGTTCCGGATCATAAAGAAAATTGAGCCAAGGAGTTTGGTGATTTCGTAAAGACTTGGAGCTAAAGATTAAAGCGAAATGAACAGAAAAGAAGACATTTTTATTTTAGTTATTCTTTTTATTTATTTTTTAGGGTTTTGTTTATTTTTAGAAAAAAAAGAAAAAAAAAACTGTATTAGGGTTTATTATTTTGGAATTTTTCTTTTCTTTTTGGACACTTTGGACTTTTGGACTTTGGACATTATTTTTTTAAAAACCCTACGGAAGGGTTCCTTTAAATATAAAATGTTTGCAGAGCAGGAGGACAATTACGATATTGTCTATGCACCTTGGGTTCGTACACTGACATTAGAGTCAGTGGCCCGAGTCGACTACAACCGATTTATCCCCCGTCTGGAACGGGAGGTAAGATTCTGAACACTCGCGAATCCCCTGCCAGCGAGTTACTGGACTCCTTCGTATGCTTATATGTTGAGGACTGAATACGGACATTTATTTTTTTAGTAAAGGCAAGGCCTGGCCATACAAGATAAAGGTTCGGATTTCATCACCGTTCTCTTCTTGCCCGCCTTAGGAACACGTAACCTACGCGAAGCTAAGCCTTAAAATTTTGACTAGAACGAGACCAATAAGGTAACGAGCTTATAGGAAAGTCGTTCAAAAGGATTGTATTGGGTATTTTGTTAGCCTAGCTCAAAGTTCAGGAAGATTACTGGAAGCCGATTAGAGCCGCCTTGTAACCCAGGGAAGCGTTTGCCATAGAGGTGGGGGTATCAAAGCTCCTCAGATCTTCTCCTAATTCTATTTGACTTACTTTATTCGGATCGTCCTATGAGGTTTGCTAAAATTGTACC
Source organism: Papaver armeniacum (assembly GCA_023531295.1). Classification (NCBI taxonomy): domain Eukaryota; kingdom Viridiplantae; phylum Streptophyta; class Magnoliopsida; order Ranunculales; family Papaveraceae; genus Papaver; species Papaver armeniacum. The sequence goes on from JAJJWW010011833.1 coordinate 134,020, forward strand.
TAGTTGACTCTTGGAAGAGTAAAAGTTGGTCTAGAAACAATCTAAGTGGAGCCATCATGATTTTTGTTTGTTAGAAATCAATAGGTTTGATTTGGCTGAGTCTGCCTTGAAAAGACGCTCCATTTTAGGAAATTTGTTTTGTATGCCTGAACGTAGAAAAGACGCTCTAGGTAGATTTATTAGTACCAAGAATCTCGATTACCTTAATTTAGAAAGTCCAATTTTCGGAGGGTCCAGTTTTGAACCTTCGTCTTTTACTAAGGAGAGAACTCTTAAGACCCCGATAGCGCCAGAAATGGCAACTTTGAAAGCTTTGTTGAATCCGACTAGGACTACTCGTCCCTTGTGTATCAGGTTAGCTGAAACGGAAGCAAATTATGAACTTAGACCTGGGACCCTACAGATGCTCCCAATCTTTTTAGGGAAGGAAAATGAAAACCCCTATTTCCATGTTAGGGATTTTGAGGAAATTTGTAGTACCCTAAAAATTAGAAACCTTGATGATGATGCTTTGAAACTTAGGTTATTCCCTTTTACCTTGAAAGAAAAAGCTAAATCGTGGCTATATAGTTTGGCCTCCGGGTCAATCGAAACATATGAACAACTTACATCTGCCTTTTTGAACATGTTTTTTCCTAGACACAAAACATTGTCTATTAGGACGCAAATATGCACGTTTTCTCAACATGAGGCAGAATCTTTGTATAGGTATTTGGAAAGGTTCAATGATCTATTAGCCCAATGTCCTCATCATGGTTTAGAAAAGGTTAGGTTAGTTCAGATCCTTTATAAGGGTTTAGATTATTACACTACAACCATAGTGGAAGCTATGTGTACAGGTGGGTTTGAAAACCAAACAGTTGATGCGGCGATGACATTTTTGAATGAAATCGCCGAAAAGACCCAACAATGGGAAAGTAGTAAGGAACCCCATAAAAAAAATTCTAGGCAGAGGAAACGTTAATATGGTAGAAGGAGGCTATGAATCAGATGCCAAAATTGTTTCTATAGAGAAAAGGTTAGAAGATTTAGAAGTGGGTCACACTAGTGGTAAATTGGAGCCTTTATTGGGAAGGCCATAATAATGAAGAGCAAGCCAATGCTCTCTATAATAACACTAGATTTGATAACCGTCAGAAGTTTGACCTATATTTCAGAAACCTATAATCCTGGTTGGAGAAACCATCCGAACCTTTCGTGGTCTAAGGGACAGAGTCAAGATCAGTTTAGTAATTCTAATGCTCCCCCAGGTTTTGGTTACACTAATAATTCTTCAGGCCCGGAAAATAAAACGACTAGCTTAGAGGAATCCATTAAGATGTTAGAAAAAACTCAGGAAATGTTAGCAAAGAGCCATGTTAGTTTTCAACAGGAAACCGAGCAGAACTTTCAAACTAATGCTCAGACCCTTGCTAAGTTAGAACTTCAATTCGGCCAAATAACTAAGACCTTAAGTGAGAGAGATAACGGAAGGTTCCCTAGTCAGACTAATCCCAACCCTAGAGGAGTTCATGAAGTAAGTGCGAAACCATCACATCAGATGAATGCTATTAGCACCCTTAGGAGTGGTAGAGTTGTAGACAATAAGGTAACCATGCCCGATAGTGAGCATACTGTAGTTCACCCCTTAGGACCAACCATAGCTGAGGAGACTGATAAAATCCCTGATGATGCGATAGTGAGCATAATGTAGTCCACCTGAACCATTTGAACCATTTGAACTGCATCAACCTCTTTACCATCATTGCCATCTTCATCGACTGTCAATGGCAGAAACCAAGACAACTGTATCATCGTCCCTCTCTTTTCCCCATCAGTGCCATGCTTAGGTTCTCCTCGATCACTCCCAGCACATGATAACAGCTCCATTAATGCCATCAAACTCGAGATCTAACTTCCATCTCTCAAATGACATCGACCATGAACTTCACTAAAGTCACGATCACCACCATTATCAATCTCAGTTCTCCAACTCGAGGACAAATATCAATCACGCCAACAACAGCAACACGGACTCATTCTAATACCATTTCTCTCGGCTCAATCACCTCAATAATATACACTAAATCCCTGGCAGCAAACACAACACCACCACTGCATCACAGACCATCACTTGCAATTCATTCCACATAAACCAACAACTTCATTTCAGCTCCTTTGTCTGTAATCTCCATTTCCTGTATTCTGCAACAACCCTTCACACAGCCCCATTACTTACATCTTTGTTGAGCTTCAGTTCAGGTAAAAATGTGCCATGTTGCTCCATCTCTTTCTGTTACATTTCATACCACCACCTCAATGAATCCACAGACAAAACTTCTTTCACCTGAGTTCAAACACCAACAACTCACTAAACCAGCTCATTCTTCTATTTAAGCTTCAGTCTCATCAGTTCAACTTCATTTCCAACTGCAACAAAGCCTACTGCCACAGTTACAACCAAAGTAACCATCTCAAGCCTTCACCATGCATCCATTCATGCAAGTTCATTTCCCCTGCAACTTCATGATGAACCAAACCCATAGCAGCAACCCCATATCACCATTTCCAATTTCCATGTCCATCTCAATCTGATTCAAGCATTATCTCTCTTTTCTGTCAAATGGATAGCAGCAACATCCTCTGCAGCTTGATTTCACCTGTTGTATGATAAATCATACAAACCCATTTTGCCTTGTTCTCCATTCATCACCAATTTGAGCACAGCTACTTGAATTCCTTCTCTGATTTGTAGATTCTTCCATTTTTGGATCCCTCCTTGAACAGTAACCCTATTTCTTCAAATACCACAGCTTCATCTGTTTCTCGATCTCCAAAATCAACTGCACATAAACTCAAAACCCCCATCAATCTCATCACCAGCAGCTTCAATCTTGAGCTAAAAGCAAATATTACTCCAAACCCATTGACAATATCTCTGTTTCTGTGGCTATAAACACTCAAAGAAACCCATTAAACCACTTCTTACTTATCAATTTTCTTTGTCTTTGAATTCGACCTTAACCACAATAATTTCCCATCTGGTTCCATGGTTGTCGGTGGCAGCAGCAGCTGCAGTGCTTGTGTAATGAAAATTGGGGGAAATGGACACCCCTTATCTCGACCTAGTACTGGTAGGAAGTAGATTAAAACGCCTCATTGAAAGAAGAACCACCCAATGGAGGTGCCCTGAGTAACTGAATGTCTGCAGTTAGTATTTCTTCTTGAACTTTAGCTAGTTTTCCCTTATCCACGGCTAGGCTCCAAGTATCACCAACCTATGCAATGATGGTTTCGCCCATTTTGCTTCAGATGGGTACTTTCTTCTTCTTTTGTTCCAGTTACTCCAAAACACCTATAAAACTTAAAAAAAATGTAATAATACATAATTCGCAAGTAAACATAACAAAGAAAGCATCAACTATAGATATAATCAAGGTGTTTATGACACCTATCAGTTGTCCAATCAGTGTAGATTCAATACAGAGCTGAGTACAGTATAAATACTGAAATACTTCATATATATATATATATATATATATATATTGGTATTTACAAAAACAACCACACTTCCTTATTCCGGTTTACAAAAAAGTCTCACTGTTACAAAGTATTTGCAAAGTGGTCACTAGACAGCTAGTGGCTCCGTTATGTCACGTGTCAGAGTTCTGTCGGGTTCAGAGTTTACCTAATTACCCCTCGATCATGTCATTTGCACGTGTGCCCTCGTGTTAGTAAATCTCTAAAAAATTAGGGCCGTTGGATCAACACCTTTGAAAACCCTAACACAAATACTCTCTAGATCCATCTCCCTCCTCATTTACGGCCGCTTTTGTTCAACATTTTCTTCTTTGCAACAATGGAGAGAATGGCGAGGTGAACTTGAGCGTAGTTATATAGTTATGGTTTATACTTCGTCGAACAGAGATTTGTTCTTCATCGCGGGTTCAGGGTTGTCTTCTTTATCACGAGTTAAAAGAGTTCTTCTCTTCACCAGTTAATCAAGCTCTGATAATCACTGTTAGTTTTTCTTATTCAAGATGTTCACAGCCACTACGAGGTAACGGTTCTTCTTCTCTACACTTTTTTTATCAGAAACCCTAGTTTTTTAATTTTGGATTTTTTTTTTGTCATAAACCCTAAATTTGTGAAAGAAATTTTTGGGGATTTTTTCTTTTTCTGTAATTTGTTGATTTTTCAAAAGATTATATGTTACCCCAATATCGATTCAGAAACCCTGGTTTTTGGATTTTTTTTTCTTATAAACCCTGAATTTCTGAAATTGTGGATTTTTTTTCCTGAAACCCTAATTAGATTGGTAATGATAAAGTGTTGTCATTGATTGTGCGTTCAAATTAGGGGGTTTCTGTTACAAATTGTATGTTATGTGAGTACAATATATGAAGTGTTTGAATGAAGAAATGAAATGGTGTTGTTTTAATGGTTTTGGATAATTAAATGGTGTTGCATGTATGTTTTATCAATGAAGAGGAATGGGGATTAAGAACAGATTTCGTAGTTAAGAATGGCTTGGTTTTGATGGACTGTTAGTATGAACTTAGCAGGTTGTGGTGGTTCTGCTGCTTGTTGTTGCTGCTGCTGCTGAAATAGATCAGGATATGGCACCGTAACTTCAGCCCGCATTCAGGATTGATTCCATCAAATTCCCTAAAAAGGTTTACCTCTTCCTCTCTTGGGTATAGCCGCCTCCACCACCGTCACCACCACCACCTCAACAACTCTAGAGGGGTATTTAAGACAAAGTTCAGACTATTTTTCTCAAAACAGTTATGTCGGATGGAAAAATACCACTTTGTAAACACTAATTAAAGTTGTGATCATTTTGTAAAAATAACTAGGAGAGTGTGACCATTTTGTAAAACACCCTATATATATATATATATATATATATATATGTATATATATATTAGGGAATGACTTGTGCCGTAACGGCACAGGCTATTTCACACTATTTTATTTTGGGGGTGTTGGACAATTCTTGAAAGTTTGTGAAAAATATCATTATCAAATATCAATGGATACTAAAAAGATGTTGTTTTTGTAGTGGAAATGTAGGGATGGCAAAGAGGCAAGGAGTTTTTATTGATTAGCATCAGTCTGTATTACATAAATATATTCCTTTATATACAAGTAGGAATAGAACCCTAGAAACTATATTGGGCCACACATCCATAGGCTACAAGGCCTACAACACTCCCCCTTGTGCGGTCTAATAGAACTTCATATGTAGTGCTTCACATTTATTGCTTCGAATATGGCTCTTCAAATGTCGTCCTCTCCTTGATGACTTGTGATGAAATCAATTGCCCATCAAAACTTTGATAAGGAAAACCCCAGTGGGACAAAACCTTGGTACAACTGTTCACATGTAGTACTTGACATGTTGTCTCGTATTTTACATGTAGTTCATCACATACAATACGATCTTCAAAGATCGACGAGTCTAAGTTATTGCCTCGTTAAAACTTCGTCAGGGAAACCCAAAGGGACAAAACCCGAACTAAAGAAAAGAGTACAATATTACGCAAACGTAGAACATAGTTAGACTCGAACATGTTGACTCATTAAAACCTTGACAGGGAAAATCCAGTGGGATAAAACCTTGACGAAGGGAAAAAAGTACAACGTGACAGATGCAAGTAAAGGTGATCTGATACAAAAGATCACTTTTCTCCGTTGAAGTTGGCTAGTTGTTTCACAACTCTTAAGGCAGAAAATCCTCGTGGGAAAGACAATATCTTTTACTGGGAAATTACATTCCATGTGTTTGTTGTTGTCTCATTAAAAACCTTGCCAAGTAATAAACCATGTGGGAAAAACAACCTTGGTGAAGGAAAATATCTCAACACACCATTAAATGCTCCCCCTGATGTCAGACAATTTTCATTAGTCTAATGCAGTCAAAAGGAGTTTATCACACTTTACTTTGGTGACTTGAATGTTTATACAACCTTGTTGTTGATTCTGGAAGTTATGTTGTTTAATAGACTATCGCATTTCATTTCTTTGATTCAGATATTTTTAGTAATATCAACCGATCTTTATGTCTTCAGCATTCAATATACTTGATGCTTTTAGTGTTGTCTCGCTAAAAACCTTGTCAAGTAACAAAACCCTTTGGGAAAAACTATTCTCGATCGAAGGGAAAAAGAGTACAACACAGCTTCAATTTCGAAGTAAACTATGTCGACATCATATCCTTGGATCCTCCCCCTGATGTAGGTATCCCCCCTTGATTATTTTCAGAGTTGTTCCAGACAGTTCCTTTAGTCATGCACTTTTCGAAACTGAATATCGGTAATGACTTAGAAAATAGTCTACCATATCTCCCCCTGATTACTTTCGTTTGAGAAGAGATTATTGTTCCTTCATAATCAACAACTTTTGGATTGCACTTTCATTAGCATTCCTTTTTATGTCTTTGTAGGGACAAAACAAATTTATGTCAATGGTTACTTTTAAGTACATGATTACATTCACTATACCATTCCAATGACGTTGTGTTGGCGCTTAGCTATATCTAGCTAACAAGTTCCCTGAGGATGCAAAATTTTATCGATTACATAATCATATTAAGTACACCAATGCATCTATTGTACTTAGATATGGGAATTTCATCTCCCAACACATCTTCGTCATCTTCCTTTAGACGAAATGGTCACTTACTTACATTTGAACCTCGACTAATCATGGGAGTGCTATCAGGATGCATGTCTTTGTTAAATTGCCTGAGAACTTTAGACAAATGCAAACTGGTGGGATAATATACCACAAGCTCCGTATTCGGTCGAGCTTTCCCCAGATTTTTCATCTCAAATTCGGATTTCAAATAGCTTTCAAGGTTTCTTATTATATCAAGAGTACTCATCATGTTTGTACCATCGACATAGATAGCTATAATTCCAAATCAGGAACTTTCTTGTGAATACGCAAGGAAAAATAATTTACTTGTCTAACCCCTCCAAATCAAATAGTCACTTAGACGGGTATACCACATCCTCCTGATTGCTTCAATCTATAAGTGAGTGTTATATCTAACTGTAAACGCACTCTGTGGTTTAGAGTCACTTGATTTGGGAAACAAAAGTTTATCAAGTACTTTTGTAAATATCGGCTATCTCTTGATTCTTTCAGAGATACGTAATGATAGACACATTTTTGTGTCTAATTTGATCTCAATACTATATATTGTTGGCGCTCGATTTTGTACTTATTATGGTGTTTTGTGTGTTTGTAGGTATTTTGGGGCAATAAACATTTTTGGAAAATTCGGCTCGAAAAGTTGTTAAAGGCACTCTCGGAAGACAATTGTTAAGCGGACTCCCATTTTGGATAAGGGGCACCTCAATGGTTAAGGGGCGGCCACTTGATATTCGCACCCAAGCTGTTGGTTAAGGAGCACACTCATCCCTTCGTTTGAAATTGGATTTTGGCGGGAAAAGAAGTTCTTCAAAAAACATAATTAGGGTTCGAATTTTGATCATGTTCTCGGGAGAAGTGCCGAAACTCATTGGGGTTGTTTATTTTGGCTCAACAGGGATGTTAATGGTCTTCGTTTGTACCAGAACTGGCTAGAATGGTGGATTTAATGATTGAACAATTCTCGGGTTTATCTTCCTGCGGAAACCCTGTTAAGAATTTGGACAAGTTTGAGTGAGACTTGAGCACTGGATTTAGTTTATTTGGGCCTGGTTGGACCAAATAGGGATGGTAATTATCCTGGAATCGAGAGAATTGGGCTGCAACGCGGGTTTTGGAAGTAAAACAGAGTATGAGATATACACGGGTTTCTGTTGGGATTGTTTTGGAAAGTTTGAGCGTGTTTACAGCGTGTTGGATCACTCTTGAACGTGTAACAGTACATTGGAATGTGTATGCAGCAATTGAACGCATGAAGAGGCAAGAAAGGAAAGAAAATTTCCCGAGATAATTTTATTTACTGCCCAGCTATGGAAGATATTTTTCGGAGTAATGAGGAGTATTATGGGTGATGTGAAGTATAAAAAGTCTTTACTAGAGTCATAGTGGTGGATCGAGAGTTGGGGGGAGGCTACAGAGTGGAGAAAATTGCTACAGAGAAATCTGTAGCAGCAGCAGAAAAAATTATGAAGAACACGAAGAACAGACAGACAAAGACAGTCGTTAAAAGCTGTCTTATATTCTTAAGAGATAAGACTGTCAACTGCGACCGTTTATAGTGGTTCTTTGTAATAGTGGGTTTGCAACAACTATAAATGTTGTAAATTCCCAGACAATTTGATTTTCTCCTTTTCTCTTTTTTGTAAACACCAATTGAGCTATAAAAATATATTTTGAGCGTGTTTTTCACTATGTGGAGCTGAACCTTTCTCTGGGACGACGGAGGAAACCAAAATTCATCATGTGGTAAATTCATTTAATTCTTTATATGACTATTTGCATTGAATTAAAATTAGACAAAGATTTTTCTTAATTAATTGTCATTTCATTTGATGGTTTATGCTTAGGATTAATTCTTTTGATATGTCATGCTTAAGATTTACAATTAATATTTTAAGAATCTACATTAGGCAAAGAAATAGAGTCAAAATTCTTATTGAATGAGCTATAATGGTTTAGAATAAATATGTGAATTGCATGAATTTGAATATTTGGTGGAATCCTAGTCCTAGAACCTCTCGAAACATTGTTATTATTTTGTATATATTTGCTAGTTTTATAATTTAAGTCTAAAAAATCGAACCTTCACAAGTCTCAACGAACCTTTCACTACAACTGAAAACCACATCAATTTTTGGCGCCGCCGACGCGGACTTGTCTTTAGGCTAGAGTTTTTAGATTTTTTTTTTTTTTTTTTTAGGTTTTTATTTGTTTTTGGTCTTCTTTACGTTTTTTTGGGTTTTTGTCTTTTCCTTACAGAATTTGGAATTTGGAGCAAAAGAAAATTTTGCCAAAGCTTTTGGTGAATACTTAAAGACTTGGAGTAAAAGGCAAAGCGAAAGGAGCGAAAGAAGAAGATTTTTTTTTTATATAAAAAAAAAAGAGAGGAAAAAAAAAAAATTTTTTTTTTTTTTTTTTTTTTTTTTTTTTAGACTTTCCTTTTCTTTTGCACTTTATTTTTGGACTTTAAACTTTGGGACATTATTTTTAAACCCTACGGAAGGGTAGTTTAAATATAAACTGTGTGCAGAGAAGGACGGCGATTACGATATCGCCTCGGCCCCTTGGGTTCATACACGACATTGGAGTCGTGGCCCGAGTCGACTACAACTGTTCATCCCCCGTCTGGAACGGGAGGTAAGTTTGTCGAAACACTCGCGAATCCCCTGTAAGCGAGTTACTGTCTTCCTTCGTTTGCATATATGCTGAGGAATTGAAAACGGCTGCTTTAATTTCCTAGTAAAGGGAAAGGACTGGCCATACAAGATAAGATTTCGGATTTCATCACCGTTATCTTCTTGCCCGCCTTAGGAAAATGAAACCAAACGCGAACCCAAGCTTAAAATACTGACTAAAACGAGACCGATAGGGTAACGAGCTTAATAGGAAAGTCATTCGAAAAATATTGGTTACTCTTTTAAGCATACTTCAAAGTTCATGATGGTTTCTGTGAGTTGAATGCGTGACTGTGCCGCCTTGTAATGCGGTGAGGCCTTGGGTATCAAAGTTCCACGTAGCTTCCCTTGTCTCAATTCAACTTCCTTTAACTCAGATTGATTCCAAAGGGGTCTGCTTAAATTGTAACGAATTCCCTTTCGAAGGATTAGAAGCTGGTCTAGAAACAATCTAAGTGGAGCCATCATGCTTTTTGTTTGCTAGAAATCGTGAGGTTTGTTGTGGTCGAGTCAGCCTTGTTTGTGTTTGTGTAGAATTCCCTTGCGGTTAGGATGTCAAACCGGTATTATAATAGCCATCACAATGAATATGAATATCCAACCGAACAATATGGACATCACTCTTTTTATGACCGAGTGTGAATAGTGGTTGGGAACGCCAACCTTTGAAGTTTATGGGTCATACCATGGTGAGCCCAATGACTATTCGCACACCCATCAATCATATGAGAAAAACAATTCATCTATTTCTCTAGTAGAGGCTTTCAAGAATCATTCCTTATTTATGAAGGAAACCTTTAATATTATGGACGAGTCCCCAGAGCAGTCAACTAGGATGTCTCTAGAAGAGTCTCTCAAGCAATTTACTGAGAATACAAATAGGATTGTGGAAAAACTTGCTCAAGATAGTCTTAATTTCCAATATAGTGTTTCCAATAATACCCTTGAAAATAAGGATAGTCATTTGCATAATCAGGATAACGAGGTTAGAATTGGTAACACTACATGTTTAGATGGGGTTCAATCATTTTCATGTTATTATGATGATTATGATGACGATAGTGCTGATGAAGAATCTGAACTATGTAGGCATAGTGATCAGGAATTTGTTACTCCGATTGAACTTTATAATGATAATACTATTTCTGGTTCAAATCCAAATAATTTTAATGATTATTCACCTATTAAAAAGGACGAGTATTTGACTAGAGATACTTGTTTTAGATGATGTAGAATTTCCTTTTTAAGCCGGTGATACTTTTGAGGAACGAGTTTATTCTGACAATATTGTTTTAGAGTCTAACGATTTAGAAACATTAGTCTTAGACAAAGAAGATGAACTCGTAGAGCTTTTAAATTTGAGTGAGGATGCATCAACTGAGTACAACCTAGAAGAAGCAATTCACCATTTTGGGATTCGATGATCTAGAAATTAGGAAAATTGTAGCTAGTCTATCTAGAGACACCCAAAACTCTAAGTTTGGGGGTGACTATCATTCTCCTTATGCCTTACCTTTAGCTCTTACAGAGATCCCTCACTTGGGACTTGACATATGTGCCTCAACCATTTTAAAAGATTATCTTCATACACTTTTTCCTGAACCTAGTTGTGTCCATAAAGAAGTTCAGTTGTTAGAAACCTATCCTCTGGTTGATGTAGTTAGCCCAGGCTACGATACCTCGATTGACTTTGTTTTCCCACCAAAAAAATTTTCTTCAATTGTGGGAACTTATGAAATTCAAATGTGTCAAATACTAAGTTTTAAGACTAAACATAATTACTTTAGGAGATTAGGGTCGACACATTTGTTTAAGGAAGACCACCACTCTCTTTGTAGTCAGCTGTGCGAGTCAAATCTGATTGACTTAGAGGATCCCCAATTATTCAAGTTATTGTTATGTGCTTCTAAGTTCCTACTTGAGTATTTCCAGACTCTACAACCTGATCTTAAGAATCCTTCTTTTGAGGAAGTCCAGCCCATGAAAACATTTTATTTAGACCCGTTTATAGAGCCTGAACCTGAGCCACAACTAGATATAGTTGTCTTAAACAAAAAGTTAAATAAGGGTATGTTCGATATCTTCATGGTCTGTTGCAATTTTCTCTTCTTTTGGGTAATACTTTTTGATCCATATGACCCACAGTTATTCCGGTTACTGCTATATGATTCTTCGAGGTGACTAGTTCTTTCTTAGTATGGCTCAAGACTTTAAACTTAGCACTTCTTGGGAGGTAACCCATGCTCATGCAACACGGTAATATCTTTCCTTACTCTTTTCTTCAAGTGGTAACAGTTTCTCATTGTTCATGCTTTTAATTTCATCTTTAGAACATTGAGGACAATGTTAGATTTAAGTTTGGGGTTTGGGAGAAACTTTTAGTTGCAATAAATAAATTCCGGAGACTAGAAATTTATGCTTATTAAGGTTGGCACTAACTAATCTAAGTGGATGGGAACATATTGGTTGTAGGAGTTGAGGAACCAATCTGATTAGTTGGAAACATCTAAAAAGTCTATTCATAAAAGCATAGAGCTCAGGTGTTAGAAAAGAAAACATGGTAGTTTCGCCATATCCTCGTGATGGAAACATCGAAAGAATCATGATCACTTCTTTTTTTTCTTTTTACCATTGCTAGGGTGAAATAGAATGGCTAAGATACAAAAAAAAAAATTGAGACCATACCACCAGACCAACCGGAATAAATACAATAAAGTCGACCACTGGGTACCCTTGTATATGCCAGGTGAGTTGACCTAGAGTTAGGATTATCGACCACCTTTGGTTCCCTTGTATATGCCGGTGTATTGATATTAGTCCGCATAAAGTATCTCGAGTCCATTAGGATAGGTTCACCTTAGTCAACATCATCTACGTTTTTCTTTACATCCATCTTCTTAATCTATCCATGTGATTGGTTGACTCGGTTTATGATGTCCGTAAACTATCCGAGTAGAGCTCTGTCACTTTATATGAATTTTAGTATGCTTGAGTGCAAACTCGTGTACAACAATTGGAATTTCGCATCGGGGTACTTCCTCATATAGTCAATGATTGTATGCCAACCAAGGAGATTCTTTAGTGCCTTCCAAGGTTCTGCGTAGATAGCTAGGGTCTGGAGTAAAGGTTTTGTGGTTACACCTCTGGTAAACCCTTCGGAGACAACACTCCGTCACTAGGGCCACCTAGTGAGTTTGAATTTTATTTTATAGAATAAATTTGCTCGAGGACTAGCAAATAATAAGTTTGGGTGTATTTGATAGACACATTTTTGTGTCTAATTTGATCTCAATACTATATATTGTTGGCGCTCGATTTTGTACTTATTATGGTGTTTTGTGTGTTTGTAGGTATTTGGGGCAATAAACATTTTTGGAAAATTCGGCTCGAAAAGTTGTTAAAGGCACTCTCGGAGGACAATTGTTAAGCGGACTCCCATTTTGGATAAGGGGCACCTCAATGGTTAAGGGGCAGCCACTTGATTCGCACCCAAGCTGCTGGTTAAGGGGCACACTCATCCCTTTCGTTTGAAACTGGATTTTGGCGGGAAAAGAAGTTCTTCAGAAAACATAATTAGGGTTCGAATTTTGATCATGTTCTCGGGAGATTCAAGTGCCGAAACTCATTGGGGTTGTTTATTTTGGCTCAACATGGATGTTAATGGTCTTCGTTTGTACTGGAACTGGCTAGAATGGTGGATTTAATGATTGAACAATTCTCGGGTTTATCTTCCTGCGGTAACCCTGTTAAGAATTTGGACAAGTTTGAGTGAGACTCGAGCGCTGGATTTAGTTTATTTGGGCCTGGTTGGACCAAATAGGGATGGTAATGATGCTGGAATCGAGAGAATTGGGCTGCAACGCGGTTTTTGGAAGTAAAACAGAGTATGAGATATACACGGGTTTCTGTTGGGATTTTTTTGGAAAGTTTGAGCGTGTTTACAGCGTGTTGGATCACTCTTGAACGTGTAACAGAGTATATTGGAATGTGTATGCAGCAATTGAACGCATGAAGAGGCAAGAAAGGAAAGAAAATTTCCCGAGATAATTTTATTTACTGCCCAGCTATGGAAGATATTTGTCGGAGTAATGGGGAGTATTCTGGGTGCTGTGAAGTATAAAAAGTCTTTACTAGAGTCATAGTGGTGGATCAAGAGTTGGGGGGAGGCTACAGAGTGGAGAAAATTGCTACACAGAAATATGCAGCAGCAGCAGAAAACATTGTGAAGAACACGAAGAACAGACAAACAAAGATAGTCGTTAAAAGCTGTCTTATATTCTTAAGAGATAAGACTGTCAACTGCGACAGTTTACAGTGGTTCTTTGTAACAGTGGGTTTGCAACAACTATAAATGTTGCAAATTCCCAGTTTTATTTGATTTTCTCCTTTTCTCTTCTTTGTAAACACCAATTGAGCTATAAAAATATATTTTGAGCGTGTTTTTCACTATGTAGAGCTGAACCTTTCTCTGGTACGACGGAGGAAACCAAAATTCATCATGTGGTAAATTCATTTAATTCTTTATATGACTATTTGCATTGAATTAAAATTAAACAAAGATTTTTCTTAATTAATTGTCATTTCATTTGATGGTTTATGCTTAGGATTAATTCTTTTGATATGCCATGCTTAAGATTTACAATTAATATTTTAAGAATCTACATTAGGCAAGAAATAGAGTCAAAATTCTTATTGAATGAGCTATAATGGTTTAGAATAAATATGTGAATTGCATGAATTTGAATATTTGGTGGAATCCTAGTCCTAGAAACTCTCGAAATATTGTTATTATTTTGTATAGTTTTATAATTTAAGTCTAAAAAATCGAACCTTCACAAGTCTCAATGAACCTTTCACTACAACTCAATTGAAAACCACATCACGTAATAACCACATACATATGCTGCATTTCAAGTCCTTTTGAAATTACCAAGCTAACTGAGTAGGGGAACACTATAAAGTTCATTACAAGATAACAATTCCATGATTTTAGTTGTTTTATTTTTCTTTTTGCTTTATTCTTGCTTTGTTGGATTCATTAAAATTATCTAACTTGGTTTTAAATCTTATTTAGTCTTAGGTTTCCAATGGACAAGAGAGCATATTACAGCAATCAATACGGTTTTCAACCTCAAAATTATGACAACTTCCAACCATCCTTAGGATATCAAAACCAATATTTTGGCTATGATAAATTTCCTACAGAACCTTATGGATATTCTCATACATATCAACAATTTGACGGGTATAGTGGACAATCACAAGGATGGGAGGATAGTTTTGTTTATGATCGAAATTCTCTAGTTTTGCGAGATAAGATGTTGGCCATGATTGGGGATCTTGGGGATCTTCAACAAAGATGCAAGAATCACATCGAGAAATTCAAAGGAATTCGGAGAAAATATACGAAAATTAACCAACCTTTGGAGACTTTTGATTAGTGTAGATTACTCGAGCCTTGATCTTAATAATGATCAATTATTCAAAAGGAAGAGCTTGAGGAAGATGCAAGCAAAAATTTCTTAAGGAAAGATGGGAAAATGAATGTTCCGACAATGAGAAGTTATTTCAGGATCAAAATTAGGTGTGGCTAATATTTGTAAAATTGTTTGCAAAACAGGTATTATGGTTGGATCCTCAAATTTTCGGATTGTTAGTATATGGGGAATGAATCACAAGTCGACTTTAAAACAAGCGCAATGGAGGCAACCCATAGGTTTTTGTATTTCTTATCTTTTTGCTTTTTGTTATTTCTTTCTTGTTTCTTATCATGTTAAAATCTCCCACCTTGACTTTACTAGGAGGGATTCAAAAATTGAGGACAATGTAAGGTTTAAGTGTGGGAGTGGTTAAGCATGTTTTTAAAACAAAAATTACAAAAAAAAATTAAAAAATTTTGAAAAAAAAAAAAAAAGTTTCACATAAAAATTCCAACTTTTAAAGATTTTAGAGTCACACTTCTAGGTATGTTTACATAGAGATTTTCCACATTCGGATTTCTTGTTTGTTAGAGTGTTAAATAATGGATTTAATCATTTGAAATTGGTGGTGGGAGAAGTGCAGAGTTCTTTGATCAATCATTATGGAGACTACCCGTATTCATATGTGAGGGGAGAAATTTTCCAACTAAAAGAGCTTCTTTTGAGTGTGTGTCACCGTAAGTTAGGTAGAATGGTGAGCTACCCAACCTCCCACCAAAGCACTACTCTTTGATCTCTTGAGTGCTAATTTTGTCAATCATGAGGGTGACGTCCATGGATGAAAGCTTCCTTCTTGTTGTGAGTTAGCACCATTCTCTCGACAACAACGGATCCACAAACACTCTCATCATCAACAAGGAGCGACATCAAAATCTACAAGGAAAGTTGGAAAAGTTTAAGGTTTACAAGCAACGGAATGAGAAAAAGAGCAAATTTCATATTCAAAGTACAGCAACATACAAAGGGCGGATTTCACATATATGTTGAAGACTTACAATACAATGAGGTAATTTTATATCCAAGTATGAAGACTTATTCATGAAAGCGAAGAAAATTAAAAGGTGAGAATTTTTGAAGTTTATGATTTCAAGACATCTACAAGTTGTGAAGAATCAAGCGGTAAAATACTTCTCCCACGGCCATGGTTTATTTTTGTATTTTATTTCTCTTGTTTCAAAAAAAAAAAAAAAAAAAAAAATTGAAAAAAAAAAAAAAAAAAAGAAAAAAATAAACAAGAAATATTTGTTTTTTTTTTATTAACGTAGGGGAAGAAAATTTATAAGGAAGTTTCAGCGACAAGGTTTAAGGTAAAGAGTTACAAAAAGGATTTATGAAATTGAGGGTTTACCATCAATAGTTGAACCAAAGACCATGAAGATAAGGAGGCGGAAGGCGTATTGGATGCCGTGAGAGTGGTGTTATCATAAATCGGATGTGAAGGTGAGTAAGTAATCTCATCATATGGTTGATTTCCTTTCTTAGAGATCGTCGGAAAAATGGTTTTTCAAAATATTAAAAGATGTGGGTTTTCAAAATTTGGAAGTTATCCTTCCCACATTCACAGCACACATGTGTGACATACACAAAGTCTTTTTGAGTGCAATTATCATAAAATCCTATTTGGTGGCCCAGTCGGGGCGAAATGCTTATTGATCGTTTCTCAAACACGCATTCTCTCATTATGGTGTGGTTATTTCTCACTCAACATTTAAGAATGAGAATATGTTCTTTAGTATTTAACTTCTTATTACTAGAATGCGAAACTCTATGTTCTCATAACTCTTTGGATGCTTGGGATGAACGCTTTTTTTGAAGTTGTGAGTTTTTAGTTTGATTTGCTTAACAAAGTCTAAGTGTGGGGAATTTGGTAGTTTATGCTTTCTTTGCTATTTTTCTTGTAAATTATGTATTTTACGTGTGTTTTTGAGTTATAGGTACAGTCGCACGGGGGAAAGAAGAAGAAATCACCCAATTTGAGCCAAAAGGGCAAAAGGTCATTTTTACAGGCATCGATATATGGAGCCAGTGGAGGTTAGGGCATCGTAGGGTGTACCCTATCCATTCATTCGAAGCCCTAAAGAGAACTCACCTTTCATTCATTCATCTCATTAATTTTGTTTCAAGTATGGATGCTGAAATTGAGATTAGAGCGAGTAGAATCGAGTTGATTGAATCGACAAGGGAAGATGGTGGGTGGGTTTATGGCTGATTCGAGCTCGAGATGTTGAATTGATGGCTCATTAGTAGAATTTGAAGATGATGAGAACAGATCGGGGAATGAGTTGAGAGAGATGAATCGACGGGAAGAACACGGAGATGAATTATTTGATGGTGGTATCGATTAGCTCAAATGAGAAACCAGTGAAGATGGGTTTTGGTCTTTGTAAGAGGCTTGAGATTCTCTGTGCTGTGAGGTATAAAGACAGAAGAAAGAGGATGACGATTCGATAGATCGAGGATTGAATGGGTTTGAATCGAATCAATATATCGAGAAATGGTTCACTTGAATCGGAGATGCCTGATCGATTCGGGAATCGAGCTCAATCTGAGGAGAAGAAATTGGAGATGGTGAACCGATGGTGTTACAAGTGAAGGCAGTGAGGATGAATGATAATCTTGATGATGAAAATTGTGAGAAACCTTTGCGTTTTTACAAGGCGAGTCTTTATACTTTCGGACTACTTTCTTCTCATTATGCTTTGTGACAAATTAATCATGTATGTCCAATAGGCTTTACACTTGGTTGGTTAGCACAATCACACCAAATACTTGTATATTTGTTAAAGAACCAAGTTCTACCTGGATTGTAAAGGCCAAATACGCTCTTTGTTGAAATTAAGAAACAAGGAACTTGGTTCGATCTCATCTTGCTTTATTTCCTTAAGCAAATGTATATGAAATTAATCATCAATATGCTCGCATGATCTTTCCAATGACTTATGCGCATTCTCATAATCCACTTGGGATGTCATTGTTCTCTGGAATCATTAAACTTTGGAGCGTCCTCCAGTTTGATTCATGGACATATTCAGAGACAATCTAATGAGATGATTGTTGATGATATAAACAATTTATGCCTTACTCACCTACTTCCTTTCTAGGTGAGCATTGATCGAACTTGGTGGTCTCTCCATCTTCCTTTATGGATCCACGGCCTCAACTACACTTCCACCAAGTGTAGTTGCAACACCTTAGTCTATGATGTACCCCATACTAAGGATTTCTAACCTTGCAGGAATATTTGCAGCTGGTATGTGTGATCTTGTCACTTTAGCGACAAAGTGTACATTCTGAAAATCGATTATTCTTTGTCACTTCACATTTACATTTGTGGAGTAGAAGAATCAATATGAGACACAGTGGGAACACACCACGACAATTCCTGTCGTTCCCTTAGAAAATACTTTTTCTTATCTCCCCCTAACGAAGGGAAGAATGTCTCATTAAAATGACAACCCGCAAATCTAACGGTAAGAGATCTCCTGCCAAAGGTTTTAAAAATGCGGTTAATTATTGGGAACTCATTTCCAACATAACTACTTAACAGTTTTGAAGACCCGTCATAGTACGATGTAGAGTAGTAATGGCACATATATAGTGCAACCAAAAATACGTAAGAACACGAATGTCAGGCTTAAATCCAGTTACCAACTGGTACGCAGAAAAGGTTGACTAATATTGTGTTCTAAAAACTAATTAAGTAAGATGCGTGTAATATTGCATATCCCCAAAGCAATAAAAGATAGGCTGGTACGCATAACTTATTCCTTAGGCACCATCTGTAACCTTTGATGGTAGCCTCTACGAGACCATTGGGTATAAGATGCTCTATATTGATCCTATTAAACATGCAATATTCATCAAGTCCTTTTGATGTAAATTCTCAAGCATTAATAAGGGTGGTGAGCCTTTGCACTTTGTATTGTGTAATATGTGCTAGGAGTTTTTAAACGCAAATTTCTTGGGAACTATAACTAGTCCAAAATGTTAAAACATTCACCAGATCCATAAGTCACTTTAATGGTCCGCATTCTGCATGAATATTTTTCTAAATTTCACCTTGTTATCTTTGTAATATGGATTGTCTACCATTTGCATCTTAAGATGGTCTCGATCCTGTTTTACTGAAGACTTTGTAAAGTGAGTGATATGCTCTCTTACTTAAAAGCATAATGGGAGGGAGGAGGGGTTGTGCATCTGATACTTTAGAAAACACTTATTGAGAGATATGCCGTTACTTCACATTATGTCAATCTTTTTCCCATTGTCTCGTCCACTCAAACACAACGATGTACGTATGAGTCCTTTCAAAACGAAACATCATGTCACAACCAAAGTGCCTTTATGGTTATGTCAAAGTCTGTATGAGTCAATTTCCAATTCATTGTCGGAGTCAATATGGATTCAATAATACAAATTAATACTATAGTGATTTACATTTCACTAATTGAGTCATTAGTCTCTCTAAAGTATGTTTCCTTCCAAATACTATAAAAGATGCAATCAATTACATTGTTATCATAGTCAGGTCCCACATGATATCCATTTGCATGGGTTTCTTTGGAATTTAACAAGCTGTGATTATCTCTCCGTACATATAGAGATTTTGTGACGTCTTTGTTCTATCTTGAAAACAAATTTTTGAGCAGTGATGCGCTCGATGATCCAATTCTCATAGTCACATTATAAGGAAATATAGTTCAACAACTAGTTTAAATTCCTTAAGCTAGTGGAAGAAAAACAACTATGAGTTAGACATTTGGGTCTTGAGATTTTTAATAAGTGGTGTGGCCTTATTACGTATTAAAAGTGGGATTCAACTCAAATACTTTAGATTGAGTATGTATTACGTTTCACCCAATATATCTCAAGTGCTTTAGAGAATTTATGCCTCGTGTTTTCATTCCATAGGTGCAGATATTGGATCTAGTTCAACTGAATAAGATAGTCAATTGGCCCGGAAAAGTTCTTTTTGCCATTAAAGTTGATGTGAAAATTGGTTGCTACTATGATACACACATTACATTGTATATATCAACATCTATGACCAGGTGCATTTTCAACTCTTTCATTTATGATGGGAGCTAGAATTACATCTTAGCTTCATCCCATATTCAGATGATACCTGTACTTTGGTGTCATTACTACTGGGAAAAAATAAATCTTAGTCTCATGATATATATGTCCCTTTTCACATGCTTTATATGAGTCATTACGTCTAACCCTTATTACTTCGGGGTTCTTTATATTTTCAATTTTGCTACATTTACCTTAATTTGAGAAATTTCTTTATCTCAATAGGCCAAGAGAATCTCACTACACATGTCAACCAATTACTTTAGGTTGAATAGATTACTAAAGATAATTCTCTTGTTGTCATATTTCAACATATACTTGTTCATTAGTATCATGGATGAAGAATAGAAATGAAAATATTCTGACTCATATCACCTTTTGTGAGTTCTTCCACAAAAATTGGAATACATGTGATTTTATTTGCAACGTATCTTTTGAAACTATCAACTCTTTAATAGTCGAGCCAGTGGATTACATCCCACGGAACATTACAAATTTGGGGAGAAAAAAAATAATACTCCCTCCGTTCCAATTTAGATGATGTTGTAGAGTTTTTCACGCAGTTTAAGAAACATCAAAGAGAATAATTTTTTTCCAAATTTGCCCATATTAATACCTTTCTAAAAATTTAAACCTCCTAGTTTTTTGTTTCTAGATTCTAGTATAAATTATGAATCCCCATGTAATTCCACTTGGGATGACCAAATATCCTAAGATGATAGAGAATAGATTTAAAGTCTTAAATTAGATTAAGTATCTCTCACTGATAACAAGGGCAATGAAAGTTATGTTGTGATTCCAAAGTAGGGGTAAATCAGTGAGAATTTAGAGAAAATAGATAAACTCTCATCTATTTTGGAACATACAAAAAACCCTAAAACATCATCTAAAGTGGAACGGAGGGAGTAGTATTCAACCAATTGAATCGAGTTGGTACAACCAATTGAACAAAAAGGCACAATTCAACTATTCAAGAGAACAAAATAACATTAAGACCAAAATTCTTAATGATCAAGATCAACAGTCATAATTTAAGTTGACCGTTTATATGATATGTACTTATCTTTATCTTAAGACAAAAGAAAAACATAACTAGACATGTTCTAAAGACAAAATAAGTAAGCCCAATAAATTCAACCCAAAAACCAACATTAGTTACATACCTTTTTAGCATTTGGTTCCAGCTTTATATGCACAAAACCCGAACACCATTAATCGTGCCCACCCTTAACATCACACTAACAAGGCGGGACGGGACACGAACAAAGTGCAGGACAGGATAAGTTTGATTTGGTCCGAGTTGGATCAGTTCGGTTCTGCCCGGTCCGAGTTAGATCGGTTCGGTTCGGCCCGAGATGAGTTGAGTTGAGCTGGACGGTATTTCCTTCTCCTGATTACGAGAAGATGTTAGGGAGGGACTCACAAACAGGTACGAACAAACGTTAGGGATTCACAAACAGGTTATTAGAGGTTTGACCAATTCAGGCGAGTGCATATTATAAAATTGATTCACGAACAGTTCAGGCGATTGCATATTATAAAATTGATTTACGAACAGATTATGGGTATAAAATTGATTCACGAACAGATTATGGGATTTGCATAAATAACAATCAAACCAATTTGATTGTGGGATTAATACTTATTTATATTGATTACTAGGTATCACCCCGGCCTACGGCCGGGGTTCAACTTTTTTCAAGTTTTGTTTACTGTTTGGTCATCCGATCAGTATTCTCACACAAAATTTTAGTTGTTCGGTAATGATTAGGGCGGTATATAGGTAATCGTGTTATAGTAGTCGGGGCCTACAGCCTCTGCCGTGGATTAAATTTTCTAGAGTCAAAGAACAGATCCACCAGGTGCAATAAGAAAAAAATAAAAATTGAAGCTCGAAATCTTACCTTATATCTGTAAAGAAATTGTTGTTAAACCTGGCAGGTAAGAATTAGGTTAAGAAGAAGACAACGAAGATAACGTAGTAGTGGTATCGTAAAATTTTACTCAAATAATGGTGCCATCTGTGGGAGTCTAACCCACAACGACATAGTTGACAACCATGTGCTCAGCCATTTGATCTAAGATAGCAAGTATAATTTCCTAATATAAGTGGGATAAAATATAGTGATACTTACGCAATATCATTCATAGGCATAAAGGGTTAGCACGCAGAGAATTTACCTTCATCTTACTTATTGCACGTACGCGGTATATTTAGAAATGAAGTCATGAACAACCTTTCACATTTGTTTGTGCTATTTCACACCAAGTAATGAAGTCAGCAACGGAGAATTTCCTAATATTGCATTTCCTTCAACTTGTCTAATATTGCACTTCCTTCAACTTGTCAGAAATGTTAGAGATAACAGTTGGAGGTCCAGAAGCTCGTCCACATTCAACATCCCCTACGACAAAATCACTTCATGAGGTCTATGTTACTTTTAAAAAAGAAAAATTATAACACAATCAAATTCGGAAGTGGTATCTCTCCCTTCAATTTGACAACAAAAAAAATCACATTATTTGGTCAATTTCAAGTAGATGTTTCAACCCCAACAGAATTTCTGTTGGAAAATCATCGGTTGCAATTTCCAGAACATAGAATTAATAAGTAACCCAAGAAAAAATGAACAAAGTTCTTTTAAGCATATATAGTCCACTATTATTGTAAGTTATGAGCAACTGTACATTAGCAACAAAAATATCTACTTTCATATTACCATTTTTGTCAGGAATTTACCTGTAGTTATTTCTGTCAATTTGATGTCAGCGCCAAACTCCACTAAAGAGCCATCGAGAAAAACTATGATTGCAGCGCTCTTATTCCTGCAGTGGTTTAACCATCGGATGTCGTTTTGCTTGCTGCAGAGTACTTCTTCCACGAATGGAACTGACTCAATATTAGAACATGATACTGTAAGCCTGGGGTCCCATTAGTTTTGATTAAAAACACGTTCCTTGATAGACGACGCCGCCAATAAAATAGAAGCGAGAGATGCAGCTTTTTCATACTATATTATGCTCCCACCTCTTCTATACAGTACAGTTTCCCAACCCTTCTCAGTTAATTACCAATCATCTTCTCACAACCTTATCAGTCAATCTTCTCACAACCAAAATATCAACCTATTAAATCTCACAACGCAAAGATCAACCTATTAAGAAAAACACATATTGAAGTCCCGAATGATCAATTTTGATTAAGTATGTCCTTCCTAATTTTTTGTCCTAATTAAGTTGAGATGTACTCCCGTTATAGTTTAATCAGAAGAATCAAAAAAAAAAAAAAAACCTAAGCATTTAGTACTCACCTCAACTAAGTTAAAACACCACAGCTCCCGTTATTGAGTTAAAACACAATAAAAAACGGAACATCAAAAGCAAAGAGGATAGAGAGAAGCCCAATTATTTTAGGCTTTATACCTCTTCCATTATAGCTAGGTATGATACAGGTAGCTTCACAATTTTGTAGTACTCGCTGTCTAATGCCACAAAAACGATCGACCTAGCATGGTCTTTCACTTCAAAAAAGATCGGAAACCAACATTAAGTATTTCATGTAAAATAATTAGACATGAGGAACTACATCACCTTGGTATTGGCTACTCAATTTTGGATTCGTTCTCAGTGGCACAACTCTTCATCCTTCTCACTAACCACTCTGAGCGGCATTCGCTACACGCTACTTAGTACCTTTGTTAAGTTCCTGCAAACATGTACAACCTGAATTGCAATAACCCATAATTTATTTATTTCGGTAACCATCTGTGCGTCCCTATTGTACCAAACCTAATTTCAGTCCAATCAAATATATAACCTGTAAATCAAACCTACAAAACCTAAAATTCAAAAGTTAGAGGTAATCAACACCAAATCATAACTAATAAAAGAGGAATCTTTCTGAATCAGAGATAACCAACACCAATTCAGATAATGATAGAACCATGGAAATTAGAAAAAACAAAGAATTTTTATTTCGTTTAAGGACCAATGAACCTTGATTTCAGGATAAACATAGTTTTCTCCTGAGACCCTTTTCTTTCTCATGCCCTCGGTTTCAAAATCCGAATTCTTTACAAAATCAATCACCAAAATCTCTCATTGGAAATGATAGATATCTGAACACGGTGAAAATATCTGCAAAAAATTAAAAACAAATCCATTAAATCCACCAATTACCCTAACTAAAAGCACTTTCATGAAAGAAAACCACCTAGTTTTTCTAAAGCACTGAAACATAATCAAACCAAAACATAACTAAGAACAAAACTACGAGTAATAAAAACTGGAAGGAGCGTTCTATCATTAAATATAAGATTACTATTCCTCAAAATCTTGATTTAGGTAATGACAATTTTTTTGTAATAAATAATGAAGAGTTCTCTTCATATTGTTTGGTAATAAGTTATGATACCCTCCAAGACATAACTTTTCAAACTAAACTTCTCAAGTCAAATTAGCATGGAGAACCAATCTTTCCAAACCAAAATATCTCGCAAAACCTTTAATTAGTTCAAAAACATCAAACTTATGTATAATGGTAAATCTAGAGTTTTCCTGTTACGTAGAATAACTGTTCAAGTTCGTGCAAAGGAGCTGATTGTGCCCGATCACTGTTTTGAGTAGCCAATAATGAGTCAACCATGAATATCAAAAGCCAACGAAAGAAGAAGTAAATACCTAAGCCAAATCCTCGATCCAGCTATAGAATGGCATAAGACAAATCTCGCATGACTATCACTTCCATTTGCTTCTCTACCAACCATGTGCATGATATCCTCTTGAACTTGTTCTCTCTACTTCTCTATCAACCATGCTCAATCACTGGTTCGAGTAGCCAATAATGAGTCAACCATGCTTATGAAAAAAAAGAATATCAGAAGCCAACGAAAGAAACAAAGAAATACCTAATCTAGTTCCTCGATCCAGCTATAGAATGGCATAAGACAAATCCCTCAAGACTATCACTTGTCCATGATATCCTCTTGAACTTGCTCTCCCTGGTTAAGGTACAAAGGTTATGTGAACAAAAAAAACTCATGGTATTATACTATTCTGGTTGCAACATGCTTGTTGTAGTATTCTGACATACCCAAGAAAACAAATTAAAGGATCAAAAGTGTAATGTAATACAATAATCGAAACCATAAGTTAATTCGTATTTCAAATTGGTTATTATCATACACGATCGGTGAATCAATATCTCTGCGGGTCGTTAAGGCAAGTATAGCTTAATTCGAGAAACGACACTTATCTGCCGGTGGTCAGGCAGAAGTATGGAAGAATAAAATTGTATTGTGATTCAATACAATCCTTAAAAAAGTAGAAACATCTTGAATGAAAGATGTTAGACCATAATTCAAAACTCTAGATTACAATCTTTTAAGAGGGTTGATTTTTTCTCAAATTTATAAAATACATCCACAATTCATGGTACTGAATCTAAATCTTTATTTAGACCGAAAATTAATCATTCACAATTCATGGTACTAAATCGAAGAATTTCTTCACTAAGTAATCAAGAACCAAAAGAAGAATGATCAGATACATCGACAATCCCCATCATAACCATCCACTATTAGCCATGATATTAACTGGGGGTAACCTTGTACATACGTTTGCTAAGTTCCCGCAACCTGAATTACAATTAACCCACAATATATCAGCTCATGTATCAATCTGTACATCGAATTCCTAATTCAGTCTCATGAATTATATATATCCTGAAAATCAAACCTACAAAATTCAAAAATCACAGGTACCAAACCAAATATCACATTCAACTAATAATAGAACCCTAAAAATTAGAAAAAGCTAGAATTTTGATTACCTGGTGTAACGATCTATAGAACATTAATTGTGGTTTTCACTTTGTGAGATGTAACGCTTTGTCTCCATCTTTTGCTAAGCAATCAAACCGAAATTACAGAAATTCGTACTGTTGTATTGCTGAGGTTGTATTAGGATTTCATCGACGAATAGTTGAACTTCAGTGACCAAATAGTTTCTTAGGTTTCACTGTAAAAAATTAAAAGAATTTCGAAAGGTATTTAAAGTATTATTCGACATAAAAGTGGTTGTAGTCAGTAATCCACCTTAGATAGAATGGTTTAGTTCTTAACACTGCCATTCTATACTTTCTTCTTTCGCTGGCCTCCACTTATCTCCAGTGTCATTCCATTGTTGTTTTTCCAGTACAACATTTAACTGTTTTTCCCTAGGTAATTCCAACTTCTCACTGACATGCCTCTTCCGCTGTGCTAAAGCACGTTTATGCACACAAACTATACATGTTAACCTCCACATACCAAATGTTTAATAATAAGATTCAGTATGTTCATATATTCCTCAACACCAATGTTTATATGTTGTGATTCTTGCTGATGTGATGGCTTTTGCCGCTATTGTTGTTCTTGGTGATGTGAAATTACATCATATTTATCCCTGCTCCCGATCTCTACATTATGTCGTTTTTGTCCACTACTACCTATTGTTGATTGTTGCATAGTCTTAAACTCTGAATTTGTCTCAACCAAATCAATATAAAGCTCCTTAGAACCTTTAATTGTTGAGACAGATGAGTTACAAACCCTAGAATCGGTTTAATCTAATTCTGCTAAGCAAAACGAATATTTAGAGTTGAACAACAAAAAATAACAATCATGTAAGAAGATGTGCAAAATCAGGAAACTAAGGGATCCGACGGACTTCTATATAAAACATATATATAACAAAGGATCGGACGTCTATCTAGCCAAATTAGGAAAACCAAGGATTTTTTTTTTTTTTTTTTTGGTTTGGAATTTGTTCGTTGTAGTTCATTGTCAAAACACGTAAGCCAACGATTATGTTTTTGCTAATGCTAGGATTGCTAGTGTTCCTTCACCACTGAGTCAACTCTAACTAAAGACATGAATTCTGACCAAGATGATGTAGGATACTTTGCTTAAAATTTATGCATGTTTACACTTCGACCTAAGGCTAAGATGATATCTAGGATTGCTAGTGTTCCTTCACTACTGAGTCAACTCTAACTAAAGCCATGAATTCTGACCAAGATGATGTAGGATACTTTTCTTAAAATTTATGCATGTTTACACTTCGACCTAAGGCTAAGATGATATTATCATCAGAAGTCGGAAGCTCGGAAGCATGTAAGGTTTTCAGCCTACTCATATAATAACTAAGCCATCTGTGGGAGTCGAACCCACAACTACACGGTCGAGAACCATGTGCTCTTCCATTTAAGCTAAGACAGCAAGTATCATTTCGTAACGTAAGTTGAACTAATATAACGACACTTGAGCACAAATTATTATTCATAGACATAAAAGGGATAGTAAGAAGAGAGGTTAACATCATTTCACCTTGTATAGCCAGGCAAATGTAAATTTGGACCCATGTAAATTCCAATTAAGTAGCAACATCTCAACAAAATATATTTTCTTATCAGTAAAGCAAAACAAAAAGGGAAGAATATGTTTAACTACTACCGTTTTAGACAGCTAACCCGAGTGTAAAGACAGGAGTCGGCTATAGGATACTCACTAAAGTGACAAAACACCAATTCCCTGACATGTCTAGCTAATCAGGTTCAAAACCACTAAACAAAAAAATTAAAATAATGGTCGAGCCAACCAACTCAAGGGCAACTTGACTTACTTTAGCTCCTTATTGCTAATCGGTACAAAACCACTAAATAAAAATAAAAATATAAACTACCAATTTACTAATCAAGATAACTTGATCGAGCTAACCAACTCAAGGGAAATCTGTTGCTGTCAAACGATAATGAGAAGGAGAATTCTAAGGTTTCAAGAAAGAAAAAAATACCTGAGAAAGAGAATTAGTTATAGACAAACCATACTGACACACTGAAATATTTGTTAGTCGTCTTCATAAGAATTGAAACGGATACCCAATTTGCCGACACAGAAAAGTCGATTACCATGGATGAAAAATTAGTTATTATCCAACAATATATCTGCCATGACACACAAAAACAGAACTACTTAGCATACGCGAACTTCGCTTGAAAAAAGTGATCTTGTAGAAATCAAATATTAACATATACTAAGAATGGGTGCAGTGGCAAACAATATGACCTTCTGCATATGAGTTGTGGTAAAACCATTTGAGTGGGGCTTCCTTATGAGACCTGGTGCCATTAATCGATTTTAAGAACATCAAAATAATATTTACTAAAAACTTCTCAAGCCATTTCATATAGATAACCTACAAACTTCACAGCATACTGAAATCAAAATATGCAGGTTACTGGAAACAATAATGGCATCATGCTAAAGGTTTGATATTTTCCAAGCACAATGTCTTACTACTCTATTTTCATGATTAAATCATCCTTAAATCTTAATGTGACACGACTAATGGTGTGGTTTAGTTTTACAAATGCAATATGAATTTAAGCAACCAAATGCAGGAGCAAATTGTTCATAATAGTTGGTGATGCTGACAAAAATAAATCATTATTGCAACTTATAAGATTTTTCAGCATACCCCCATAAAAGATTGGTAGCATCTGTAGGTCAATGAAAAGAACTCACACTGAGATCATGAACATAATTATTTTGTAAAATACCAAAATCACTACCAATAGAATGGTGGTAATAGTGGCGAATACAAATTGTATATAGCCAACTATGGCAACAAATCAGGTGCACTCCAACAAAGTGATTATTCTAGGTTCAAAGTTCTGTATTTTAAGACTGAATCAACTGGTAACTATTAAGTATATCCTACATTATCCCTCGTTGAGATATATCATTCTCATCTTTCCTCTCATTATTAATATTAATTCATATATATTTCAATTGGATTACTTTTGATCTCTCTTATAATGGTTGTTTCCCTTGTGATTTTTTCTAGCCGTTGGACTAACTTCACTGGATACAAACATTTACCCGGTACATAGAGATGATATATTTTCATCAACTATGACCAAATTAGGGCTCACTCATGGAAGTTCAATACAAATTTCCTAATGTAAGGTTACTCTATAGTATAAAACACTCACAGGATTAGGATACTTCTCAGCATTTTGTTGTTTCAGTCCAGTACAAATCCAGCTACCATCGATTAATCGGTAGGAGTTGGGTACAACGTGTGCAGATCATAGCTCCAAGTTGTTGATTATATTGGCTTGGTGTGGTGTACAACATGTGCAGATCATAGCTCCCACCACCAACTGAAAGGCTACCTGTGAAGAGAGAGATTTAATTATCACTTAAAAACTTAGCGACGGGAATTGTTCAGTTCTGTAATATGGAGCTGTCTCGACATTAGGTACTGGTCTAGGGAATTAATAATTTCTGATAACCCAAATATCTTAACCTTGATTATCAGTCTGATTTATGTGGATCCACACAAACTGGTTGAACGGGATATGACTTCAGAATGTCAAGATAAAAAGGCTCTCCTATGAGAAATGTCAATACCTTTTACTGCAATCACAACTAAGTACACAGAGATCACCACCGTCATTGGGAGGTATCTCCAGTGTCCCTTGAAGAAATTTTTAATAATAAACCCAAGCGACTGATTGAGCTTTAGAAATTATCAGATTAAATATCTAAATTGAATAATAACCTGGTTGGCATTTCAACTGCTCGGCTTTATAAATAAGTTGCTAAAAAAATACGTTGAAAACCAAAGAGACGCATGTGAATCAGTAACTCCAATACTTACTTACTATCTAGATTCACCTTTTCGAACCATTTCCATTAGATTTCCCAACATCCCCAAATACTCGGCACCAATGAGACTTATATATGGAAAGCTTCTTTTCATTTGGCACCATTGCTATTGTACTGTTCAATAGCTTGGGTTGTTGCAAACATAGAGTTATCTTCAAAGTCCTTTTCACATATGGACCAACAGAGCTTTACAAATTGGGCAACAGGATATGTTAAATTGTGTTTCCTTACAGCATCAGGCTTTTACACAAAATTGAAACATAAAAGGCCGCAATCAATTTGATAAATCGATGATAACCTCCAATTATAGGGTTGAACAAAAATCATGTAAGAAATTTGATAAATCGTTGATAACCTCTAATAAATTGCCTTGAACATAAGAAATTTAATAGGACAGAAACCTCAACCATATCTTATCAATTCCAGTATCAACAAATTTTTAATGAGTCAAATACCTACAACTCAAAAGCTTAATCGATACGTAGGATTTAAAATCTTATAGCAAGGGTTTGACCAATCTTTATCTCAACAATAGCAGCAATTACATTGGGTAGATTGTAGGGTTTCCACATGTTTACCTTGTTCTTCCTTTCCTCTGCATCGTCTTTGTGATTAAACTCTGCCTCCTAAATTTCTCTTCAACTGAATACCCAATCTTTTATAATTCTAAAATCGAGATTGGGAAGCCAAAGTAACGAAGATTTGGACGGAAAAATATAATTCTTTTGTAAAGAAACCTAAAAACAAAACTTGATTTCTTCCGCAACGATTATATAGAAATTATCCAGAAAACCAAAGATCAATTAAGATTTAATTGATAGTAAAGTGGAGAACCTACAAAATTGAAGACTTCGGGTCGAAATTTGAGAGCTTCCTTCACCCTAGAAACAAAAATCTGATGAAACCTACTGTTTATCACTACACAAATCAAATCTGATGAAACACCCATTGTAATAAAATCAAACAATTAAACCAAACAGGAAAGCAAGGGTCCGGGGGTTTGTGTGAAGAGGGAAATTAATCGCAGAGGCAGACAAAAAAAACTCGATCAGTGAATCAATCAGAAAATCTAGCGCAGGAAATCCTTTTTTATATCAATAGAAAACTAACGAAGCAAAATCTTTCTACATCTTCTTGCTGACACCGCGAGTTTCTCATGTCCGGTAGTCCTTTTCAGCCGTCTAATTACTACTCCATCCGGAGCTTCTCGACCTTCGGATCGGGTCTATATTAAATATCGTCTGTCTGATAGCTTTTGTCATCACGGAGACAAACACCATACCTTTTTATAACAATGATGTGTCAAAATCAAAAACAGGGAAAATAAAATCAATAGATCCAACTTATCTGATTTAACGATGACGATTCCAACGCAGTGTTATTGATAGCAACCCAAAAGAAAAAGAAATCCGTTGTCGCAGGGTAGAGCTCGTGGTGATAACGTTTTGTAATGGAAATGTAGGGAAGGCAAAGAGGCAAGGAGTTTCTATTGATTAGCATCATTCTGTACTACATAAATATATCAATAGTATAAAAAGACATGCACTTTGACTCTGAGATTTAAGAGTCATAGAACGGACAGGATTTAACGGGGACCCCGATCCGGCGGTCGGGAAACTGCAGATGGAGTTTTTGCTTGGACGGCTTGGAAACTTCGGTAATATGAAGTTGTGGGGTGTAGGTGCGTCATATAAAGCCTAATTATACAGTTTTCTCGAACTCTCTCTCTTTTCTCTTTGCTTCTCCGAAGAAACCTAATTACGCAGTACAGTGAACCATAAGGGTTTTATATTCAAGTTCAACAAGGAAGAGAAGAAAAACTCAATTCATATCACCATCAAGTGTGCCTCCATTATATTCTTCTACCTGGACTCTTGGGTCTCACCTCAATGACCACATAAAATTTCTACTAATTGGCGACTTTGGTAAGATATTTAGGTTCCTTATTAGAAAGAAATTGTTGAAACCCTTCCTCACACCATCCTCCGTGTTTAGCAAATTTAGAGCTTTTGTCTCAATTCCAAACGAAATTTCACGTCCTAAATTGATTTGTATCTCAATTTTGAGATTAGGGTTTTTGGTTAATTGATGTTGTTTTCTTAGCCACGGTTTGATCTTTATAGTAGATATCCAGTGTTAACGAATGCACATTGTAAAAGGATAATCAATTTGAAATTCCATGAATATTGTATATTTAAGGACTGCAGTTATTGACAAATACACATTCATCTAAGACACCACGGGTCTGTGGTGCAACAGTAGCACGCCTGACTCCAAATTTCCGGTTATTAGAATCTTGATTTTCAATTCTGGAGCATGCACATGGTAGGATTTCTTATTTGGTATTCTCTTTGTTACTTTGTTTGATTTTGGCACTATTCACTATGTGTTGATCTTAGGTTCTGATCAGGTTATTACTTCCATGTAGAGGTATATGACAAATTATCATGTTTCATGTTATTGATGGTAAAAGAGTTAGAAGGATCTTTGGGCGATGCGGATTGGTCGAGAAGGTAAGACTATATATTGGTTTGGTTTCCTAATGAGGTTTAGTTCTTGAGTAGCTTTTAATATGTGTTTGTTTACATTACTTACATTGGTCAAACTCATGTTTGTGGTTTTCAGTACATATGAGCCCTACTATAATCTCTTCTTCAGATTATGTATTTTTTGTTATGTCGGCATCACTTCCATCAATGATATCATAATTGCCAATTCATATGTGTTTCATGGAGAAGTTTTTTTTTCCTCTCATCATCAAATTTTTAAGAAACAGACAAATATCTACATTTAATGATACGAAGGTTAGCAGAAACACAAACCTGATGCACAAACATTCCATTAGGAATCCCACAGACTCATCATTCATCTGGCATGAGAAACCAAAAAACGATGTAATACTGGAAACTCTAATGCATCATCAATCACATGACACAATAGAGTTTCCAAAATCACATAGTTTCATTGTCCCCATTTTCCGAATCAACTCCGACGATAACGTCTCTTGATATTAGGGTTGTAACAACCCGAGTTTCGGAGCAGGGTCAAACCCGTATGGAGATCCGAACTCGAAGCGTTACGGGTCGGAACGAGACTTATGCATATATTTATTCTTGCTAATTCACTTTTATACCAAACATAATTTAAACTTTCATACATGAATTGAAGCATATGAATACATTAAACATCGTTCAAAACATTTTCAACTAACATTTATTTAATCCAATTTACACCTCAAGCAATGCAAGAAAACAATGCAATCACTAAGCTACTCATTTCTAGCTTCCACTTCCAACTTCCATAAATCTGCAAGGAATGTCAATTGGGGTGAGATGACAGCTCAATAGAATGCATTCCCTTTCTCAAAATATACGAAAACATGCCAACAAATCAAGGAGAATATGCATAACATTAGTATACGGTGCAAATTCAAGGATTTACATATATATATGTTCATCAACTAAACTCACAATCTATCAAATCCTCTTAAATGCACGAGTATCCTCGGTTCGTGCCCCGCCTATCCGTGTATCCTCGGCACGGGACCGCCAACCTCATTTGCACGAGTATCCTTGGGTCGTGCCCCACCTATCCGTATATCCTCGGTACGGGCACCGCCATTCAAACAAGTATATTCATTCATTTATAAACTCACATTACCGTTGCACGAGTATCCTTGGGTCGTGCCCCACCTATCTGTATATCCTCCGTACGGGCACCGCCATCCAAACAAGCATACCCAATTATTTACAAAATAATTTTATAATACAATACATATCTTGATATTCCAAACCACTTCATCAACAAGTCATAAGTTCACAATCAAACTAACGGTGTAATTCTTTTACGCATTTAAGCAAACACACAAACTGCAGAATTTTATTTTATAGGTTTCATAATGATAACTTAATCCGATTGTCTTCAAATTTTAGGTGAGAATTTCTAACATATGTATCTATGTCATATCCAAAATTTACAGAAAACTAACGGTTTAAATGAAAGTTATTGATTTTATACTATCATTCTAAAATCTGGGCAAATTACATCATTCTACCAAACTATTCAAAGTAAATTCATAATAATTCGAAATTTAGAAAAATCAACCCACAATTAAAGATAATACATAAATCCACAACTTTTATTAAGACCTTAAATCATTTTGATATCATCAAGATTGCCGAAACACATCCAAGAACAGACAAAGCGAAAATGTACATAAATTTCAGAAATCAACATCCAAGTTCAAACAAACATTCAACGGTGAATATGTGGTGAAATATCCTCAACATTTAACTAGAGATACCTAAGCATATTATATATCAATATTAAAAGGACGATCATCAGTTAGATTCATATATTTAAATAAATAAATTACTGAGACCTAATTATACAAATTCAAAATCAAGTATAACATAAACATAAAGAGAAATGGGATCTAGCATTCTACCTTTTATTGGATACAAACTCCTCTTGATTATCCTCATCCTTGTTCTCTAAAAACTCTATTTCCATCTCCTCTCTATAATCCTTCTTTTTCCAATTTTATCATGAAACCCTATTAATACTAATACCAATATTAATACACATAATTCTTTATTTAATTGTCTTTTCAATTTCCCTAAATTTATTCTTTTTTTATTCATTTATGAAAACTTAATTAGGTGACTATTTTCACCCTAACTAGTAACTCTCCTATCTAAATCAACCCACTTAGACTAAGGCAAAGCAAAGAAAAATAATCGTAACAAAAATGTTAGCAGACTCACATAAGACCCGACCCGAGAATACAGATAAAAATACAGGGTATTACATTCTACCACCCTTAAAATAAATTCCGTCCCGAAATTTGAAGTATACTTATAATCTCAACATTCCAAATACAATTCAATTCAATCCAGCACGCCACTAGTTATTGGCATGAGTTTCACAAAAGCAAGAATACAACTTAAAACATGGAACAAGCAATAGACCAATCAAATCAAACAAGCATGTGTAGCAACATACGAAACAATTCATTCACCGTCCCATTCAAGATCTAAAGCCTAGAGCTCTGATACCAACTTGTAACACCCCTAGTTCCGGACCAGGGTCAAACCCATATGGAGATCCGAACTCGAAGCGTTACAGGTCGGAACGAGACTTATGCATATATTTATTCTTGCTAATTCACTTTTATACCAAACATAATTTAAACTTTCATACATGAATTGAAGCATATGAATACATTAAACATCGTTCAAAACATTTTCAACTAACATTTATTTAATCCAATTTACACCTCAAGCAATGCAAGAAAACAATGCAATCACTAAGCTACTCATTTCTAGCTTCCACTTCCAACTTCCATAAATCTGCAAGGAATGTCAATTGGGGTGAGATGACAGCTCAATAGAATGTATTCCCTTTCTCAAAATATACGAAACATTCTAACAAATCAAGGAGAATATGCATCACATTAGTATACGGTGCAACTTCAAGGATTTACATATATATATGTTCATCAACTAAACTCATAATCTATCAAATCCTCTTAAATGCACGAGTATCCTCGGTTCGTGCCCCGCCTATCCGTGTATCCTCGGCACGGGACCGCCAACCTCATTTGCACGAGTATCCTTGGGTCGTGCCCCACCTATCCGTATATCCTCGGTACGGGCACCGCCATTCAAACAAGTATATTCATTCATTTATAAACTCACATTACCGTTGCACGAGTATCCTTGGGTCGTGCCCCACCTATCCGTATATCCTTCGTACGGGCACCGCCATCCAAACAAGCATACCCAATTATTTACAAAATGATTTTATAACACAATACATATCTTGATATTCCAAACCACTTCATCAACAAGTCATAAGTTCACAATCAAACTAACGGTGTAATTCTTTTAAGCATTTAAGCAAACACACAAACTGCAGAATTTTATTTTATAGGTTTCATAATGATAACTTAATCCGATTGTCTTCAATTTTAGGTGAGCATTTCTAACATATGTATCTATGTCATATCCAAAATTTACAGAAAACCAACGGTTTAAATGAAAGTTATTGATTTTATACTATCATTCTAAAATCTGGGCAAATTACATCATTCTACCAAACTATTCACAGTAAATTCATAATAATTCGAAATTTAGCAAACTCAACCCACAACTAAATATAAGACATAAATACACAACTTTTATTAAAACCTTAAATCATTTTGATATCATCAAGATTGCCGAAACACATCCAAGAACAGACAAAGCGAAAATGTAGAAAAATTTCAGAAATCAACATCCAAGTTCAAACAAACATTCAACGGTGAATCTGTGGTGAAATATCCTCAAAATTTAACTAGAGATACCTAAGCATATTATATATCAATATTAAAAGGACGATCATCAGTTACCTTCATATATTTAAATAAATAAATTACTGAGACCTAATTATACAAATTCAAAATCAAGTATAACATAAACATAAAGAGAAAGGGGATCTAGCATTCTACCTTTTATTGGATACAAACTCCTCTTGATTATCCTCATCCTTATTCTCTAAAAACTCTATTTCCATCTCCTCTCTAAAATCCTTCTTTAACCAATTTTATCATGAAATCCTATTAATACTAATACCAATATTAATACACATAATTCTTTATTTAATTGTCTTTTCAATTTCCCTAAATTTATTCTTTTTTATTCATTTATGAAAACTTAATTAGGTGACT
The DNA here is from genome assembly GCA_023531295.1 of Papaver armeniacum. Classification (NCBI taxonomy): domain Eukaryota; kingdom Viridiplantae; phylum Streptophyta; class Magnoliopsida; order Ranunculales; family Papaveraceae; genus Papaver; species Papaver armeniacum. Next base: position 170,312 of record JAJJWW010011833.1, read on the forward strand.
ATTTTCACCCTAACTAGTAACTCTCCTATCTAAATCAACCCACTTAGACTAAGGCAAAGCAAAGAAAAATAATCGTAACAAAAATGTTAGCAGACTCACATAAGACCCGACCCGAGAATACAGATAAAAATACAGGGTATTACAAGGGTCTTGCCTATATGGATTATTTTTATTATTTCAACATAACGTCATAATCTACCACGGTGCAAAATCTTATGTTTTACTAGACATCCTTTGGATATTTCTACTCTTTTCTATTCTCATGGAAATGTTGTGGATCTTAGACAGATGTACGAGATTTTCATTGGATTGAGTGTCTACTAAAAGGTTAATCTCATGGGTACTCTTTTTCACCTGTCGACAACAGGTAAGGTGAAATAAAAGATGTATCAGATTGTTTAATAGACTGCAACATTTGGTTTTTTTTTTTAATGGAGTAACATTTGGGTTTTTCATTGATAATTGATTTTGATAGTTGGAAGTGAAAGAATTTTGATAGTTAGGTTTTCTGATTTGATAGGTGAAGAGAGCCTAATTCAAAGAATGGGTTTTATACTTTATTTAATTCATCTAATTTGATTTGTGTTTTACTTATTTTTGTGGTAATATCTTCTCTCATTAATTTATATTTACTATTATTTATGTTCAATCAAAGGCATTATAGGTAGATGTTAGGATGCTTGCAAATAGAACGAAAGAAGGTTTCCTGCTAAAGAATCTGATATTGGTTTGCGTTGAAATTTTTCTTTTTTGCTTTTGGTTTGTTTTTTGCTTTACAAATGTTATGATTGTTACTGTTGTTCTCTCCATTGGTGGTATATTTTATGTGGTAATCTTGATTTCACGTAGGCTTAAATACTTCCATTGTGTTCTTTTTATCCTAATCTTTATCTTTGAAATAACAAGGTCAAGTAAACAAACTTGAGTTTATCTTCTGTAGCTCCACTTTAATGCAAATAACGTGTACAATGAGGGGTGGCAGACTGCATGGATTATTTCTGCCTTCTGGCAAGTATTATCGTTCTCTGTTTTGTGTGTCATATGTGCACTTTGGGCACCCGCACAGAGTTCAACACGGTGTCCCTTTTATTCCGTTCGTTAGATGCCATGCCAACATCTCTGTTTTGCTTACATTTGAACTCCTAGCAGGCTACAACCAACCATGTGCCTGGAATAGAATATAAATGTCCATAAAATTGCTACTTCTATTTTTTATTTCGGTGTATGATCAATCAGTTTACGTGTAGTTCTGCCTTCTTATTAGCAACAACAGTTGTCTAATCTTACCCTTCAATTTTTGTGTAGAGGGTGGATAAGAATTAAAATGCCTAAGAATGATCAAGATAATGAGTTGTAAATGCAGGTAATCTTTTACCTTTCGCTTTTGTCTTTCAAGCCTGAGATCAAGATTTTGGATTTGAAAAACAAAGCAGGGAACTACAATCTCATCTAACTACTGAGGTTGCAGGAACATGGATATTGAACACCAAAATACGATTTGTACAAATAATTGACAAAGTGAATTGCTGCTTTTGGTCTTGCAAATGTAAGCCTATAGCATCAGATGTTTTTCATCTTTTTTTAATAAGAATTTGATGTAGAATAAGAATTTTCTGAAAGTCAGTACCTAAAAAAAAAAATCTTCCAGGTGCTTGGATACTACCACCCAGCCATATTACACTACCCATGAGGAAAGGGAAAGTACCATCACCGAGGTCCTCTCTGAGAACTAAGATTCCACCTACTCGGTGAGTTTCCCAGTACATTTCATATAGGTTTACCTATGTTTCCCCTGTAAGGTCGTCGAGTGTATAGGCTTCTTTTTAATGTTCCACACATGTATCCAGACTGCTAATGTCTTCATGTGAAACGCGACCAAAACCAAAATACTCATTGAATTGGTTTTATTTAGCCTTCCCTGCATGTCATAAGAAAGTTCTTGAGGATGGCGGTGACCTGTGGTGGACCAAAATGGTCGTCGAAAGTGGAAATTCCCACAGTAAGGTTGACATTATGGACTATATTCTGGACTATATATTGTAATTGTTGTGTTTGTTGGAGCGTGTCAACCCGGTATTCTATGAACATGGTCATCCCATCCCATTTACAATTATTACACATGAGTTAAATTGTTGTTGCTTGCTTGGAAATTGCGGTTAATATACTTTTATAGTCAAATGCAGGTTACGGCGCATTATGATATGATATCTCGACAAATGGATTTATATCTACTTGGATGTAAGTAATCGCGTCTCTTTATCATCTTTGTACTTATTCCTCTACAACCAGCTAGAGAACTTTCTAAGTTAAGTTAGATGAAACGAGTATAAATCTTGCTAATTTTTCAAGAAATGACACAGTTTGGTGGAAAAGTTTGGTTGGGAATTTGGAGAGAACATGTAATTAGTTAAATAACTTTTGGCTACTTTCTTATGATACTTTCTTATCCTTGATTCCCCTTGAATGGCGGAAGTTCAATTACCTGACATTAAGCCGAGGGTTCAATCACTTCTTGATACTTTTTTTATAAATATAGAAAGATTCCCATTCAATAGTGGAAGTTCAATAACCTCACACTTCTATTGAATCCTTGATTCTGCTGCAGATGATTTTGCCAAGAACGGTGGCCCATGGGAGAGCCCGAAATCTTAAGAACAAAAGAAGTGAGTTTGAAAAAGACACCTTACCGAAGGATCACCTAAATGAAGTTCAAGGAATAACAACTGGACAGGTATTTTGAGTCAATTGATTTAAGAGCTATGTATTGATGTTAGTAGATAGATATTTACTTATTATGGTTCTACCTTTGCAGGATGATATTGAAGTTAAATTTTGTGTAGGAAGTTTAAAAATCATTTGATCCTTTATCGAATTACGCTTAACAGCTCTGCAGTAGGAAATATGCTTCCGTTCAAGGTGGTATTGGTTGACCATTTTAAACTCTGAACTTTACCTAAGGATTTTCAAAGTTCAAGACAAGCCTGTTGTGCTAATGAGTTTTGGTGATATCAGGTTAGTCACAATCAGTTCTTTGTTAGTGACTAAAGTCATTAAGTAGCATACATTTCATTTTGATTATCAGTCTGCGACTCTTGGAATTACAGAACCAATTATCGCGTTGTTAGCATAATAGAGAAGTAGAGGGGTACTACCCCATTGTTACTTACATTGGAGACCTTACTCGAAGCCCTTATTGTTCTATTCACCTGTGTGTTTTCTGTCCTTATTATTTTGTACAAGATTGCAATTTAACACTGCCATTACTCTACAATTAGAAAGAATTGAACCTACATATGTTTTTGTGTACAAATCGACGTATCTTCACCATCATTATGAGATGCATACAATTCATACTCCTTGAATAATAAGCGATGGATCTGACTTACCATCAACTCCTCCAACAACTTTATATTCTCGCCTTTCCGCTCATCCATCCGCTTGAGAATAATAAGAAGAAGAATCATAAGACTCTGCATAAAAAACAAGCAAGAGAAGAAAGGTGAGACTTCTCCTTGAATTTGGACTGTGTTCAGACCACATGTATTCCTCTAATTTTTTGTTGATTTCATGTTAGAAAGTATCAGGTTTGGAGTGTGTTGATTTCATGTCTTTTATATATATATATCATGCAACAAAAGAATTATTGGAACCAAAGCCACTCAACATTTTGAAATCTAAGTATTTAATGATGCAAAATGTAAATGACCAAAGCTAGATGAAGGTTCAATTGGTTCAGCTATAATATAGTGATCCACATAAGTTAAAATTGTTAAATTATAATGTACCCAGCTATATAATTCATCAACACTGCCGGCAAGATTTTGGTTTAGTTTTAGGTTAGTCGTTTGTGAACTGTATCACATAAATTGGTCTGTTTAACAAATACATTAACAGGTCATTATCTGACTCTGTCACTGACTTAGGTAATGGTAGACCAAGTGAGCTCAACCAATGTGCCGGTGCAGAGATGGCAGATAAGAGAGTACATGGAAAATGATAAAATAGAGTATTGCTCATCGTTTGAATTCCTTTTCATCATTGGATTTGACTAAGTTAGTGAGCTTGGTGATGATGTAGGCTTTAGATTATCTCAACCCTCAGAGAAGATTGGCTTCTAAAGCTAGGAATCTCAAGGATTAAAAATTAACGATCCTCACCCAGAAGCTCAGCAGAACCACCGATTGAAGTTGTTCTTTAGATTGCAAATATCAATAGCAATTTGTCCAGTTAATTAATATGCATTTGTTTTTCCTATTTTGTTAATAAAATTTCATCATACCTTTTCCAGGTTCTTTTGACTGCTTCTGAAGTGGTACACTATTTGTACATTCTGCAATACTTGCTAAAGCCCAGGTGCTAAGAGATATAACAAGTGACAATTGGTAAAGTGCATGTTAGTAGTACTATTATGGAGAGCGAGTCTTGGTCGTATGCAAGATGAATGATTGTCCACTGTATCGTAATTACCATCTCTGTATGTGTGTTAGAGCCACATTTTTGCTTGCACTGTTACTTTCTTGCCTTATAATTAGTTGTACCAATATATTGGGCTTCTAAAAGCAAAATATCGGGCTTCTAAAAGCAAAGCTTCGTGTTAGCTGATACTAGAACTCCAAACAAGCCTTAGTTAACCTCATTTGATTGGGGGCCAGAACTTTTAATTAGGGGCCATAACTTTTTATTTGCACCCCAATTTTTTGAGGTGCGTATTAATCCGATATTGAAAAGACTGTTTTACCCTTTACTAAACACAAATCTTAAAAATCAGTTAACACTAATTAGAAATCATAATTAGGCCCCCAATTCATATACCCTAAACTAAACCAAAAGAGAAAATCAATTTCTCTTTTTTCTTTTCATCTTCCTCTCCTCCCCTTTCTCTTCTCCACCACCACCATTAACGACTCACCTCGATTTTTATTTTCTTCAACCGATTCATCGTTTAATCGTCGATGTTAGAAGAGAATCGACGATTAACTTCTTCTACAAACATGGCTCGTACAAAGCAGACCGCTCGAAAAGCACTTCAAATCCATAATCTCGTCGACACCGTCAAAGGAAAGGTCGTTGAGGGAAGAACTCCCAAACCCAAAAAATCGAAACCCAAAGAAGTTATGGCTCCAATTAGAAGGTATGTGAACTTAAACCCACCTTTTATCCGTTTTTTTTGTTGTGTTTTGATTGTGAAATTGAGTCCAGTAACCGAAATTTTGCGGTTTCAGATAAAGGGTCATTACTATCGAAATGGAAACCCCTAACGACTTTCATTTGCATGCGTATTATATGAAAAATCGTTAGTGTATTAGGTTGAAGATGACGACCCTAACTCTGCTCCTTCTACAATTTTTGCCCTAGAATAGAGTCGTTAATGTTTTAGATTGCAGATGACGACTCTTGTTTGCCGACCCTTTTTTATTTCTTAACGACTCTAGATGGAACTCGAACAGCCCTTGATAGACACATTTATGTGTCTAATTTGTCCTCAATGTTTCGTATTGTTAGTACTCGTTTTTGTCCTTATTATGGTGTTTTATGTGTTTGTAGGTATTTTTGGGCAATAAATATTTTTGGAAAATTCGGCTCGAAAAGTTGTCCAAGGCACCCGGAGGACACGTGTTATTCGGACTCCCAATTTTGGATAAGGGGTATCCAAATTACTAAGGGGTACCCACCTGCTAACCGCACCCCAAGCAGCTGGTTAAGGGGCACCTCCTTCTTCATCGTTCAAAAGTATGTTTTGGCGGGAGAAAAATATTGACAGTGTAATTGCTGAATCGAGTTTGGGAAGATTTTGTGGGATTTATTCCATGGATTTGGATATGTTTGGACCTGGTTGACTAAAACAGGGATGGTAACAACTCTGATTACGTGAAATATGGGAAGATTTTATTTCCTTTTCAAAACAGGGAATGAAGAAATACGTATCCCGTGTTTCTCTGTGTTTGGCGTGAGTTGGCAAAGACTTTGAACGAGAAAGCAACGTGTTGTAGTGTGCTATCCTGGATAACACAGCATTCTAAGAAATGAAATCTCGTGACATGAAGAGAAAATATAGAAAAATATTCTCGAATAATATTTATTTATGATGAAGAGTTTTGGGGAGTTATTATCGAGATTTAGCTTGCTGTTGGATATAAAAAGGGTGCTCAGTGTCGAGATAATGGTTATGGAGTGATAGGGGCTAGAGCAGAGACGAGAGAATCAAGAAAATCAAAGTTGCAGAGAAAACAGTTCTGCTGCTGAAGAACACCAAGAACAGACGCTTCAAGACAGTCGTTAAATAACTGTCGTTTACTCAACTTTGTAACAGTTTTCTCGGCGACAGAGAAACAGTGTTTGCAGCACTTTATCATTATCGTTCTCTGTAACAGTTGATTAGCAACATTTATTTCCGTTGCAATTTTCTGTTTCATTACATTTCATCATTTGTGAACCATTTTTGAGCAATGAAATCAACTTTTGAGCGTGTTTCCAACATGATGAGCTAGACCCCATCACTGGGACGACGGAGGAAGCAACTTTTCATGATTGTGGTAAATGAATTAATTCTTTATATGACTTTTTGCATAGATTTAATTGTTTTATGATTTCTATTAATTACTTGTTATTTTGTCTGATGTCGCATGCTTATTTTAAATTACTTTTGATGCGTCATGCTTACGATTTACAGATAATGTTTTATGAAATCTATTTTTGGCAAGGAATTAGAGTCACAACTTCTTTTGTTTGAGCTATATTGTCTCGAGTTAATGACTGAACCACAAGAATATGAAAAGTAGTGAAATCCTTCGTCCTAGTAACTCTTCATCCTGTGACAATATTTGTATATATTTTTCTTTTATTTTCTTTTATTAATTCTTAAAATCAATCTCGTCAAGTCCGGGTGAACGACAACCCTTATTACTACAACATCATTGAAAATACCATCAATTTTTGGCGCCGCCGACGCGGACTTGTGTATAGATTTGTTTTTAAGTTTTATTTTTATTTTTATTATTTTTGTTCTTTTTTACGTCTTTTGGTATTTCTTTTTTGTTTTCAGATTTGGAACTGAGCTAAAGAAAAAAATGAGAAAGCGCTGAAAACAAAAGCGAAGCCAAAGAAGGAAAGAAAAGAGGAATCCAAAAGGAGTGAAGAAGAAGATTTTGTATATTGTTATTATTATCATTATTTATTTATTTTAGAAACTGAAATTAGGTAATTATTTTTGTAATCTTTTATTTTTGGACATTTTTATTTTTTTATCTTTGGACTTGGACATTGGACATTTTTTTTAAACCCTAAGGAAGGGTTATTTAAATACAAACTGCACATGGAAGGACGACGATTACGATATCGTCTCAGCCCCTCGGGTTCGTACATGACATAGGAGTCGTGGCCCGAGTCGACTTCAACGGTTCATCCACCGTCTGGAATGGGAGGTAAGAATTCTAAACACCCGTGAATCCCCTGCCAGCGGGTTTACTGGATGATTTCGTATGAATATATGTCGAGGAACTAAATCCGGCTGCTTTAATTTCCTAGTAAAGGGCAAGGACAGGCCATACAAGATAAGAGTTCGGATTTCATCACCGTTCTCTTCTTGCATGCCTTAGGAAAACGAAACCAAACACGAACCTAAGCCTAAAATTTTGACTAGAACGAGACCGATAGGGTAACGAGCTTAATAGGAAAGTCATTCGAAAAATATTGGTTACTCTTTAAGCATACTTCGAAGTTCATGATGGTTTCTGTAAGTTGAATGCGTGACTGCGCCGCCTTGTAATTCGGTGAGGCCTTGGGTATCAAAGCTCCACGCAGCTTCCCTCGCCTCTATTCAGCTTATCTAAACTCGGATTGATTCCAGAGGGGTTTGCTTAAATTGTAACGAATTACATTTCGAAGGATTAGAAGCTGGTCTAGAAACAATCTAAGTGGAGCCATCATGCTTTTTGTTTGCTAGAAATCAGTAGGTTTGTTGTGGTCAAGTCAGCCTTGTTTGTGTTTGTGTAGAATTCCCTTTGCGCTAGGGATGTCAAACCTGGTATTATAATAGCCATCACAATGAATATGAATATCCAATCGAACAATATGGACATCACTCTTTTTATGACCAGAGTGTGAATAGTGGTTGGGAACGCCAACCTTTTGAAGATCGTGGCTCATACCATGGTGAGCCCAATTACTATTCACATGAATGCCGGTCATACGAGCAAAATTCCTATAATTCCTCTTCTCTAGATGAAGCACGTAGGATACTTGAGTCAACGTGTAAGTTAACTGAGTCAACACGTGAGTTTACTGAGACAACACGTAGGTTAGAGTTAGAGACGGAAGAAAGAATTGCTCGAATTACTCTTGATTGCCAATACATTCTTTCCAATATCACCCGTGAAAATGAGGACAATTTTGATAATCGGGATGACGAGGTTAGAATTGGTAACACTACTTGTTTAGATGAGGTTCAACCATTTTCATGTTATTATAATGATGATCATGATGTGGAAAGTGTTGATGAAGAATATGAAGTTTTTAGGCATAGTGATCGGGAATTTGTTTCTCCAATTGAGCTTTATAATGATAATAATATTTCTGGTTTAAATCCAAATAATTTTAATAATTATTCACCTATTCAAAAGGATGAGGATTTGACTAGAAGTATCTCCGTTTTAGACGATGTAGAATTTCCTAGTTACAAAGCCGATAATGGTTTAGAGGAATGGGTTTATCCCGAGAATACTTGTTTTAGAGTCCAAGGATTTAGAAACAATAGTCTTAGACGAAGAAGATGAACTCGTAGAGCTTTTAAATATGAGTGAGGATGCATCACCCGAGTATAACCTAGAAGAAGCAATTGACCATTTTTGTGGATTCCGATGATCTAGAAATTAGGGAAATTGTAGCTAGTCTATCTAGAGACACCCAAAACTCTAAGTTTGGGGGTGATTATCATTCTCCATGTGCCTTAACTCTTAGAAAGGTCCCTAACTTGGGACTTGACATATGTTCCTCAACCATTCTAAAAGATTATCTTCATACACTTTTTCCTGAACCTAGTTGTGTCCATAAAGAAGTTCGATTGTTAGAAACCCGTCCTCCGGTTGATGTGGTTAACCCGTGCTATGATACCACGATTGACTTTGTTTTCCCACCAAAAACCTTCCTTCCAATTGTGGGAACGTATAAGTTTCAGATGTGTCAATTATTAAGTTTTAAGACTAAACCTAATTACTTTAGGATATTAGGGTCGACACATTTGCTTAAGGAAGACCACCAATCTTATTGTGGTCAGCTGTGTAAGTCAAAACTGATTGACTTAGAGGATCCTCAATTATCCAGGTTATTATTATGTGCTTCTAAGTTTTTATTTGAGTTTTTCCAGACTCTAGAACCTGAACATTCGGATCTAACTCATGAGGAAACGCAACCCATGAAAATATGTTATCTAGACCCAGTTATAGAACTTGAACCTGAACCACAACTAGATGTAGTTGTCTTAAACAGGAAACTAGACAAGGGTGTGCTTTATTTGCTAATTTTCTTGGGATATTGCAGATTCCTTTTACTTGTGATAGCCCTATTTGGTTTTGGGGATCCGCAGTTATTCCGCTATTACTTTATGATTCTATGAGGTGACTAATTCCTTCTGATGTCTGGGGTCAAGACTTTAAACTTAGCACTTCTTGGGAGGTAACCCATGCTCTTGCAACACGGTAATATCTTTCCTTAACTCTTTTGCTTCAAGTGGTAACAGTTTCTCCTTGTTCATACTTTTAATTTCATCTTTAGAACATTGAGGACAATGTTAGATTTAAGTTTGGGGGTATGGGAGAAACTTTTTAGTTGCAGTAAATAAACTCCAGAGCCTAGAAATTTATGCTTATTAAGGTTGGCACTAACTAATCTAAGTGGATGGGAACATCTTGGTTGTAGGAGTTGAGGAACCAATTTGATTAGATGGAAACATCTAGAAGAGTCTATTCATAAAAGCACAGAGCTCAGGTGTTAGAAACCCATCCTATGGTTAAGGTTAAAAACATGGTAGTTTCGCCATATCCTCGAGATGGAAACATAAAAAGAGTCATGATCACTTCTCTTTTTTATTTTTACCATTGCTAAGGTGAAATAGAGTGACTGAGATTCAAAAAAAAAAAAAAAATGAGACCAGACCATTAGACCAACCGGAATAAATACAATAAAGTCGACCACCGGTACCCTTGTATATGCCACTGAGTTGACCTAGAGTTAGGTTTATCGACCACGGTTCCCTTGTATATGCCAGTGTCTTGATATTAGTCCAGACCAGTATCTCAGTCCATTAGGATAGATTCACCTTAGTCAACATCATCTACGTTTTTTCTACATCCATCTTCTTAATCTATCCATGTGATTGCTTGACTCCGGTTTATGATGTCTAGAAACTATATGAGTAGAGCTCTGTCACTTTATATGAATTTTAGTATGCTTGAGTGCAAACTCGTATACAGCAATTGGAATTTCGCATCAGGGTACTTCCTCCTGTAGTCAATAAGTATGCCAACCAAGGAGATTCTTTAGTGCCTTCCAAGGTTCTGCGTAGATAGCTAGGGTCCTGGAGTAAAGGTTTTATGGGTACACCCTGGTAAACCCTCCGAGACAACACTCCGCCACTAGGGCCACCTAGGGTTCAAATGATTTTTATTTTCTAGAATAAATTTGCTCGAGGACTAGCAAATAATAAGTTTGGGGGTATTTGATAGACACATTTATGTGTCTAATTTGTCCTCAATGTTTCGTATTGTTAGTACTCGTTTTTGTCCTTATTATGGTGTTTTATGTGTTTGTAGGTATTTTTGGGCAATAAACATTTTTGGAAAATTTTTACTCGAAAAGTTGTCTAAGGCACCCTTGAGGACACGTGTTATTCGGACTCCCAATTTTGGATAAGGGGTATCCAAATTACTAAGGGGTACCCACCTGCTAACCGCACCACAAGCAGCTGGTTAAGGGGCACCTCCTTCTTCATCGTTCAAAAGTATGTTTTGGCGGGAGAAAAATATTGACAGCGTAATTGCTGAATCGAGTTTGGGAAGATTTTGTGGGATTTATTCCATGGATTTGGATATGTTTGGACCTGGTTGACTAAAACAGGATGGTAATGTACTACGATTACGTGAAATATGGGAAGATTTTATTTCCTTTTCAAAACAGGGAATGAAGAAATACGTATCCCGTGTTTCTCTGTGTTTGGCGTGAGTTGGCAAAGACTTTGAACGAGAAAGCAACGTGTTGTATTGTGCTATCCTGGATAACACATCATTCTAAGAAATGAAATCTCGTGACATGAAGAGAAAATATAGAAAAATATTCTCGAATAATATTTATTTATGATGAAGAGTTTTGGGGAGTTATTATCGAGATTTAGCTTGCAGTTGGATATAAAAAGGGTGCTCAGGTGTCAGATAATGGTTATGGAGTGATAGGGGCTAGAGCAGAGACGAGAGAATCAAGAAAATCATTGCAGAGAAAACAATTTCGCTCGTCGAAGAACACCAAGAATGTACGCTTCAAGAGCCGTTAAATAATCGTTTACTCAACTTTTGTAACAGCTTTTCTGGCGAGAGAGAAACAGTTGTATGCAGCACTTTATCATTATCGTTCTCTGTAACAGTTGATTAGCAACATTTATTTCCGTTGCAATTTTCTGTTTCATTACATTTCATCATTTGTGAACCATTTTTGAGCAATGAAATCAACTTTTGAGCGTGTTTCCAACATGATGAGCTAGACCCCATCACTGGGACGACAGAGGAAGCAACTTTTCATGATTGTGGTAAATGAATTAATTCTTTATATGACTTTTTGCATAGATTTAATTGTTTTATGATTTCTATTAATTATTTGTTATTTTGTCTGATGTCGCATGCTTAGTTTAAATTACTTTTGATGCGTCATGCTTACGATTTACAGATAATGTTTTATGAAATCTATTTTTGGCAAGGAATTAGAGTCACAACTTCTTCTGTTTGAGATATATTGTCTCGAGTTAATGACTCGAACCACAAGAATATGAAAAGTAGTGAAATCCTCGCGTCCTAGTAACTCTTCATCCCGTGACAATATTTGTATATATTTTTCTTTTATTTTCTTTTATTAATTCTTAAAATCAATCTCGTCAAGTCCGATTGAACGACAACCCTTATTACTACAACATCATTGAAAATACCATCAGCCCTCTGTTCCAAAAAATGATAGTGTCGTCATCTCAGGTCCCATAGAGTCGTCACTTAACTATATGCCCTAGAGTCGTCAACCCAAATAGTAGGATCGTTATTGAATTTGTGACGACCCTTTGTTATGTGGAAAGGTCGTCATCATATAACTTTGATTCGTCACATGATATACAAGGGTCGTTTATTTTGTAGATCATTTGAGTGACGACTCTTGATCTGATAACCATAAAGTTGATGTCTTATTGGGTTTTTTTTTTTGTTTTTTTGTTTTGAATATAGTACCAAGAAAACCAAAGACAAGGTTCCAATGACGATAACTCCTCCTTCCAAAGCTCCCCGCCACGATAAATACTTACTTGCCGGTCCATTACGTGGTAAAAAGCCGAGTGAGGTATCATTTTCTATCACCGAACCAAGAGACAAAGGTAATGAGTTGTCGGATTCATCAGAATCAGACTCTCCTGTTATTTCCGCTAGCAATAGTGGTGAAGAAGAAGAAATCCAAGAAGTGGAGATACAAGAAGATCCTCCCGTACGAGGTGAAGAGGAAGAAGAGAGTGATAATGATGATGAAGATAATGTTAGTGGTGATGATTCTGATGATGGTAATGGTGGTGATGAGGAGGAGGAAGGGCATGAAGGTAATAATGGTGGTGATGAGGAGGAGGAAGAGGATAAAGGGGATGATGTTGCTAGTAAGGATGATGAAGAGGATGATGGTAAACAAGATGTAGAACATGAGGAACGGAATGCGAAGCCGGAGCCGGTAAATAGGGTTATGAAGAATGGAACCGATATTGCACCCAGCGCGAGACACATTCCCGCTACTCATTTGATGTTGTCCCCTCTTCGAAGTGGTAAACCTAGAGGAGAACCTAGAGATGGGGGCAAAGTTTTATTTGGATATTCTGGATCGTGGGCTCATACCATCTATGAGACAATCGTAAGAATCTCAACTTTGCTTGCTATTTGATTAGTTGGTTGATATTAACTTTATAATATGTTTTTTAATATTTATTTGTTTATTTTTTATAGGATCATAAGAATGCCGCACGTCTTTTCAGGCACCAATCTTCTTTTAAGAAAATGGAGTTGTGGCCGCTAAAAGGTGAATGTGCAAGAGTTAGAGAATATGTTGAAAACTCCAGTTTGTACAATGTCATTGTGAACTACGTGATTGCGTATGACAAGGTTGCAGTATCTAGTTTCTGTGAAAGGTATTACGCTGAAGTCGACACATTCCAACTTCCTTTTGGCGAGATGGCATTGACTCCTGATGATGCAGAACAGATATTAGGGGTGCATGTCGAAGGTAAATCAACCAGTGACAATTTCAAGAGAAGGCCTAGTTGGGATGAAATTTATACATGGACCAAGAACTGATAGGCTTTTCGTGCCGGGAACTAAGTACCCGAAGAAAGAGTTCAAACTTGTGGAGATTAGGCAGATGTTTGCTGGTGGAGAGAAAAAGAAGGAAAAAAGGAGGTCTCTCTCGATATGGAATGTCTTTATGCGGCGGCTGCGTATTTGTTGTACGTCCTTGCGTCTGGTTGTATTTCCCGACAAACAAAGGTAATAGTGGTCGCGCCAACCTTCTTCACTTTTGACCCCTTAGAAGATGTGAACAAGTACTCTTGGGGGACTGCCATAGTTGCACATCTGAATGGTCAGCTTTCCCAGGGATCTCGCGAACGAACTTCTCAAATTAATGGGAATTTGGCTCTAATCCAGGTATTTGGATTGATGAAAGTTGTCTTCTTTTAGTTTGTTTTTTTTCCTTTGATATATTTTTATGTTTATTTGATTGTTTAAAAAATTTGAACTTTGGTTTTTATAGGTGTGGATTTATGATCATTTCCTGTCACTGTTCAAAGACAATGAAGATGTGAAACTCAACCCAAAATGGAGCCCAGGTAGTCCAACAGGAACCCGTTGGTTGTACTCCGGTTCTCAGGATAGGGAACAAACTGATGCGTTGATAGAAATGCGTAAAAAACTTGACAACATCACGGCGGAAGAGGTAATCTTTACTCCATACAAGGATGATAGAGTTGGCGCAATGGAAGATGTCGTGTATTACCATGGCCCTTTGTTTCACCCTAACGGTTTTTCAATGTACAATCCGATGAGAATCATGCGTCAACTTGGGTTTATTCAAGATTCACCCGATGAAGACTATGTACCTCCGTTCAAGCACAAGTTGAATAAATGTGAGGCTGACAAGGATGACATAAAAGTGGTTTATGAACCCGCAATCGATGTCAAGCATTGGAATAATAGACACTCTAGCCTCGTAGACATCACATATTGGGTGCATGTGCATGAAGGTTACAAGGCAACAACGGATTACTATCAATGGTACGAAGGATTCTCCCATGGTAGGGTAATACGGATAGATTAGACTACGGGTAGGAGGACCAACAGAGCATCCACCTCTGCTTCTCAAGCTGACGGTAGAGATGATACTACCATTCTTAAACTAGTGGTGAGTATTTATTTGTGTAATTGTGTTATTCATTTACATACAAATATATGTCAGTTAATGTGAATTATTTTTTGAATGCATATAGAGGGAACGAATGAAGCTTTTTGTCAAGGCTTTTTGTTGCTCGACTGACAAAGGGGAAGTGTTTGATCCTGCGAAGAAACGTCGGTACGCTGATTATTGCACGCACATTGAAAATCCCAATGCAAAGAAGATGTTTGCTGAGCTGGCTAAGGAAGGTAAGAGGACCCGGAAAACACGTAGCCAACTAGCACAACAACGTGGTGAACAAGGTCAAAGTAGCCAACATCATGATGAACAAGGTACTAGAGAAGATGGTGGTTCCCCAGGGGGCAGTGATACTCAGGGTCCTCCTCCTAAGAAAAGCCGGAAAGTTTGCCGGTCAGGGAGGTAAAGAGGAGGTCGAGGTCGAGATGGTGGTCTTGAGTGAGGAGATATTACCGTCTACTTGAACTTATGTTCATTTTACTTTATGACTTGAACTTATGTGTTTGTTGAAACTACTTATGTGTTTGGTTTGGATTGTTTGTTGAAACTACTTGGTTTTAAGAAGGATGTTTACAAGTATGTTTGTTAGAATAATGTAGGACTCTAATGAAGACAAGATTATACACTGCGACAGAGTGAGGGTCGTCAGCTTTTTTTTTATAGAAGAATAACGACCCTATTTCTGATACACAAAGTCGTTAAGTGTTTCAAATAGAATTCTAATGACCCAGAGAGAAATTAACACAGTGATGACATATTTTTTTTTCGATAGAGTCGTTATTGGTTATATTGAAACCAATGACGACTCTAGGTTAGCAAAACATACAGGAGATGAACCATATTTTCTATGGCTAGAGTCGTTATTTATTATATGGAAACCAATGACGACTCTAGGTTAGCAAAACATCCAGGAGATGAACCACATTTTCTATGGCTAGAGTCGTTATTTATTATATGGAAACCAATGAAGACTCTAGGTTAGCAAAAACATCCAGGAGATGAACCATATTTTCTATGGCTAGAGTCGTTAGGTTGATCATATAGCAGATCAACGACTTTATATGTGTATTAAATCCAGAGAATACCACTTTTAGGTATATAGAGTCGTTGCTTTTATATGGGAAATAATGACGACTCTTAGTTAAAATAACATCCAGGAGAAAGTCCAACATGGGTTTATAATTGAGTCGTTATGTTAATAACATAGCATAGTAACGACTCTTTGATTCTAGTTAACATTCCATTAGGAAAATAACATTCCATCAATCTCGTATTACATAAGAGTTAATATGGGTATTCTTGAATTTGACACATCAAATGTTCGTCAATGAACCTTCTCGCTCGACGATACAACATTGTATATTCTTTGTGGTGAATGACCTTAGTTTCCCCATTACGTATTGTCCATAACCCATTGAAACATTCCAGCTGAAATTAAACGAGGAATGTTATATGTTAGTAACTTTGAAGCATGAGAAAAGTATAAATATTAACGAATTACTCACTTTTTCCTTAAGAGGAGCTCGTGGATGATGGTCGTACACCATATTTCTAACTTTTACATACTCTCTCATTGCACTTTTAATGTAGTTGAATCGAAATGCCAAGTCTCTCCATTTGCGGTTATTAGGATTCAGACGCCCGTAGAAGAACTCCTTAACTCTCTTCCAAAACATTGAATAGATTTCATTTGGACGTTCACGAAAGGTATTAGCAAACGATTTAACGAGACACAAATCTTCATGTGGTTCCCATTCTCGCCATTGCAATTGAAAGATTACGTAGTTTGGTGGAAAAAAGAATGGTTTTGGGCTATTTTCTCAAGAGGATGGGGTGGTATTATATAGAAGAAAATCCCAACGGTCGTTTTTTTTGAAATTCACAACATGGGTCGTTATCTATGTGATTAAACAAGTTGACGACTCAAGAGAAGGTTGTTGCAAAATTAATTATATGACGACTTAAGGTATAGTCGTCACTGAATTAACAAACAGAGATAACGACTGTTTATTAAAATAAATTGAATCTCGATTGAAAAGAAATTTGGAATAGTAGCATATTAAATATTAATTAGAAGGTAGGAAATCCTTTGAACACATTACATGTTATTCTTGTTTCTGGTGCGAGATTCAACTAGCATTGCGGCTTTGATGTGATAAAAAGTTTCTCCTCTCCATTTGGTACATGCGGCCTGGGCAGCACGCCTATCCCCTTTGTGCCTCGCGAGAAGCTCATTGTACTTGGTGCACCATTTCATAACAAGAATCATCCTATGACTAATGTGGGACGGCAAGTAAGGATATCATAGTTTCTTGTTGTTATTAACGAAAGGACCCGAACCAACTTGGCTCCAAAATATACTATCATGTTGATGTTCTTCGTGGAGATCCTTGACGATGTAATAATTTTTAACCCATTCGGTTTCTTCCTCGACTTGCTTGAATCTTTCACGGAGTTGGGATTGTTCTTGGTCTCGTTTTTTGGCCTCGCGCAACTCTTCTTCTTCCTTCGTAGGATGTGGCGTGAAAGTGTATGGTTTTTTAGTAAGTCGCATGCTATTTTTGCGTATCTCTTCTTCCATTGCCAATATTGATTTGGTTGGTCGCTTGCATCTTCTAAGTATGTTATCGATTGAATTGGTAGTTGATGAAGGATTTTCCATTTAAAAACTAAAATTTATGAGATGGTTTTCAATTGAATTTGCTCCTGGATGTGTTCCTCTATATATACAATAATTACCAACGGCTATTTTTTTTGGGAAAAAGTGTATACAAAAAAAGCCGTTGGGTTTTTTTAAGAGATTCGTCCATGTATACACTATAATGATGACGACTCTCGGGCATATAACTAGAGTCGTTACTTTGTATGTATATAGGGATCACGACTCTAAGTATATAAACATCCACGAGACCATCAAATTTTTAAGGTTAGAGTCGTTAATGGGTATGTATATATGGATGACGACTCTTAGTTGGAAAAAACATCCAGGAGAAGAACAACATTAGGACCATAAGAGTCGTTATGGTGTATGTTAATATAGATGACGACTCTTAGTTTGAAAAAACATCCTGGAGATCATTTAGAGTCGTTATGGTGTATGATAATTCAGATGACGACTCTTAGGCGTATAAACATCCAGGAGACTATCAAATTTTTACTGTTATTCGTTAAGGTGTATGTATATATGGCTGACGACTCTGTAACATAATTCAAATTACCTATGAGGGTCGTTGGTAATTTAATCCAACTAGGATAACGACTGTAGATAAACAAGAGTATGCCGCAAGATAAAACGCATTGTATTCATTAAGCATTCTTCAAAATACAAATATCTTGGTACAATATGCAACCATTATCAAAAAGTATGCTTCAAAATGCAATGCATAGTTGAGAATAAACATCTTCTCTCACGATTCATTGCCCAAGTCTAAGTAAACCGGGGTTGGGTCCATAGCATTCCAAATATTAATTCCATACTCATACTGGTTTGTCCACTCCTTGGTGTTCTCTCCCCAATCACCATACACCCGTGGTAGAGGACATTCTTCAAAAATCTTCAAGCCTATGTAATGGTTATCATTGAAATGTGCCATTACAATTCTTCTTTTCTTTATCGCCGCCTCGAACCTAGTTTTTGAGGGTACGTACATACAAGAGGCTCCGGGGAATCCTTTGATGAATACAATTACAACACAAGTGAACGTGTCCGCCAAAAGTTGGCCACCAAAAGGCATTTGCATCCATAACTTATAACCGGCCTTCTTCGACCCCTTCCTCCATTTCACGTTTGAAACCAACTCCCTAAACTTCAATTCTCTCTCTTTTTGATCTCCTTCCACGAGCATTTTCAAATATAGTTGTTTGTCCCGAACTAGTTTTTCTCGCCATTTTTTTTTCTTGCATATTCGATTTGGGTGAGCTTAAGTTCGTCGGCCTTGTCGAAATGCCCTAATTGTTCCGTTGCAACATGGTAACCACAATTTCCATCGCCGTCAACGTCGTCGGTGGATAAAAGGTGATCCAAGATGACGTGAAGAAGTTGATCGGTATACTCTTTATACAAAGTATAAGCAACACGATGTGGTCTTCCTTGGGAATCTCTTGGGGTGCGCGGATTACCTTTTATTCCTCTTATCGTCACCATTCCGCTCGTTTGGCTTTGCTGGGTACCGACCACCACATGGTCTACAACATCCATGTCTTCCTTTGGCGGACCCCTTGCCTTGGGTACAAAAGAGTTCTCATACTCCGTATATTCCGCCTGGACATACTCATGACGTGACAGGTCACTTTTGCAACTCTTTGCCGCTTTCACGATTTCTGTAAACGACTTTTTAATTGTCGGTCTACCCGGTGGTTTTTGTTTGATTGGCTCTTATTCTACTCCCAAACTCTTACGGGCAGCCGGCCACAAATTAGAAACCAGTATCTGTCTTCCTGCACAATTCATTTTTCGATATTTCTCATTGATATACTTGCCAATCTCAAGGTCTCCAAATTTTTCATCAGCGTCTCCTGTGGGATTTGGGGTGAATGAAGGTTGCTTCCAAAAAGGATCGATATCTTCAATGGGAATGATCACCTTGTACCCACCGAGCTTATGTTTACATGGGAGGCCAAGCCATGTTTCAGTTGTACAATTACATTTAATCACTTTTCCATTGGAAGCTTTCGCTCGAAATTTGTTAAGTTCAGTCATCATATGCTTTATTGCCCACCATGATACTTGGTGCGAAACCCCACGTAGCAATTCTTTGTCTTCCATGTATTGCTTCAAAAAACGGTCCTTACTATACTCCATCTGAGTCACTATCTTTCTAAGATCATCCTCGGCGTGCTCGTGAATAGCTTCATGTACCGTAACTACCCCACCAGTGTTCTCTTGAAGAATTTTTTTCAAACGTCCATTGGACTGCTCTGCAATACTCGTGGACTCATTTTGGTAGTGCTTGTACTTATTGGTCCATGCATAAACAAACTTCTCATTCCAAGGATTCAACCATGTATCTAGGCAATAGTCGACAACCTTCTTATGATCCGTACTCCAATCATCAATAAACTTTTGAAGATTTGCATAAGATTTACTTCGGTCTTCGAATGAGCCAAATGGTCCCAATCTTTGCGTAAATCCTCCCATAGATCACCATCTTCAAGATATTTTTCCTTTTTTTCATTTTCTCTTCGGCTATCTCTTTTTTTTGAAAGTTTACTTAGACGCTCGTCTTCCTCCTTGGAACGTTGATTACCCTTTGCAGGCTTGATCTTTTGGATATGATTCTTGCAATTAGAAAAAATATTCATTTGGATGTGCCACGTACAAAGAAAATGTTGAGCAAGTGGAAAACTTGACGAACGACACCCATTACTGCAAAATCCCTATCCGTAAATATAACCTGCGGTGTCTCTTCGCCACGGTAAATCAACCGAACTTGTTCCAAAACCCAAACATAGTCCTCTATTTCTTACTTTTCCATAAAGCACCATGCCACGGTGAATGATTGCTTATCCGAAGTATGACTAACCACGTTCAACAACGGCATGTTATACTTGTTGGTCTTATAGGTGCAATCTATGAACAAGACCTGGTAAAAACACTGAGCCAAATCCACCATCCTAGGATGGGAAAGAAAAATATGAGTCACTTTGTCGCCCGGACCCACCCTTGTTTGCATGGCGTAGTTAAGTTTTTCTGCCAACCACTCTGATTGTTGCATAATTAATCTACCATCCCATTCATTTCCCTTGATCGTTGCTTTGGCAGCATAGATTGTGGAAATAATAGACAAGTTTTTCTTATCTTCCGCCCTTATTGCATTTAGGATCTGAAGGGGCCTACATCGCTTCATCTGCCGGACCTTTTCCATTTGATGTGGTTTCAATCGGCATATGCTTGGGTGGCCTAAAAGAGTACTAGGTGGAGGATGGTTGTGACGACCATCCGGAATACTATACAACCTCCATAGATTAGTTTCATGATGCCTTTTGAAAACAATCCTGAAGGGGCATTGTATCTTCTTCGACGAAGTTTTGTAGACCCTCGTCGTCTTCTTCTCATACTTGTAGTTCTTCCCTTTGTGACTTTCTTCCTTATCCCCCGCTCTCTCGCATACCATCTCCATTTGCTTATAATCAACGTGTTTGCTTTGAACAACTATGCACATCTTCTCTTTTGCCTTGGAAATAATCCATTCCTTGACCTCAACCTTTGTTTTCCACGTCTACATTAAAACCAATGACACGATCATGATCGAACACTAATTAAACAATTTTCATAAAGATATACATCGATTCAAACATTAAAAACATACCAAATCGGTCATATAGTGTTGGGAGGTATCCGGACCGATAATGGAGACGGGGTCAGGTTGAGAGCTCGCCCGTACAACCAACTACAGAGAAAAGAAAAAATATCATTCAGCAGTCGTCAATTTCTGAGATGTTAAAATGACGACCCTAACAGTCGTCATCTTTATTTACAGGTTGATGACACCAACAGTCGTCAACATTAATTTTGCAGAAGAACGACCCATTCCTCGATACATGACGACCCTCTTTATACACAGACGACTCTACATTCCCAAATATAAACCATGCTGCCCAGTTTTCACCTTGGGTCGTTACTGTATATATATATATAGCTTGACGACTCTTTACGAAGTTATTGCAGACTTTGAAAATCAACGGTAACTTTGACTAGTAGGAGCAGTTATTGCAGGTTTAACCGTTTTTTATTAAAAAAAAATTTATCCGTTGGGTACATTTTTTCTATAAATAGAGACCTATCTCTTCCAAACTTATTCACCCATCACTTTCAATCTTCCTAAATCAGTCACCCATCACTTTCAAACACTAAAAATGGCTCCAACTCCGTTTAATAATCTAGAAGATGTTGTTATTGTCAGAGCACACACCACTCTCACAAAGCACTCCGTTGAGGAAGCGCAATGGGTGACCAGTAACGAAGACCCAACAAAAGGGCCTTACCTTGGGCATGATCAAAACACCAATGCTTGGTGGAAACGGGTGTTTAAGGTTTTTAAAGCACTAAGCGGAAATCGTTATAGGAGGACGCTCCCACAAATAAGGGAAAGGTACGCATATTTATACAATGATTGCGTATTGCTAAGAAACGAATTGAAAGCTCGTAAGGACGCTATGCCAAACGAACCTCGAATGAGTAGAGTAAGTTTGTGAATCAATAGGCCTTTCATCAAAAATTATTTATTTGGTTATCATTATTCAACAACGCTAACTTATTTAAAAAATTGTTTTTCCAGTATACTTTGGGTCGGAGCCAATACGAATTAAAGTACGGCCATGAGTTTTTGCACGAGGACTGCTACACTCTCTTGGAGGAAGTTGAATGGCAATTCGCCCAATATAATTAAACTCGTATAGATTTTCTAGCGCAATGTATTGAACAATTTTATGTGTTTTCCTTCTATTTTATTTCAACTACATGTATGTTTATTCGGATTCAATAAAACGCATGACTTCAAATATTGGTGCAATAACTATAGTTCAAAAAGGATCGTCATGATTTGTAAAAACACAAGTGACGACTCTAAAGATTGTTTGAAATTGTTGGCATGAGTCGTCATTTTTGGAGAAAAACATATTAACGACTCTAAAGGTCACTTAACACAGAGACTCTTTCACGGTAGAGTCGTCAGTCAGTAAAAAAAACACATAGACGACTCTTTTGATCATCAAGAGTCGTCACTTGATTAATATATATAATAACGATCCTTAAAGCAGTTAATGTGAATTTTGAATTCACCAAATGTGGTTGAGTCGAGCAACGGTTAAAAATTAAAAAAAAGTGATTGTTGGGTCCTTAATCTCTATAAATAGAGACCCATATCTCACCCCTTCTTCACCCAAACCATAATTCTCAACCTTCACATTCATTCTCATTCATTTATTATCCAAGAGGAAAAAGAAGAGGAAACACCATGACTAGTACTTACACTTCGGAAGAGAATTGCGCTATTGTGAGAGCTTGGAAAACAGTCACAAACCACTTTGAAGATCTAGGAAAAGACATTGATCAAATATCTGATGCTTGGTGGAACCATGTATTCATCGTTTTTGTGGCGTTAGACGGAAATTGCAACTCAAGGTCTTTGAAACTCGTCAAGGAACAGTTCGAGGAGATATTCTTCGAGTGTGAAGTTTTCAAAAAAGAAATCAAGGCCGCAAGGGAAGCCTTGCCCAATATGTTGGGTGTTATAAGAGTAAGTATTTAAACAAGAGGTAAAACTTATCCAAAGCTTTCAACAATACTAACTGAGTATGTTTGCGTTTTCAGTTGAGGAAGGCATATGGCTATTACGAGGAGCTTCGTGGGAAAAGGTTTGAGTTCGACGATTGCTACTTTATCTTGGAAGGAACTATGTATAATTACGCCATTTATGATTAAGTGTATAAGTGCACCGTTATTATCTATTGTATTTCATTTCCTTCAATGTATCGCTATGAAAGATGTATGCCTTTTACGATTCAATGAAATGATTATATGAAATCAAAATTTATGATAATCCAGCGCAAGGGTCGTTAGTATATTAAATAAAACACCGAACTACTCTACATAAAATTTGAAATGGCGGGATAGGGTCGTCATCTTCTACGAATACATATATGACGACTCAAAGTGTTTTATTTACTGAGAGTTCTCGGGTTTAGAGTCGTTTGTCTCAGAACAAAAAAATTAACGACCCTTTTTGACCTAGCTAAAAGAGTCACGTGTTTATCACACCAACCTAACGATTTTTCATAACCTGGAAAAGTTGCAGTGTTTAAGTCGTCATTGGTAGTTCCAATTCACTGACGACTTTGAAGAGTCGTTAATGAATCCAAACCCCGACTATAACGACTCTCACACTGACTAGTTCCATAGTGACCATCAATCGACCCCTTGGAGCACCATTCAGACAATTTCAAGAGTATATGAGGTTTACCTGATTGTTTTGAGGTGCGGGTTCTTCATTTTGAGTATCGGTTCCTTCATTTTGAGCAGTAGGATCTTCATTTCCACCATTATTCATGGCTTCCTCCATTAACATCTCTTCATCAAACATCCAATCCATATGATTAGTTGATACAATCTTACCATCAACACAATCATGGTTATTGTTTGAACCTTCACCAACCTCATTCCCTCCACTTGAATCACTCATTTCTAAAAACCTTAGTTTTTCCTCTCAAAACTCCTCTTCTTCTTCTCAAAACAAAAAAAACCCAAAACTAAAATTTCCTCAAATTTTAATCCCAAAACCTGATTTTTATCTAAACAAAATTATCACACTAATCAACTTAATTAAATCTTAATACTAATCACTCAGGGGCATTTTAGCCATTTAGAAAAAATATTATAAGGGGTGACCCAAATTAGGATTGGGTGACCTTTTTTGTCCTCTAGTGCTTGGCCCCCAATTAAAATGTTTGACCCCCTATCAAACTAGATTAGTTAAGTGTGCCAACAAAGGCTTCACCAACAAGGTAAGATCTATCGTCGAACAACAACAGATTCAATTAAGATCCGAGTCAGAATTCCTATACAAAATGATCCATATCATGTATCCAACCTTATGAAAGAGCATTGGGAACCAGGATGAACTCTAGCAAGAAAGATTAACAGTTAGAAGAAGTTCAACGAAAAAAGAAACAGAAAATGGGTCATTTGTCCAAATATTTTTAAAACATGTGTTTGTACCATATTATTTGGGTAACAATATAGGCTAACTAAAGCCTAGCTAGCGAGACGGTCTTCGGCCCATGTCCAGCAACCCGCATATGCTGGCCCATTTCCACCTTCCCGTTTCTGTCAACTTATTCAAGAAGGGAGTTACGAAACATAAATGCCCATTTCCACTTGTCCGTTTCGGTCAACTTATTAAAGAAGGGAGTTACGAAACAGAGAGGGGGACAAAAACGTTCAACTTCTTTAGGAGGCAAGGCTAAATAATTGTATAAATATGGGGAGGAAGATGAGAGGAGAAAAAAAAGAGATTTTGTAATAGAAAAATCAATAAAACATTTCTCCCCAAGGGGATTCATCCGTGGACGTAGGCAAGCCATGCCGAACCACGTAAAACATGTGTTCATCTTTGTCTCTTTATTTGCTTTCCAATCCGTCTCCAAACCCCAATACTCACCAAAACTATCCATTCATCGTGTTTCGTGCCCAAAAGTAATTTTGGGTGCAAACATTGGCGCCGACTAAGGGGATTCGAGAAAAGATCCTCGTGTTCTACCAAAAACAATAAAGTATTTCAAAACTTGAAGTTATGTTCGTGAAAGAATTTGAGTTCGTGTCCGTGAAACATCTCCAAAGGAAGTATTTGCGTAAAAGAAACCAAAGGATTTCACATAGGAGAAAAATAAAAAATTTCTTTATTTTCTGGTCGTGCTTCAAATCATACGGATGTTTGAGGTTTCATTGGAATTTTTCTTATTTCTCACCATAATTTCCTCATTTAATAAGAGGAACATCTATAAAATCGCCATCTCCTGTACAACGTTTCAACGACTTCAGAGTCAACGTGGAATTATCTTAAATGCTCGATTAGAATCACACCGGATGCAGCCACCGTGATCGCACGAGACCAAATACCAAAGCTTAGGAAAAATTTGGATGATTTCATCGTCTCATACCGGCCAACTCATAAGTGATTCAAAGACATCCAAACTTCTGGAATCGATTAATTAGCTCGTATTGGTCAATATGGATCTGCACGGACAACACATGCAAAAGAGATAAGCCTACATTTTTATCCTTAAATCTCGTTAAATTATTTTTGATTTAATTTCATGAATTAAAGCATACGTTTTATCCTTAAATCTCATTAAATTATTTTTGATTTAATTCCGTGAGTTAAAGCATACGTTTCAATACTTAAATCTCTTTTATTTATTTTTTAATTCCATGAATTAAATTGCGCAGTGAACCGGTGCATGCTTAGAGAAATCCAAAAAGCATTTGAGTAACTGAAATTCCCCGGGCATTAAGAAACGCCCATGTAAAGGAGTCTACAGACATTTGTTAATTCCCTACAGCATGGAAGCAAAAATTTCTGTGTTCGAGAAACTTTTATATGCACTTGGGGAAGCAACGTGATCGAGTTCGAGGTTCGTGGATAACGACATGACCGAGTTCGAGGTTCGTGCATAACGACGTGATCGAGTTCGAGGTTCGTGGATAGCGACATGATCGAGTTCGAGATGAGGATTGCATAGACCCTTCAATATTTAGCCTTGCATCACTTCGCAAGCACCTAAAGCCTCACCTTGCACGTGAGCACATAAGTCTTGCTTTTATCGCAAGCATAAAATCTCGTCTTGCACGCGAGTATGAAAGACTTGCATCTTGGCAAGCATAAAGTCTCGTCTGAACCACAAGCCCGATGCCCGATATTGGTCCAAAGACTCGTACTCAACACAAGCAACAACCAGCCTGCCCAAGCAGCAAGCGCTAGCCTTGTTACGTTGCGAGCAAAAAGCCTTTCCCCAGCCGCAAGCACACACTACATTCTACTCAAGACTCGACTAGCTATCGAGCATCACAAGTCCACCACGTGGCAAAAAGTCTCACCTAGCACGTGAGCAAATTTTATTGCAGGTTACCACAGTTGGGGGCGTCTTTGTAATGTCTCTACTCACGCTTCGGGGCGACTGGCGAGTTACGTCATCGACGATCGACGCGAAGGAAAACAAAATTCTTAACCCCCAACAAGTTGGAGGTTAAGAGGGGGCGATGTTTGTACCGTGTATACAATACACGGGGGGGCACGCAAATCAATACAAGAAGGCATGCCGGGCAAGTCAATAGGCATGCATGGAATTTTCATGCGTAATTAACTACACATCAATTGCTCAATTCATGCAAGGCAGTTTCATGCAAACTTAATTCCAGGAGGAATGCAAGGGCATGCGGATTAATGTTAGGAGGCATGCATGGGGAGTTATGCATGGCGGATTAATGCAGAGGCATGCGGGGAAATTTAATTCAATTTATGTTATTTCGCAATTAAGAGAGGAGATAATTCGCTGCTGTATAAATAAGGGGAATTATAACCCATAAAAGGGGAAAAAAAGAGAGAAAAAAAGTGATGGTATTTTCATAATCAATAAAACACTACTCCCCAAGGGGATTCGTCCGTGGAAGGCAAACCATGCCGAACCACGTAAAATCTGCTTCTCATTTCTTTATTCTAGTTTCATGTTTTTAACCCCGTTTACATCAACAACACCAAAACGGCGCCACT
Source organism: Papaver armeniacum (assembly GCA_023531295.1). Taxonomy (NCBI): domain Eukaryota; kingdom Viridiplantae; phylum Streptophyta; class Magnoliopsida; order Ranunculales; family Papaveraceae; genus Papaver; species Papaver armeniacum. The sequence goes on from JAJJWW010011833.1 coordinate 197,263, forward strand.
GTTTGTAAGGTAAAAATACTCCTACCCCAAACACAGAATTTTGTATGATGACTTTGCTGATAATTGATTCGTGGACTGGATCTTCGATTGAATTATGGAGAGAAGGGGGGACCGCAAAACCCTCCGATGCTAAAGTCGTAATGGATTTTTCACAGGAGATTTTTGGTATGGAAGATTGCTTACCATATTTTGTTTCCAAACCCTCCATTTATAGGTTATCAATTTCCCCTTTAGATGCGAGGCATGAAGCGCAAAGAAATGATCCCGCATTGCCTGTTATAATCGGCCCTTGCATGCCTCTTGTAATAACCGTGCCTCGCATGCCTCCCCTCGCCATTACTCTCCCGCATGGTTGCATGGTCCCGGTATTGATTCCCTCGCATGGCCCCCATAATATTCCGTAAACTTCCATTATGGTTAAGGGATTACAATGGGGTGCGGATAACTGTGAGGTGTTAGAGAAGTGGGTGTAATCATCCTAGGGCCGCGGAATTAAGCTGCGTTGTGCTACACCGAATCGGGCTACGGACTTAAGTTGCATCGCCGTACACACGATTCCCTTCCATCGTCGATTAATTGCCGATTAATCGGCGATTAATCACCGATTAATAATGAAACTCAAATAATCGCCGATTAATTGGCGATTGCCGCTCGCATGGGCCGCCGGCTAGGAATATGCTGACGCCGTTAGGAATATGCCGACGCCGTTAGGAATATGCCGACGCCGTTAGGAATATGCTGACGCCGTTAGAAATATGCCGACGCCACTCGTTTGCCGATCAGATCGGATTATGCTGACGCGGCGACTGACATGTCACCGCATTTACTGATGTGTCACCTGCCACGTCAGCATTATTGCTGACGTGTCGACCTACTTGCTGGCGTGGCAGATACCACGTCACATTGCCGCTGACGTGGTGCCTATTTTGCTGACGTGGCACCTGCCATGTCATCACAGTTGATGACGTGGCACCGATGATGCTTACGTGTCAGCTGCCACGTCATCACACTTTGATACCGTGGCACTTGGTGACATGGCTGTCTGCTGACGTGGCGGTCAGTGATTGGTCGAGTCTAGTGATGACGTGGCGTAGGTGATGGGGCTCCTATGCACATGGGATTTCTTGTGAGGTGTTTGTTGGGCCTAGTTAGCCATTCTTGGGTAAACAAGGGAAGCACCTTAAGCCCAATGAACCCTCCTTTGCCACTAGTAGTTGCTTTAGAGGCCTAGGTTTAGCCCATTTATTTGTGTAGAATATTAGGGGTACAAACATCGCCCTCTTAATCCATAACCTGTTATGGGTTAAGAAGTTCGGGTTCCCCTCTGATTTTGCATTTTCATGGGGTGTTACATAACTCGCCCCGAGCGTGTTGTTCGGAGTGTTATGCAACCCGTCCCCAGGGATGTGTCGATTGCGCTGGAGTGTTACATATCTTGCCCCCAAATAGTTGAGGTGGTATATAACTCGCCCCCAAGATATGTTTTGAGTCATGCGCTCAATGCTCGCATGGGGGTGCACCTCCTGTTTGCATTTTGCTTGCGCATGGAATGAAAAGTTGAGTTTCTTTGCTATCTTGAATTTGCGCGGGGGCCAGTCCTGCTATTCAAGATGTGCGCAGAGTTTGGGATGTGTACATTTTCACGTGCCTGGACGGATAAAAATGTTTGCCACATTTGTTGCCCCATGTGATGGGGATAAAATTGAGATAGGGTAGAAATGCTCGAACTGTGCACTCACCCTATCCAAAGGGTGTCGAGACATTGCTGACAGATACTTGAACTGTACTGTCTTGTCATTTAGGGCTGACTGCGGATTCGATCACCGGCGGTAGCTTATAATTAACACGAACGATATTGATAAAGTATGGAATACCAAAATAATGTTGAATTAAATTCTCTAAATTGAAATAACAAGATAAATACCTACTGCTTCGACCACAGCTGCCTCGTTAAAACCTTTGAGTGGAAAACCCAGTGGGACAAAACCATCAAAAAGGAAAAAAGAGTGCAAGACAACAGATTTGAATCTACTTCTAATGATAAAACTTTTTCAAGTGGAATGAATTCCACGGCTTCCATGGCTTCGAATCCTCGGCCCGTCGAGATTCCTCAGTAGTAGGATCCACGAGATCTTGGTCTATCCACTATGTATGGGCCTTCCCATTTTGTTCCGAGCTTCCTGATTCGGTTCCATTGTGGTCGCTCGGGTTTTCTTCAGACGTATTCCCTGGTTTGAACGACCGTTATCCGACCTTGCGATCATATCGGCTTGATTGCCTGGCGGGTATCGGACCAACCGCTGCAAGGTCGTTTCTCTTTGTTCTTCCAAAGCAACTCTTTATCCGAGCGCATATCTTGTCGTTTTTCCGAGACTTGACAAAGACGAGTTTTGGTAGTCTTGAGTTGTACCTCGGTGGGTATGATTGCCTCTGTCCCATATGCCAATGTAAATGGAGAAAATCCGGTGGATCTTTTCGGGGTTGTTCGATAGGACCATAAGACCTGTGGAATTCTTGAGTCCATTTTCCCTTCGCCTTCTCCACCGTTTCTTGAGGTTGTCCATAATAACTCGGTTGGTTGCTTCGCCCGCCCGTTGCTTTGAGCATAGTAAGGAGACGAGAAATTATGGCGAATATTCGTGCCCTTGCAAAAGTCTTTAATTACTCCCGAATCGAATTGCTTCCCATTGTCTGCGATATAATCGCGTCGGGATACCGAACCCGCAGACGATATTCTCCCATATGAACCTTTTGACATCATGTCCGGGTGACGTGTACCAGTGCCACCGCTTCGACCCACTTGGTGAAATAATCGGTAGCGGCTAGTACGAATCGACGCCTCCGGGAGCTTTGGGGAGCGGCCCGACGATGTCCAATCCCCACATAGAAACGGCCGGGACTAAAACCGGATGTAATTCGTTGGCGGGCCTTTTCGGAATTGGAGCGTGTTCTTGGCATGGCACGCATTTCGCGCATATTCTTTAGCGTCTTTCGCATGTACGGCCGGAAATACCCCGGGTAAGTATTCGTGTGCGAGACCGCGCCTCCCGTAATGGCTGCCACAAATTCCCTCATGAGCCTCGCCGGTATTATTTGTCCCTCCTCGGGCGATACGCATCGCAAAAATGGCTCCAAAGCTACGGTGTTTGCGGTATAATGCCCTTCGATCATTGAGTATCTCCATGAGTTCTTTTTCACCTTTGCCGCAGATTTCTCGTTTTCGGAGTTATTTGGTTGTTAGGTCTTGTATGTATGGTTGACTTGATCTGTAATGTTTTCAACATGACCGCCCGACTTATCTCGTCCTTTGGATCGTCAATATCCATATTCTTTGTCGGTGTTCACAGTATCCTCCGTCTTGATGTAGCTGCCCTCTCGCCCCCACTAGCGTGTTCGAGATCCAGAACAAATTGGCTGTCGGAGATGCTAGGTAACTCTTGGAAATCTACTACAACGAAACGGGTGGAATCAGTTTCGACTGCAGAAGAAAGATATGCCAAAGCATCTGCATGCCTGTTTTCCAACCGCGGTCTGCGCCAATAGAAAATTGGTCGAACTCATTTGCCAGCTTTCTCATATGATCCAAATACATGGCCATTCTCTCTTCCTTGGCTTTGTAGGTCCCCAGAAACTGGTTGACCACTAGCATGGAATCGTGACCGCCTTCACGTTCTTCGCATCTAACCGTTTGACGGCTTTTTAAACCGATTATTGCAGCTTCATATTGACTTCATTGTTTGATGCTTGAAAACCCAGCCTGGTCGCTTTCGATCCTCGAACCTTTCGGAGTAAGGATGACGCATCCAACTCCAAAGACCACCAACGTTTGATGACCCATCGCAGAAATACTGATCCATAATGGTTCGGTGTATCGATCTCCATTGCAGACTCGCCCCGGGGATCGATCGCTGATCGGCTCGTGGGTTTGAACAACTCCATTTCTTCGTCAAGCAACCATTTATATATCGTCCACAGGAAAATCGCTTAGCAAGGTGCAGCCAAGTGCATGTCCTTTCTCTGCAGTTCTGGTTTCGTACTTGATCTCATACGCCCCAAGAAAATTTGACCATATGGCTAGTCGACTGGAATCATCAGCACGCTCCGGATTCTCTTCAGCGGGTATTCCGAGTATACTACGATCTGCCTTCCTTGGAAATAAGGCTTGAGGCGACGAGATGCATGGAAAAGTGCAAGTGCTATCTTCTCAATTTTCTTGTACCGTGTTTCCGCCCCCGTCAAGGATTTCATCGACGAAGTATACGGGTTTCTCATGTGGATCCGTAACAAACAAAGACCGCACTAACAGCGTTCTCCGTTGCAGCCAGATATACTCCGACCGGTTGTCCAGCTTTTGGACTCACCAAAACAGGGGGAGTTGACAAATACTGCTTGATCTCATCAAAAGCCCTTTCGCACTCTCCTGTCCACAATGTTCAAAGAGTACCGGTGAAAATCACATCGTTTTGACTCACTTGAATCACAGCGGAGGCAGCCACCGAAGTTCGCATGGGATCAAATAGCAAGCTTAGATATAATTTGGCTACACCGGCATCTCGGTATAAGTGATACCGGAGACAGCCAAGCTTCGGGGATGGATTAGCGAGCTCCTACCGGTCGATATAAATCAGCTCCGACAATGCCCGCAAAAGAGATAAGCCACACTTTCCACCCCTTGTCTCTTTGAATTCTTTTTAGTCCAAGTCAAAAAAATTAAATTGCGAATTAATGTGACAATATTTTTGGTTTTAGTTGCTACCATCTTTATTTTGGAAAATAAAAACTTATTTACGTTACCAACGTAATTAGCCTAATGAGAAAATAAATGCTTAGTAAAATCCATTAGCCATCAAGATGAAACGCTCCATATGATTCATGTCATTGCAATTTCAAGCAAATTGCTTAGCATAATAAGAGTTCACGGAGTCGGTGATTCAAGCTATTTTGCATACGTAGTCCTGTTACCAAACATTTTTGCATACGGAGTCAGTGAATTATATTTAAAAGAGCTATAAAAGCTAACAACATCATTGAAAGATTCAAGATCGACTATCGACTAAAATGATTTTGCACAGTCACCAATATTACACCAAAGTGCTTCCGTGGAGGACAGGTAATTGGGGTACACTGCAGTCCATCTCAAATGGATAAGCCCCGATCACCTTTACTAGAACATCAACGAAGGACGGACAATGAGCTCATGTCAGAGGATCACGACAAAGTATCATCTCATTTCACTCCTAATCACTGCCGTCGTAAGAGTAAACCCACGCCATAACACAAGAACAAGGACCAGTTCCTCGTCGCTACTACGATATCGCAAACCCACCACGGTGATGGCAACACCGATGAGACATCCAGTGCAGGTTAACAATGCGAGAGGAGAACACCTATTGCTATCCCTCGACATACAAAGGGAGGGGATTTACTTTCTCCAAAAAGCTTCGTAGCTTCGCCATCCAATGACTTCCAATTGTTTGAGGGCAATTGCTTACTCGACAACAAATATTTGGGGAAGATGTTAACTTCCTTTATATACCTTTGTCTCATTTCTGACGATTTAAGTTCTCAAATTATGATAATATACATCTGTTAGCTCAATAACTAATGATTGAATTGAAAGTGCATCCAAGCTTTTGAGACACAAGCATCGGAGTCTCAAGCTATCCGGCGGTCCGTGCCCGGAAATCCATGTCCGACGGTCCGCGCCCGGAAACTCATGTGGCGAGCATTTTTTGTATGCCATGGCATACGAGAATGCACACATCTCAATTCTGCGCGAATCTTGAATAGTGGGATTGGCCCCCTGCGCAAATTCGAGGTAGCAGAAAACTCAAATTTTCAAATCATGCGCGAGCGAGATGCAGCAAGGAGGTGCACCCTTGTGCGAGCATTGAGCAAACATGACAATTCTTTGGGGGCGAGTTACGTATCACTCCAATACTTGGGGGCTAGGTATGTAACACCTTGGCGCAATCAACAATCTTTTAAGGCGAGTTGCGCGACACTCCGAAAAAGACATGTTTGGGGGCGAGTCATGTGACACATAAATGCAAACTCACTCGTCCGCACATTGTTTAGGTTCGATAAACAAGTGGGGTAGTCAAGTCTAAAACGAGTTATTGTTCAGTGACCAACTATCCGATGTGATGGTTAGACGGTAATGCATTGAGCATTTGAAGCGGTCATATTCATTCTTAAATTTCATATATTTATGAGGGAATCGCTACTCGCTATTGGTACTAGGCCAGTTCTTTAGAAGGTGAATATGTTGAAGACAACATTCAAGAAATCTTAAGGTCGAGCTAAAAACTTTCTAGCCTCACTTTGGTTATACCCACCTGGATTAACCTATGAACGGCGCGGCATCAAGTTATCCCATAAATTAAGAATTCTTCTCGTGAAGACATACAAAAGCTTGTTGATGTTCGAGCCATTACCACTAATTATCAATCATTACGCCAAGAAGTTCAACTTAATTCATCAATAACTCGGCAACACCAAAGACGACTTAGACCATGATATTGGTCATGTATTGCAAAGACAACATGTTAAGAGACTTTTGTAGCAATACCACCTATCATTAATTGTTGCGTTTAAAAGTGCCACTTGCGGCAAGCATAAAAGTATTGTACTACCGAAAGCATCGACAAACACGTAAACAACTACTAGCATATAACGGATACTTCAATTTCTTCGTATTCGTACATGCCGGTAGGGCGACTACACTATAATATCCAAGGAATTTTCCGAGTTTGAGTCGATTCAGATTATATATGTGGAGTTCATTTCTTCAAAAATGTGGTCGTAGTCCCATGCCAAAAATCATAGCATGGAAAATCGATACTAAAGAAGGGGAATGCATAAACAAGCCGAAATGGATGCACATTTACTAGATGGAAGAAGCACTCAAGCATCAAAACCCGTCGGTCGGTGTATTAAAATTTCTGCGACAACTAGTGAAGTAGTTTAGAAGAAATGTAAAGACATTCAAACAAGTTTCAAGAAAGGCTACAGGTTGCCGACTTAGAATGTTTTTATACAAAAGGATGGATCATGTAACTGTAACCTACCTTCACTTAACATATACAAGAAAGTGTTCACACCAAAACACTATGAGATACCCCGCCGGAACTCATTGGTGAGTTCAAAAAGACGCAGCTTGACGAAAAGAAAATTGCCGCAAATGGTGAATAAGCAAAGGTTAAAGCGCCCCTACCGAATTTTGAAACCGGGAACAAGTCAATAATCCCATGAATCGGAAGTACATATCCAATTTCTTCCAAGTATAATTGCAAATTTTGCAATTCACGGGATTTGGAGTTAGCTAATTCTCGGCGCGCTCTAGCCAACTCTTGTCAAGCACCCTTATAGCGGCAGATAACAACTCGGTATTTTTACTCTCCAACCGCGTGATTTCTTGCCTCGCATCGGCATCAACGGCGATAGTTGGTGATGAGCCTCTTTTAGTTGATTTACGAGTTCATGAACTACAAAATTCCAGTGCCCATTAATTAATACGTCTCCTTCGCATTTATATCAAGTATATTAAAGCTAAGTTGATCAAGGATACAAGTTACTATCTAACGTAATACACAAGTATCACTTTGACCTTACTTGAGTATAATATTCCGTCACGGCATTCTCGCAAAGATTCGTAGTCGGGCTCTTTTACTTGGTAGGGCGGGAGTTCGAGAAGAAGATGGACATTTTTCACCACCAACATCAGTCTTAGGGATTGAAGGAGGTTGACGCATCATTCCACCGTCAACATCAGGTACTGAAATAGAAGGAGGCTGACACATCATTCCACCGTCAACATCAGGTACTGAAATAGAAGGAGGCTGACACACCATTTCATCGTCAACATCGTAGTCTTGGGATTGAAGGAGGTCGACACACTCGGCACTCTCATTAGCCAATATTGGGTCGGTTGACCCACTACCCAGCAGACCGCGGTCGAAAGTACATGAAAATTAAGTGAAGCTCCAATTGGAATGGTTGATTGGATAAACCTTTCTCCGTTATTGCAATTTGGCTCCTTGCGGCTGAATCACATGTGAGAGAATGTTTAAGTAAGATGGACTCCGTTCCTTCATTTTAGAAATCAATCTATAATTAATGGAGAAAAGTGCTAGAGGATATGCATACCCCGGTAGCGAGAAAATCGTTACGGCAACCGATATCTTGTCATCACTAAGGCGAGCTATCGTCAATAAAAACGGTGTTAGAGAAGTCATTTCCTCTCATGGCTTCTCTCCTTAAAGGGGCATGAGCCGCATTCAAGTTGGGGAAAGAGCTAGGAGGACCACCCGACGAAACACCTTGGAACTTTCGTTTTCTAATCCAGATCATTATTACTAGAACCGAAGTCGTGCTCTCTCTATTTTCAGCAAGGCCAGGGACAAATGCACCACTCGAAGCACATACACTTTCTTCTACGAAATTGTAATTTTTGTGAAACAAACGTTGGACGGGCGCGACGGCCCTACACATACCTTCTCCGACATGGCATCGTGGATATGTGTAACATTTCTTTTCAAGGGTTCTCGCATCTCCGTTTACGCGGTGAGGACGGTGAATCCGATGAGTCTTTCAAGTCTCCTCAACCCCCTTATATCATTTGTTCGAGGGGTCGAAATCGAGCTTCATTCCTACCCACAAGTGGGACGATTACGCTTTCTAGGAATTCTTGGAAAGCCGGAAGATGATGAAAGTGAAGAATGGCGTTCCTTAGAGTTGGCTCGTTCTTGGGCAAAAGTTGTCTGAATCGAGAGGAGCAGGATATTGAGTGACGGGAACGGCTGGGCAGTGCCAGATATATACGACCCAAGTTTTTTTCCTCGTTATAGATCAACCGAACAATGGATTCAGGTATGAAACATTAAATAAATCATCCGGTGTCAAAGAGCTTCGGATTCGCTCGTCGCTTCCGAAGTCAGGTGGCACACGACCAGATTTTCGCGACTGGTTCACTGCCCATTAGTTGAAAAGTTAAAAACTTGAGCAACTCACAACAGATTGGGATTAGCACATGCCAAAGAAAAACGCAAACTTACAAGACGGAGAAGTTAACTTATAAGGAATTCCAAGTCGATGTCCATTCCGCCGATTTGCGAAACTTGAAGCACGGGGATTCCCAATGTTTGTAATCGCTCGGAAAGTCATATAGCCGACGTTCACTATCTATCCAGTGCATATGAAGCATACCCCAGCTCCCTTGTCCCAAACACGAGGCGTAGGAGAAATGATTCGATGAACATCACTTGGTAGGAGGCGACGGCAGAACACATGGGCAATAGTTAGTAGACGCCTAACAGATATGATGATAGATGGATGCAATTGTTGTAAGGAGATTCCCCAGCCGATAAGAATCTCACACATTTCTGCATCAATGGGCATTAGCAAACCATATTCTAGCCGATGAAGCTTGCAACCACCTCATCGCTCTCCACCTGGAGGATGTTGCAAACCCTTATGAAGAGTTATATCAATCGAACACGGGATATTGAATCGATTTCTAATTTCTTCAATTTTGAAGCTAATTTCTTCGGTCTTTAAAATTTTAAAGGAGCCGGCAACGGAGCAAGTTGGCATAACTCCCTTAGAAACCCATCTTCGTGGGAGACAGTCAAGTGTATCATCTTCTGAAGACGGGAATTGGTCGTCGGCCATCATGGATACACTAATCGATAAGGTAAGGAAAATCAGCAGTTGAAATCTACCATGTGCTACATGATTATTGGATCCACAACAATACGAAGCTTAAATCAAGAGTGGGGATTATTTCGAATTCCCAAACACCAAGTTTCAATTAGGGATTTGATGCTCAAAAAAATAAAATAAAATAAAATAAAATAAAAAAATAAAAAATAAAAAATTAGGGATTTCAAATCATAATGAATCATGGAATCAGAAGAGGACTTACCGCCAGGGACCAGCAGAGGACGCGAAGAATCTTTGGTGTTGCAATTACTTCAGATAAATTGGAGATTTCTTTCAGTAAATGACTCCTTTTTTAAGTGGCCACACTTATGGATAAGTAAAGAGAAGACAAAACAAGGATGTTTCATACGAAGAAACACATCCGCTATGATAAAAGGATTATGGTATAGGAAAAGACAAGCTAATCCTTGGAGATATTCTTTTCCAAATGAAGGAAAATGGACGGTAAAAAATGGGCATACCCATTAAGTTCGTGGGTACAGAATATATACTACGTGGAGTATGTGCGACCACCAAGTTGACGATCACTAGAATAATGTCTTATCTTATACACTAATTTACTTCGCAAGCTGAATGCTACTGGGGGCGACTGGCGAGTTACGTCATCAACGATCGACGCGAAGGAAAAAAAAAAAAATTTTCTTAACCCCCAACAAGTCGAAGGTTAAGAGGGGGCGATGTTTGTACCATATTATTTGGGTAACAATATAGGCTAACTAAAGCCTAGCTAGCGAGACGGTCTTCGGCCCATGTCCAGCAACCCGCATATGCTGGCCCATTTCCACCTGCCCGTTTCGTCAACTTATTCAAGAAGGGAGTTACGAAACATAAATTCCCATTTCCACTTGTCCGTTTCGGTCAACTTATTAAAGAAGGGAGTTACGAAACAGAGAGGGGGACAAAAACGTTCAACTTCTTTAGGAGGCAAGGCTAAATAATTGTATAACTAGGGGGAGGAAGATGAGAGGAGAAAAAAAAGAGATTTTGTAATAGAAAAATCAATAAAACATTTCTCCCCAAGGGGATTCATCCGTGGACGTAGGCAAGCCATGCCGAACCACGTAAAACCTGCGTTCATCTTTGTCTCTTTATTTGCTTTCCAATCCGTCTCCAAACCCCAATACTCACCAAAACTATCCATTCATCGTGTTTCGTGCCCAAAAGTAATTTTGGGTACAAACAACATGGTTCTAATGGACGAGTAAAAATTAGTATGGGTGAAATGGACACCAAAAAAACAGCAAGGATGAAACTAGATTCATCCCCGGCTTAAACAAAAATAGCGAGGATGAAACTGGATGCATCCTGATGTAAATAAAAAATAAGAAAAAATATTTAAAAATGGGTAGGATGAAACTGTTTACATCCTGGTTATTTTTACATTTTTGTCCATTTAAACAGTATCAAAATCTAGATGTCTTTTTCACCCATAAATTATTGATTTTGGTCTTTTTAACCAATTTTGTGAAAAAGAAAGGAGAATTTTCAAATTTCATTATTTAAATGTGGAAGGTTTTAGATGTGAGATTAACACAATAACTAAAATAAGAAATACTAGGATGTTACAAAAGTTGGATGTATGTGGAAATATGTCTTGATGCCTCGCTCAATGTTGCCGAAATTCCTGATCTCGGTCCATGACCAAATCGAATTTGATATGCAAAGGGAAATTATGCTCAGGCCCGACCCATGGATAACCCATAATATGAGGCCCTTAATTAAAAGAAGTTTAAATTTAGGCCCCGAATTATTAAAAGACATCCATACCCATTTATATATTGTCAAGCCCATAATTAAATAAAATTTAAATCTAGGCCCCAAATTATTAAAATATTATGTGATGATGTTCCAACCACCACAGCCACCGTCAACCACCTCCACCACCACCGCCACCAGCTACCTCCAACCACCACCGTCAAACCACCTCCGACCACCACCGCCAGTCAAACCACCTCCGACCACCACCGCCAACCACCTCCGGCCACCACCGCCGCCTCTCACCACCACCTTCAACCACCAACCGCCATCGCCGCCCACCACCACCATCTCCCAACACATCCATATGGAATGTGTAACTAGAAGTTACACATCCGTATGGCATGTGTAACTAGAAGTTACACATCTGTATGGCATGTGTACGCAAAAGTTACACATTCATACGTCATGAAACAGTTAACATGGGTATATGGCATGTGTAGCGAAAAGTTACACATGCATATGGCATGAGTATTTTGAAGTTACACATCCATAATAAATGTGTATCTAAAGTTACACACCTATATTCGATAATTGAAATAATAATTCCATTTACAAAAACTTCTCTATTTATCAATTGTTATTGAACACAATAAACAAGCTAAAACACGAAATACGTAAACAAAATCCTAGAAATAAGCTATGAGATTTTCTAATAAAAATGTTATCTTCCCTTCTTATCTTCCTCAATTCCAAAATGCCTACGTATCTCGCAACAAAATAAACATCCACGAGTTAGGTTGGATGAAAAAAATCCATGGAAGCAAAACTATAGAACAATTACAAGGTGAACAACAAAGACAATAGAAAGACACTTAATGACTTATCTAAGCAAGTGTAGTTAGGAGTTACACATACTGTGTAGTATAACCGAGAGTTACACATGCATCTTCTAAATAAAATATGACGTGTACTCAGCAGGTTACACATCACCCGACTTGTGTAATCGAGAGTTACACATGCATATAGCATGTGTAAGTAGGAGATACACATGTATCTGACTTGTGTAACTTTGATTACACATGCATATGACTAGTGTAACTAGGAGTTACACATGCACATGGCTAGTAGTGATGGATGGATGGATAAAATCAATCAAATATGAGATGATGATTAGGTTTGTAAACCGATTAATCAAATGCACAAAGGCTGAACACATGCATACCTAACTTCACCAAAGTGAAAGCACCTCCTTTCTTCACTCAAAGAACCAGACCACTTGATTCTCATGATACAATGACCTTTTAGCCGAGGTAAGGAACACAAATGGAGGACTGACCATAACCTATGTACAAAAAACATTCTTAACTAAATTTAAATACTTATAATCCATAAAAATATCAAATGTAATAGCGTATTCACAACATTTATCAGCGCATCCACTCACCAACAACATCGATGCAATTTCAACACCGTTAGTGTGTCAACAATCTTCTTCACTTGGTCCTCAGTTCCATTATGAAATTCACAATTACTCAATTATGAATTCCACTTCCTAGTCCTCATTTCATCATTTCAGCGCCAACTCCAATTCCAGAAAACCATCCTACAAAAATACCACAAATAAGCAAAGTCAATTTTATTGAGTTATTGGCAACTCAAGAAAACAAAAGCAATAAGCTTTTATGAGATTAAAAAGAACAATGAACACAATGATTAACCAGTTTTACATGCACTTGACTTGTGTAATTAGGAGTTACACATGTATATGATTAGTGTAACTAGGAGTTACAGAGCATCTGAATAGTGTAACTGAGAGTTACACATGCAATTCGGATGTGTAGACGCAAGTTACACATGCAATTCGGATGTGTAGACGAAAGTTACACATGCAATTCGGATGTGTAACTGAGAGTTACACATGCAATTCGGATGTGTAGACGCAAGTTACACATGCAATTCGGATGTGTATACGAAAGTTACACATGTTGTGCACAATCATCAAAATGAGAAACTCAATCACATTGAAATATTAATCAAATTCTGAACAAAATAACAATAAACTCAAATCATAAAGTATATACAATTTCAATATCATACATTCAAACCATAAAAAAACTCAAAGAAACTTATCTTATTTCACCGATTTTCTATTGAAATAGTCTGTTGAAGTTGCTTAGATTCAACAGTATGCTTCCACTTGTCTTCATCGATTAAGATTTCATCTTCAAGACAAGGTACTGAATGTAACAAATATAGAGCCAAGAACAAAATCCATTAAAATTGAGGTAAGAATGTAATGAGATCTAACTCTATTTATGATTTGTAACATATTTGAACCGAAATGAAACTATTAAAATTTCCTAAATGATATTTTAAAATAAAAATTCGAAATCTCGAGAATTAAATCAACCAATTCAACCGAAATTTTAAAAATGAGTATGCTTATTTGTTCGATTTGATTTTGTAAGGCGAAACTTCAGATTCATTTGTTGTCGGTGATGATTATGACTTCGTTTTCCGTTGATTTACAAGAATCTTCCAAGAACAAGTGATGATGATGTTGAATTGGGTTTAGATAATCAGGATTTGTGTTTATAAAGATTAGATCTAGGTTTTGAGACCATTTTTCTCTGAAAATTTCGGTGAGAATTTGTTTCTTCTCGGATGGATTTTTCTTCCAGGAGAGAGCAAAAGAAAATGAGAGAGAGGAAGAGAGAGAAAGTGAAAACGAAAATGAATCTGAAAATTAAATCTGGACCTAGTTTTATTACATATAAATACTAAAGGGCAGTCTTGGTATTATTAGAATTATTATGGATAATATTCTTATTGTTAAGCCCTGAATTCTAAAGTTCTGGGCCTAGAAATATCAAAATGTGAAAGAATTGAGTTGATAGTGAAGGATCCATTTTGTAGGGCTTATATATATTGAACCCATATAGTAGGGGGTTATAGTATTTTTCACATATGCAAAGTACTCACATGGGTTTTCGCTTGGACGGCCAGGAAAGTTTCGGAATTGTTACGGGTTGCGTATAATGTCTTTTCCTTTATGTTTAATTGGCCGACCCAAAGGGGAGGCCTTCTATGTGATGGGAAATCTGCATCCTGTCAGTCACAAACTTTGTGCAGGAAAATTAAAATTGATTTTTTTGATATAAGAATTTCATGAAATTGAGATACAATCTGAGATGATTAAACAAATTGTTCAAAAATTTCAATCAAACACAATCAGAGAAACAAATTTCCAGTTTAAACTTCTTTGAAATTTCCATGACATCGATCGAATTACGTCAATTGCTTCTGCAATTTCATTCAAATAGAAAAAAATGAACCTTAAATTCTTATCAGATCACTCAAACTGATCAATTATAGAAATATATACATTGATTTAATAAAACAAAACACCAAAAAGATCAACATTGATAGATCGTGCCTCTGAAGTGATTTAAATAATGAGAAATCTAGAAAAGAAAAAAAAAACAGAGTTCTTCAAGGTATTTACAGAGATTTCGGGTCAATGCCGGTTTGGACGCGGGCGTAGAAGATGGGAACTAGGATACGGGTCTTCCATACTCGCAAAATGTTCTCCACCCGCAACATTTTTTTCTTCATTTTTCCACCTGTAAAACCAATCAAACAATGTGAAACCACTTAAATTTCAGTGGGTTTCATATACATGAACCGAAATCCATGAGAAAAATGAAAAACAGAGTTCTAAAAAATAATAGGAAAAAGGGAAAAATAATATTAAGAACTAATCAATTTTTTGTTTGTGATGGATCAGACATGTAAACAAGTGAGATTAAAACACCCATCAAGTAAAAAGAGATCCGTTTAATTTTCATTTAGCTCGCAACGGAGGATTAAGAAATTTGGGATGCTTCTGCAGCTAAAATTTTGCTACAGAGTCTGTTGAGCAAAGGTAAAATAGAGATAAAAATGAGGTGAACATGAAAAGGCTAATTAGCTTCTCTACTCCACGTGTGGCTCATGCACACAAATTGCCATGTTTTATTTGGGTAAATAATCTGGAAAGAAAATATTCCATGTAATAATTACACGAGGTAATTTTGGGGAATCATCTTTTACCCTACAATTATTCTAGCACCAGAAATCATTTGACCGGAGATTTAACCCATGCACACCTGGTCCTCGAAGCACATTGGTACTGGTACCCCTCTCATTGGCCTCCCACCGCACGCGGTCATCTGATTACCGACCTTAAGGGAGGCCTTCTATATGATGAGAAATCTGCATTTTGTCAGTCACAAAGAATGTGCCAAACTTTTAAAATTGATTTTTTCGATTTCACAATCTTATGAAATTGACATTAAACCGGAGATAATTGATGAAATTGATCGTAAATTTCTGTCAAACATAATCAAACAAGCAAATTAACTGTTCAAAGCGCATCAAATAATCCATTCAATCGATCTGAATTGATGAATTTCAAGTTCCTTTTCATTAAAAATTTATAAAAAAAAATCAACTCACAGTTTTGAAATCCATTTCAAGGATCAATAAGAGTATAATTTACTTCATTTCGATGCAAACAGAACATTCAAGTCACCATTTAAGTGATTGAACCTCTTAAATTTATTGAATTGAGCCTCAGAATTTAAATTCAGTAAAAACAGAGATATCATTGATAAAAAAGATAGAAAAGAAACAGAGTTCTCCAGTCGTGTAAAGAAGATGGAGTTGTGGGTCGGGTTAATGCAACCAAATCACTGACCTGACTCAACAATGGTCGATAACTCGGTGATGACTCAGTAGCATCTTTGTCTCTGTTTTTTCAAGAAAAGATTAGGGAAAAAAAAACCCAAAATGTAAATTAGGAGAATAGAGAAAATACTGCTAGTAAAAGAAGATGAAATGAAGATTCTTTTACACTCTCTCTCTGTGTTTTCGTGAATATTCCTGAATATGAGTTTTTGATGGTAAAGGCACTTGAGTGGGGGGAAAGGAGAAAGCCACGGTTGTTGAGGAATAGGGATTATGCCTTGTCTCCTAAGAGCTACTCAAATGACCAAAACACCCACCCACTATTAGCGTAAATCAAGACCCGACCCGTGGATTAAATATAGTATGTGTTTCGCTTCCTCAAGCAATCACATACGTCTCTCGCATGGTATAAAAAAAAATGTTGGGAACGGAGATTAGTAGTAAAAATTAAACCGGATCTATCTCGTTTGGATTTTCGGTCGGCCTCCCCACCGCACGCGGTCATCTAGTATATCTCCGATCCTTCTCTTCTTTTGTTCTCCAAAGTCGAGCTCAAATTCTTAACAGTGGCGACTCATTCACTAGGCGAAGAAACGCAGAAGAGAATCGTCTATCAGGTTCTAAAATTTCAAACCTAATGTTTGTACCCAAAATAAATTCTAGGCACAAAACACGATGATTTGATGATGATTGCGTAAATTAGGGTTATGAAACGAATTGAAGAAAAAAAGAGACACAAGAATTTAACGTGGTTCGGCGATTGATGCCTACGTCCACGGATAAATCCTCGTAGGGAGAAATATTGTATTGATGTGAGAGTACAATAGTTGTGGTACGGTTGAAGTAGCTAACCTAGAATTCCATGTCTTTTGAGGTGGATTTTGGCCTTTATTTATAGGCAAAAAATCCTAACTGTTCCATAATAACCTAGATTCATAGTTATCCAAAATAACCACATGGATTTGCACATATCCTTTAATATTTGTGTATATCCTTGAAGATCCATGTCTATCTTGAGAGATCTTTGTATATCTTCACATGATTTGAGTTTATCCCGAAGATCCTTGTTTATCTTCCAAGATTTGAATATATCCTCGGGAAGATCCATATTATCTTCACAAGATTTACAATTATCTTGGAAGATCCTTGTCTATCTTCCAAGATTTATGACTATCACCAAATGACTTCAGTCATCCGGGCTTCCTTATTTAGTCATGCGGATTTTATAAACCCGAGCCTGGTTTCTTTAATAAACCCGGACTCGCCTCCCGAATCGGCTCTGATGAGCCCCGTGGGTCACCTTGATAACCCACTATCCGGTTTTGATAAACCTCCGGACTCGCCTCCCGGATCCGGCTCGATGAGCCCCGTGGGTAACCTTGATAACCCACTCGCCCTGGGTTTTGATAAACCTCCGGACTCACCAGGATCCCACCGATGAGCCCCGTGGGTAACCTTGATAACCCACGGTCCGGTTTTGATAAACCTCTGGACTCGATCCTGGATCCAGTCCCGATGAGCCAGTGGGTCACCTTGATAACCCACGGTCTGGTTTTGATAAACCTCCAGGACTTAGTCCGGATCCAGCCCCGATGAGCCCAGTGGGTCACCTTGATAATCCACGGTCTTGTCGTTATTAAATGACTTGTGCAAAGACACACGTACTCTATTTAAATAGGGTACAAACATCGCCCCCTCTTAATCTGTTCAACTTGTTGAGGAGTTAAGAAGAGTAAGGCTTCATGTGACGGCGGTAGGTACATAGCACGTACAAATGTATCCAGACACTTTGTAGTGCACACCCGACATGGTTTCTCCTGCAAAAACATGCTCATATTAACTTATTATTCTTAAGTAAACTCATACCGAAATTTGTTTTCCTCATCTCGTCGATCGTTTGATGACGTAACTCGCCCCCAAGCGTGAGTAGAGACATTACAAAGACGCCCCCAAGTACTTGCCATGATCTTGAAAAAGATGTCTTTTATTATTCGAATTCTTTAAACATGTTGCTTTTGATTGCATGCTCGGGGTCACTTTTAGCCGCCCCAAATATCGTAGAGATATTCCCAAGTAGAAAAGACGCCCCCATGTGAAGCAGGGAACTAGATGTATTATATATCCTTTCCTCACTTGCTAGATGGCTCGGGATTATGATCGAGTATCTTTTCCGTTGCCATCTTACTTCCGGCTCCATCGTGATTTTTTCCTTTTCGAATCGCCCTCGCGTGAGTAGAGACATTACAAAGACGCCCCATTTGTAATAACACTCATGATAAATTTTGCTCGCGTGTTAGACGAGACTTTTCCACGTGGTGGACTTGTGATGCTCGAGATCTAGTCGAGTCTTGAAAGGAATGTAGTGTGTGTTTTGCGGGCAGGGCAAGGCTTTTCTCTAGGTGCCGGTTGTTGCTTGTGTTGAGTACGAGTCTTTGGACCAATATCGGGAATTGGGCTCGTGGTCAAGACGAGACTTTATGCTTGCGAAGGTGCAAGTCTTTGTACTCACGTGAAAGGTGAGATTTTATGCTTGCGAAGGTGCAAGTCTTTGTACTCGCGTGCAAGGCGAGATTTTATGCTTGCGATAAGAACAAGACTTATGTGCTCACGTGCAAGGTGAGTCTTTAGGTGCTTGCGATATGATGCAAGGCTAAATATTGGCGGGTCTAAGCAATCCTCATCTCGGACCCGATCATGTCGCCATCTACGAACCTCGAACTCGATCATGTCGCCATTCCCGAACCTCGAACTCAATCATGTTGCTGCTCCAAGTGCACATAAAAGTTTCTATAACACTGGATTTTTCGCTTCTATGTTGTAGGAAATTCAAAGAGGATTCCAACGAGCCAAAAATCACTCAATTCGGACTTTAAACGAAGAGGTTATCGATTTAAACAAGTTTTGCACGAATCACGCATGATAGACAAACTAACATTCCGAGTCATGAAATATTGCACCAACAGACGACCGGATCGGTGGTTTAGTGCTTGACTAAGAAGTCGGAGGTCGTGATATCGAATCCCACCATATGAAATTTTTCTTCTTTTTATTTGGTACGCTATGCCGACGTGGATCCAAGTGCTTGACATGGCGGTTAACAAGGCGCCGATGTGGAAGTCAGTTTGGATGGGTAGCACTTTGCCGACGTGGCCGCTTGACTGTGCATAGATGACATGGCATGGTTCGCTGACGTGGCACTCGGAGGATGTTGGCGTGGATACGCCACGGTAACCATATCTTGTTGGCCGCCGACGTGGCGACCTCGCTGGAATGCAAATTGCTCTTATGTGTCGGTGACGTGGTGCTGACTGTACACCGACAAGTCGGCGCCTGAGAAGCACTGGATCGCTGATGTACGTGAGGCTGGAAGAGATTTGACCTCTTGCAACGCTTCGCAACGCTATTTCTGTTTGTGTAAAGTGTTTCACACATTCTTGTTTTCTCCACACTAGCTTCAACTATTTTCAACTTCGCAACAGCTGCTTCAATTTCGCAACAGTTTGATTCTTACCGCAACGCTACGGAAGAACCCTAAAAAATTTTAATTTTTAATTTTTTTTTGCTTGATTTTTGCCTTGGATTTCGTGCAGATTTCTTCGGGACTTCTCTCTCAACAAGAAACACGATTGTTTTCACGAGTCCCCTTAGTCGGCGCCAATGTTTGTACCCAAAATAAATTCTAGGCACAAAACACGATGATTTGATGATGATTGGAAATTAGGGTTATGAAAGAATTGAAGAAAAATAAAGAGACACAAGAATTTAACGTGGTTCGGCGATTGATGCCTAACGTCCACGGATAAATCCCGACGTAGGGAGAAATATTGTATTGATGTGAGAGTACAATAGTTCAGGTACAAGAAAGCTAACCTAGAATTCCATGTCTTTTGAGGTGGATTTTGGCCTTTATTTATAGGCAAAAATCCTAATCCTGGTTCCATAATAACTTAGATTCATAGTTATCCAAAATAACCACATGGATTTGCACATATCCTTTAATATTTGTGTATATCCTTGAAGATCCATGTCTATCTTGAGAGATCTTTGTATATCTTCACATGATTTGAGTTTATCCTGAAAGATCCTTGTTTATCTTCCAAGATTTGAATATATCCTGGAAGATCCATATTATCTTCACAAGATTTACAATTATCTTGGAAGATCCTTGTCTATCTTCCAAGATTTATGACTATCACCAAATGACTTCCGGGCTTCCTTATTTAGTCATGGATTTTATAAACCCAGGCTTCCTTATTTAGTCACATGTTTTATAAACCCGAGACGTGGGTAACCTTGTTTCTTTAATAAACCTTCGGACTGAACGATTCGATGAGCCCCGTGGGTAACCTTGATAACCCACGGTCTGGTTTTGATAAACCTCCGGACTCTCCGGGTGAGCCGTGGGTAACCTTGATCCACCTCCGGACTTCCCCGATGAGCCCACGGTGTTTTGGTCACCTTGATAATCCACGGTCTTGAGTAAACCTCCGACTTTATTAAGCCCCGTGGGTCACCTTGATAATCCACGGCCTTGTCGTTATTAAATGCGCTTGTACTCTATTTAAATAGGGTACAAACACCTAATATTCCCCACTTATATCCCGGTGTTAATTTGATACGAATAATTTCATCTTTTTAAATTTTTTTAGGTTACAAATTTCAATTCAGTGACAGCGGTCTTCCAAGAGATGAATTTCTGAAGAAAACCATTAGTGAAATTGAGGATGGATGTGTCAATTTAAACGCTAGATTTGGTTTGTTTCTTAGCTCTCTGTTCTTTGAGAACTCTAATCCTATGATATGTTCTTTTGTCTTTTTTTCTTTTTTTTTTTTGATTTGTTTTGTTTGATTTCTCCTTCACCCGGGAATTGATTTTCACGATTTTGTTGATCAATTTGGAGAAGGTAAGTCTAGCGTATTCTCTCATTCTACATGCCTTATGGTGCTGATCTGATTGCTTGGACAATTCCTAATAAGCTTAAAGCTCAGGTCTTTAGGAAACTGGGTTTATTAAATTTTAGTTCGTGCCATATAACTAATAGCCTCAGCTACCCCAATCAAGCAATGTTTCGCCAAAAAGCTGATAGTATTCCCTCATCCTTTTTACACTATGATGCTTATCTGATTGCTTTCACAATTCCTAATAAGCTAAAGCTCAAATCTTCCTTGGACTTGCTGTGGAGCATGTTTATGAATGTTGCAATATATCCATTACTATTGAATCGTGAGATGGTGGATAATCTCAATTCAATAATTTACTGTTAAGGGAAAGGATTTTAATTACGTACTTATGATGTGTATTTTGTGCGCGTAGGCTTATGCAGAACTACTCAAGGAAGATGATCCAAAGATACCAGCTGCACCACTCCTCTATTTATTCATGGACTGCTTATGTTCATTCAGAAGGTATCACCAGTTCACCACCCTTGTACTTTGTCCTCTAGACATGATTGCCTTCAGTATTTTTGTTAAAGTTTCGGACTAATAATTTTCGTTATGTTGTTGATGGGTTTCTTATGCCGCTGTATCAGTTGTCCTCGAGACTTTCTTCTGCACCAACTAATCAAGGTAATTTGAATTTCCAAATCCCTACTAGCTAGAGCTCATAGACCTAATGTAAAACTTTTTTTGAAACACGAAGGCTTACATGTTTCACTATTGCAGGTCTTCGGAGTTCAGAGGCTAATACGGGAGCATAGTTCATGTTCTCGATGACGATAAATTTACTATGAGAATAGTGGTAAGTTACTAATGTGATGATTCTTCATGTAGTATTTTGATTCTAATTTATTTTTTAACTTAGCAGAACAATAAGGCATCATCTGGCAAGCTTTAAACAATTTGATTACAAAGGCGTGTAGATCTGATTATGCAGACTCAGTTTTGTCTGTATTTAGCTCCCTTCACTTTGACTCGAAGCTTAATCAATTAGTTTAAAGATTAGCAAAAGAGAACTAAACTCCAATCACCTCTCACCCACTTAAACTGTTAAAGTAAGCGGTTGTGTATATAGACTGCACACATTGTTAGGGATGCACCCTCGAGTTTTGCTGGACTTCTCTTTTTCCAGCAATACGGATACCTCTACCGATTACTTCTTATATAATTTCTGTTTCTTTTATATTTCTAAATTTCGGGTAACCAGATCAAATTTAAGGGTTGGTTAGGAGATGTCATTTCCATCCACCAGAGCCGAATGTAAAATATGTGAAACATCCATGAGAAATGCCATGATTAAATGTGTTTCATGTATTTACGATGTGAAGGTCTTTTGCTAAATTTTATACTCTATTTTACTGAATGTTAGGTCCACTAACCAATATGTATCTATTCGTCTCTCAATAACATGGAGAATAATGCGTGTCATTTATTACTGATACAGTTTCTTTATGCATTTTGCTTTTCTGTTGGAGGAGTTGCTACAACTGAAATGAGAAAGGGAAGCAATAAGCCACGGTTCAAACTGGTGTACCACTTCTCTAGGTAACATATTAATTATTACTGTTATTATTATCAACTGTGGATACTTCTGTCTGCCAATTGTATAACAACAAAGCTAGAAGCATGTGTAAGTAAATGATTTAGTGCTACAATTGGCTGATGACTGCCCTGAAGAGTTTACTGTTTAAAGCAGTTCTTTTATAACATTGTTAACATTTATGATGCTACCTTTTTTCGCTTTGGTTAAGTTTCTCAGCACGAACCCATGCAACATAATAAAAAAATACTCTATTGCAGAACACTCTGAAAGTTAGCTAATGAACTATTTTATATGCTTTTTTCTGGGTGTTTGCAGAGAATATAGTCATTGGCCTCTTCATTTGGGGGATGATGTTGTTTTAAGTTTTTCTCAACGTAGAATGTATCTACAATACATTAATATTACTTCCAGAATTCTGGGTTAGCTAAGATAATATTTGGATTAGCCGAGTAAAAAAAAACAAATCAAAAAACATTTGGGACTTTCGGGGTCAGACATTCATTTACTGACCAAATTGTAGGAAGCGTTTGATAAAACTAAAGATGTCCCATTTTGTGACATCAACAAAAAAGCAATCCCCTTGAGCATGTCTAATTTATACTTTTTTTTATCAGATCTAATATTACTTCCAGAATTCTGGGTTAGCTAAGATAATATTTGGATTAGCCGATTAAAAAAAAAAACAAATCAAAAAACATTTGGGACTTTCAGGGTCAGACATTCATTTACTGACCAAATTGTAGGAAGCGTTTAAGATGTCCCATTTTGTGACATCCACAAAAAAGCAATCCCCTTGAGCATGTCTAATTTATACTTTTTTTTTTGTCAGATCTAATTATATACTACTAACAATTGGAAGTATATTCTTTCTTTTTTACATGGCTTACCTTTTTTTTTTTCTTTTTTTCTTTCCTGTTGTAGGTTAAATGCCCTTTATTAATGTCCAACAATTCTAACGCCACATGCAAAGCAATATTATCTAAGGCCCACTTTTCACTATCTCACTTGGTAAAATGTCATGTTATCATGTTGATGATCTCCTGAAATTTTTTACTTCACATACATACAGTTGATGAATGCACATTCACCGTTAATGCATACGAGTTTGTGGGTGCAGCGACATCGACTCTGCCATCAGCCCCAGAAGATTGTTTCCCTATTTTTGATACCGTTAATGAAGAAAGTTGTTGCTGATTCAGTGATTCTCTTTAGTCGGAAGCATTTTACATTTTTAGCTCAGTTTGCTTTGATGAATTCTGTTTGGTCGTAATTACTTTTCAAAGTTCTTGATTTGCGATCTAACTCTTGCGGGATTTGATTAAAAACATCATCGGTATTGGGATACATCACATTGTGAGCTTTATGCTGTTCAGGTTACCTACTCATTAGAGCTACTAAGGTTGATTAAAGGGAAAACAACTGTACAAGACATAATGATGAATTCATGTTTGTTGAACAAAAAAACAAAGAAAAGATTACACTCTCCACGTAAAAGTTCGTTTATTGGTGTTAATTCAAGTGGGATGGAAGCTTCTCAGCCTGTCCATAAACTTTTGTTTTATGTGTTTTTTTTTCATTTGTCCACTTCTTAGATGAGCTAACAATAACTTCACCAATAAACTTTGGTTCATGTCGCGTATCATGTAACCCGATTTTTGTTCTCGTTTCTGCTGGAACTTTTTTTCTCCACAATCGGATTACATATACACGTAAATAAACCGATTGTGAACTTCATGTATTCTATGTGATTATTCAAGTGAAGAAATCAGATTATGCACATCACCAACAAAAACCGATTTTGTCACGTGCCGTCGGGCCAATTTTTTTACTACAATCGGTTTATGTGGTGACTAACAACAACCGACTTATGTACCCAAATTGGGGATTTTTACATGTAATCGGTTTATGTGGTGCTATCGAATAAACCGAGGTTCGGGTTATAGTTTTGAAAAATTATCCCTTTTTGGGCGATTGGGACATGCAAATACATGTTTGTGGATCGTTACAACTCATACTTGTTTATTAGAAGCATTATCACCTTCTTATTCCCGACGAAATTGTTCTTGAGCTTGAATAATATCCTCAAGCATTATTTGGTTGACATTCTCTTCTTCATTCAACAAATTATCCAATTCGGTAGGATCGAAATCATGATAATCTGATGCACCCCCTTCTTCATCACTACTAGAGTCTTCATCATCATTATAAAGTTTCATTTTTGCTAAGAAAATCACAAACCCTAGTTTTTCTTTTTCCCTCTACTTCTTCTTTCCTCCAAACCTAAAAAAAAGAAAATGAATTTCTACTCTAATCCTAACACTATAATCAAACTCAAACACTAATTAATTTAACAAATATTAACTTAATTAATCATGGGCTATCATCGTAGAAATCCAAAGATTTCTAGTTTGCCTGGATGAAGGACGAGGTTTGAGTTTTCCCACTCGGACCAGACAGGACTCGGTTGTCCGTTTCCTTTTTTAAGTTTCGTTTTTTTTTCTTCCCAATCTAGCTTTCAACCATAGTTGGGAGGAAATCATAGTTACTCTTTAAATCGGTTTGGAATATGGGGTACTATATATGGAAGAAGCGAGAGCGAGCAACACCTATCTCCTTAGGATTTAGGAATACAATTGAGTGCGTTAGCGAGAAACCTAATTCACTTCTTTGCTATTGTGTTCTTGTATAGACGAAGATAGCGCGAAAAATGGATCTCGTGTGATTGCTATGTTCCCATATTTCAAATTGGAATTTGCATGATGCAAATTCCAGTTTTAGTAAAGTTTATTTAGTAAAGTTTATTAGCGTGTGTTGATATACCCTTTGAAGGAAACATTTCTAGTGTGGAGGAAGTGAGTTCTAACTTCATTTCCTTAATCATACGGCGATGGTAAGCTAATGTTCTTCAATCCTCAATTATTTGCATTTTTGAGTTTTATTCTCTTTGTAGTATCTTGTTGTTTTAGAAACCAACACGATTGGAGTAATGCCTTCAATCAATTACATATTGAAATTGGTTCAATGTATGATGTTAATCAAGGGAGATTTCTTGGGGATTTTTGTGATTTAATTGGGTTTGTGTGTGAGGATTTGCATAGGTATTTTCTAAGCGAAGTATCAGTGAGAAATCGCCGAGATAAATGGAATTGGTTCGTGGATTTTTCTTTGTATAACTAAGAATCGGGACGATAGTTTAGGAGTTCATTTGAACAAGGAATTGATGGTACAAAGTTGATGATTATTTGGTATTTTTTGACAAGAGGTTTTTGCCCAGAAAACTTGATTGAAAAAATAGCTTGCTTAATGGTGACGAATGGATGTTATTTTGTGTATGTTTATAACTTGTGTATGACGAATATTTGATTTCCTACCCAATTCGAATTTTGTAGAGAATGAGAAAGTATAAAGGGCTTAAAATACAATAGTTATGCTATCTCATAACTACAAGTTTCAAAGCGTTTGATAAAAATCCGGAAATGAGAAAGAGGGTAAAAGTTCTTACAACATTCTTTAATTATTTAGGTAATAGTATGGGTGATCTGTTGGTAGGTTTGATAATTCTCAATACCATGATTCTTGTGTGCAAGATTAGTTTGCATTTTGTGGTGGCTCGATTGAATACCTAACTTATTTTATACTACCGTCTAATGTAACCCAATTTATTATGTACGATCATCGTAGTAGTAACCCAATTAATTTTATATGACCAAAGTGAGCATATAACGATCATGTAATGTGTTATTTACTCGTGTCGATTTCACTTCATCCATGTCCCGACCAACTGCATCTACAATGGATGTTTAGAAAAAGTTATAACTAACAGGGATCATATTATGCTTCAACACTATGTAAATGTGATGGATATTTATGCCCAACACCATTCAATTAAAATTTAAATTCATTGTACATTACACTTGATCTACCTTACGGTTGAATTCAATGGACACTTAGGTTCAAAATCAGCACAAAACACTAAACAAAACCTAAATTCACACGGTACATTCATTATAATTACCACAATTCTAAGATATGTTCAAATCATTTCTTCAAGGTCACTCCAACCTCCAACATGCCCTCATGGATATCATTTCTTTAAACACTTAAGACAGATCCCGAACCAAATCTAAACGTGCGAGATGAGGGAGCGGCTGGCCGGATTTTTTAGAAAAATATTTGTTGTCTTTGGCAAGCATGAATGATTCTCCCACTTTCTTTTGTTCCTTCAACAGCTTTTGCGGCTGTCATGCAGCTCGTGGATGAAGATCTCTTTGAAACTGCTCATATAAATGCAAAAAAGAAGGAGAAGTGTCATTTAAGGGACTATCTTGTCATTTAATACCTATTCTCTACCGACCATTTCCACCGATTTGACTCCGTCCGTCTATGGAGGAAAAATCAAACGTCATCCTTCTACCCAGCGAACTTGAAATCTTTGGATTTCTTTGACGATATCACATTAATCATCACTAATTTAATAAGGATATATTAGGCATTAACATAAATAATGGATAAGGGGTTTCTAGAAATTACTTGTTAATGACCATATTTTGTCATGTAGCTATATGCCCCAATTAAGTGGCATAGACCCCAATTTAGGGAGGTAGAATTAAACTTAAGACTCGCTGATTGCATTGAACATGTTTGCCTCGCTGCGAAGCGCCACATTTAATCCTCGGCACACGCAATTTCAAACATCGTGCCTAGCTGGGCTCTTTTTTTTTTTTTAAGCATACGAGGGCTTATTGTGTCCTTTGCCCACATTTAAGTCTTATTCTCATTTTTCTTTCTTTGATAAATAAAAATAAAAACCCTAACGGCGCTAAACCTTTCGTTATCATCTCCTACCGCGGCACCGCCCTTGTTCAGTTTTTCCTCCCGATACTGATTATTAGTTTCTCTTCTTTCTCAGAACCCTGATAGTTCGTTCCAAGTGAGGATTTCTAAGACCCTAGCTGAAACCCACTATGAGGAGACCAAAATCCAAGAAATCATCAGTTCCTCAAGAAAAACGGCTATCCGAGGTACACGAAATCGAATTACTTGAATCATGGATAAATTCTGGAAAACCAGATTCAGGTACAAATCCATCAGCTATGAAACCATTACCATCAAAATCTCCAGTTGGTAAAATAGGTGAAGATACCTACTCTACTTATGTTGGTTGTACAAAATTTAAACAATTACCTATGTCAAAGAAAACTATTGATGGTTTAGTTAAAGGAAAGTATAAAGAAATGACTGATATTCAACGTGCTTCATTGCCACATTCATTATGTGGTAGAGATATACTGGGTGCTGCCAAAACTGGCTCTGGAAAAACTCTTGCCTTTGTCCTCCCGGTACGTTTAATCTTGATTTTTTCTTTTATATGCTAGTGATTGATGCATGTTTATCCGAATGATTACAAAGAATTACTCAGTCAGGTTTGGTAAAATTACTCAGTCTGGTTCACATCCTGATATTGCTGTTTTTGTCACTTTTAAGATAGGTCATCATCCTAATGTTATCACTTTAGAGGTTGTGTATGAGAGACAAAAATTGAAATATAATCTTGGGTTTGTTTTGTTGGTTCTGAATTAGACATTTCAGTGTAACACCTCCTAGCCATGAAACTATTTAGGATTAGAAAATACAGCCTATGCTCCAGTTGGTTGTTTTTTTGCAATGATTATAATAGTAATACAAAATGACAGATGCCTTTGTAATGTTAGCTATAAATCTGAATCAATAGGAGCATACAGTATCACATGAGTATCTAGTGAAGGTAATTGGGTGATCTAATGGTTTATGAAAATTTTGTGCGAGTTTGCCTGAGAATAAGAATTGCTTGTTGTATTATCATGAAGTTCAGATTTTATTTCCTGTCAGGTTGGTTTTCTAGTTATTATTCTCAAGCAAATACACTAAGCAATTATTATGGTGTTTAAACTCATAGTGTGTTGGTGAGTATTGGACACTGTGGTGATGCTGAGGCACCGGTATAGTTAAAACAAAGCAAACATGTTAAGAAATGTGTTTGTGTGTATAGTGTTGCTTGTATTTCGTTCTTCTATGTTCTTCTTTAGAAGTGTTAATTCTTTAGAAGAGTTAAAAAAAATTGTTGCTATGAGTTATCGGCCGTGTTCCGATACATTATCTTGTTTCATATAGCTAGGAATATGTTGTGGATGTTACAGATGTATTCTGATACATTATAAGTTAGGAATATGTTGGGGACGTGTTCCATTACGTACTCTAGTTTGTTTGTTGGTTGTTATATAGGTGGGAATTATGTGAATCGACCGGCCAGGCATTATGATTTTTCCTCTCAACAGTAAGTCAGATAGGATGAATATTAACCGGCACAAAATTTAATCTTGGGTTTGTTGGTTCTGAATTAGGCATTTCAGTGTCGTACCTCTTAGTTGTTTGATAAAATTCCTACAAGAAAAGAATTTATTTTATTTAGCAGGGAGGTTATGAATTCAAGATTTCTTCCTAATCTCACATTGCATTTTTGGTAAAGTTGATAATGCTCATTGAAAGTTATTTGGTAGTAGTGTAGTGATGCTTTCTATCTATCCTTTGATGAAGGCACAAGCCTAGTGATAAGCTGCCTACAGGCTACTACTTCTTTGTTGAGTCATGTTACAAGATTTCTTGATTTTTCTCTCTTATATAATTGCACTGGTAGCTAGATAGTTTTTCATGTTTATATGTTAGTGATTTGCCAAGTTATATTAACAAGTAGGCTGGTTTTTTACTCCCACAAGGGAATTAGCTGGTCAAATTTTTGAGGTACTGACTGAGGTAGGGAAGCACCATGGTTTCAGTGCTGGACTTCTAATTGGTGGACGCAAAGATGTTGGAGCTGAGAAGGAGCGTGTTAATGAGTTGAACATCTTGGTGTGTACTCCTGGACGGCTTCTTCAGCATATGGATGAGACTCCAAACTTCGATTGTTCACAACTTCAGGTCACGAGACGATTTGTTTGCTTTTTGGCTCTGGAAAAGCAAAAAAGGATTGAACTCTACTTTTTAGTTTAGAAATTTGTTACTCCTATTCGGTTACTGATTTGGCTATATTGCTAGCCAGGAAACTGGTTTTGGTGCTAGATGAAGCAGACAGGATTCTTGATGACGGTTTTAAAGCGGAAATGAATAATATTATATCACAGCTCCCAAAGCAGCGACAGACCTTACTTTTCTCGGCTACTCAAACAAAGTCTGTCAAGGATCTTGTAGATTGAGTTTGAAAGATCCAGAGTATATCAACGTGCATGAGGAGGACTCGGATGCCACCCCTTCTCTTTTGCAACAAACGGCAATTATTGTTCCTCTTCATCAGAAGTTGGATATGTTATGGAGCTTTATAAAGGCGCATCTGAAATCAAAGATTCTTGTATTTCTGTCAACATGCAAACAGGTAATGTTGTTGATGGCAGCCTACAGTCTGTTGGAATCGTTTGGCTTTCTTACCTTGGCAACATGCAATCATGGTGATTCATGATTGGGGACATATTTTGGTTGGATCTGTCACGATCTTTAGGTCTAATGTTTTGAATTATGAATTTTATATCTCTGTAAACTGTGTCTCACCTTTCATATCAAAATGGTTTCTTCTGAGCTCGCCCTTCTACAGGTAAAATTTGTCTTTGAAGTGATTAAGAAGCTGCATCCAGGAATTCCCTTAAAGTGTCTACATGGGCGGATGATCATATATTCCCAGTTTTGTGAGTCTGAAACGTGCTCAGTCCTCTTCTCAACCGACGTTTCTTCAAGAGCCAGTTGATTGGGTTGTACAGGTTAGCTTTTCTTACTTTCTTTTCCCCTCATTTCTGCAGTTGACATTTTTGTGTGGAGGTAATTTTGGTCTCAAGGGTTCTTATAGCTAATCGAGATGTTTGTTTAGATGCACTGTCCAGATGATGAAAAATCTTACATTCACCGAGTTGGTCGCACTGCTCGTAATTGTGCTGTAGGGAAATCTGTGTTATTTCTTGATCCCTCGGAAGAAGAAATGCTCAAAAAATTGCACTCAAAAAAAGTACTTTCTTCTTCTTTTTTTTCCTCCATCCTTCAATTGTTAGGTTTTGATTTAGTTATGCCCTGGGAGTAATTTAATCCAATATAACAACTTCGTCCCCTGCTTTTGTTGCCAAATTTATTTATAGAATATTTGTGCAGGCAAACATGAAAAAGTTGCAGTCAGTTTCTGGGTTAGTGGCTGCATTACTAGTTAAGTATCCAAGTCTGCAGCTTCTCGCTCAAAGGGCTTTCGTCACATATGTAAGATCTATACATAAACAGGGAGATAAAGAAGTGTTCGACGTTACAAAAGTTCCCATTCCTATGACCCCAAAGCTCCGTTTCTTGAATAAGAAAACTATATCAAAACCATTGCTAGAAGTTGTGGCTTCTCAAGAAGAGAATGCCACAAGTGATGATGTATCAATGTTGCTGAAACTGATAAAGGTCAACAATAGCCAGCCAGATGGTGAAGCTGAAAATGATCAGGATACGCAAATGGATGGAGGAAATAAAGCTACAAATGAGAATAATGTGTATGTTGTATCTCTTATTCACTTTTCTTCGGGCATCACCTTAGGATTTTCTATCCAACATACATTTCATTTCATACCCTTTTGCTCCAGTTAGCTTTGAACTTGGTCCAGCTTTACACATTCATTTCATACCCTTTTCAAATTAAAAGATTCAAACATTATTTTTCGTGGTACATAACACTATCTAGTGTTATACTGTAAAGATCGAGTGACTTGGATCATTTAATAACTAAAATTCACAGGGTGCACAATCTTATTCTGTTCATACCTCCCTAATGATTGTATTTGTTTTGCACCTCAATGTTTTGTTGAATATTCTAATCTTTTGGTACTTTTGCATCATGTAGCTTGGTAGCCAGGGTTCTGAAGAAAAAGAAGCTTAAAATAAATGCGCACAGGCCATTTGGGACAAGGCTTATCATTGATGAAGGCGATTTACTTCCTCCACTTGCAACAATTTCCAAGAGAGACAATGGCTCCATTGAAGTTGACAGAGGTACACATATCATTTACGTGCTTGTTTAAGCTATTTTTGGTTAGCGTCTGATATTATACGTTGACAGAGGAAGAAAGAAAGACTAGAAAACCTTCTTTTAGTGTTTGAGCATTTGGAAAATGGAAACCGTTGAGTATGGTGTTGGGTAACCCATTTTGACCTCAGATGATCCCAATATTTTAAGCAACAGAATAATATAGATCAATCGGTCGCATAGGTTTTTTGCTCCAAAACATGTCTAACCAATATGCTTTTGCTAAGTAAACAGGCTCAAGGTTTTAGTTTATAGTAGAAATTAAAATTGTCACGGATTGAGGTATAGGCCAATGGCTTTCCGATTGTCTTAGAATAAGGCATCAGTTTGTGGTTTCTCCACCGTAATCAGCCTTCTTGCTTTTTGTCCATCACCAATTTCTTATCACACTCCAAAATTAAATGAGTTCCTTTCGATAAATGTGGAGTCTTCCATGATACAAGAACAACAAAACCAATGCTTTCTTTTTAAGTTAACAAAACCACTTGTTTCTTGGATGTATGTGGTACAAAAAGTGTCTGCCTAAATCAAGTAAAGCTGGATAATCGTCAATGCTTATATTATGTTTTTCTCTTTTCTCACTGGTGTTTGTCATTCATTACAGAGTCTATAAAAGCATTCCGTGCGAACCAACTGGAAGATATGAAAAAACGGGACAAAGAGGATAAAGTTTTGCAAAAAAAACGACTTCAAGAGAAGCGAACAAAGCAGAAGGAGAAGAGAGGGAGAGATGAAAAAGAAAGCGACGAAGATAGTGAGCTTACCTCTGGATCAGATAGAGAAGAAGCAGGTGCCAGATCCAACAAGAAATTAAAGACACATTTTAACAGCGGTAGCAACGACGGTGGGAGGGCCAAGAGGGACAAACTTGAAATTAATCCAGACTCAATTTCTCTTGCTGAACAGGAAGCCATTGCTCTCAAGTTGTTGAGTTCCATGCACTCTTAGCTGATTGATATTTCGCAAGTGCGAATACTGAAATCCAACTGCTTTTGAGTACAAGTTACCTTCTAATGTGAACTTTTATCTGTGTTTTAACATATTTCCCCCTTCTTTTTCTCATAACAGTTTTGATATCTGATGTAGAAAGAAAAACCAATTATACTATATGTGCCTTCTTTAAATACAATTGTTTGGAAATTTGTGGGCAGTCGATGAACCTAGTGATAAGTTCGACTGGATGGTTTCCCCTTTGATCTGTCGATCGTAGATAGACTGGATCTCGTCCGTGCTATTCTCATCAGTTTTGGTACTCCTTCTTTAGGAAACGTGTAATGGATCTTTTTTTTTTTTTTTGGCGTTGTTGGACTAAACCGTATTTTCCCCAAATTCAAAACCCTCAGAAGTTGCGAACATCAATTATAGGGATGTTGAAATATACTAGCATACATTCCCAATAGTACCCCATCCGAAATGCCTTAACTAGATCTACCGCCATGGAACTTTCATATTCACTCTTCATCTTATTACACAAGAAAGATATTCCATCTTCACACCTCTAATAAACCCTAATGAAAACCCTAGTGAGCATCAATCATGAGTAATCCAAAACTGATTACAATAAGATGAAGAGAGCATTGGGAATTTCAAAAAGGGTTAAATCGGAACTGATTCGACAACAACAAAAATGGTACGTAAAACATAAAACAACACAGAAAAACCTAAATCGTAGATTTATTGGGGAACCCTTTATTCAATCTCGTTCTTTTTGTTCAAAAAATGATTTTCCTAGAGAGATTACCAAATTGTTTACTGAGAAAGATCCTTCTACTAGTTATAGATTTGATGAAGAACCGAATTTCATTTTTGATGTATCTAAGTTAAGAGATAAATTACTTGAAAATGCTTCTGATTCGGTGAAGATTGAAGGAATTTTGGATTCTAGTTATTTGTTTCCAAGACATGGGAGTTCGGCTTTTATTGAGTTACTTAATCAGCTAAGGTCACGGCCTCAATTAGCACTGTAGGTATAAATTTTGATAACTTTTTAGGGTTCTGAAAATAGTGTGATGTAGAGTGTGGATGAGTATTATGATGTAATGGTGTATGATTTTGGAAGTGTTTAGTTGGAGATTTAAAAAAAATCATGAAGGTTGGGCTATGGAAACAGAGGAATATGCCAAGGGGATTGGATTTATGGTAGAGTTAAGGATGTTGACCTCGCCGGAGTTGAGTTGTTTATGGAGGCTTCTAGTGTGGGGAGGAGGACGGCTTCGACGTATAATGCCTTAATGTCAGCGTATTTGTACAATGGTTTGGATTGGAAATGTCGGAAGTTGTTTATTGAAATGAAGAAAGAAGTTGTTCTTATTATTGTTACTTATAACATTTTAACTTCACTGTATGGTCGATTGTGTTTGGTACCTTACATGGAGAGGATATTTTTGGAGATAAAGGAGGTGAACCTCTCTCCTAATATAACCACTTATAACAATCTTATTTCTGGGTATGTTACTGCTTGGAAATTTGATAAAATGGAGTGGATGTATTCATTCATGGAACAAGGACTTGTCAAACCTGATATTAAAACCCATTTGTACATGCTTCGAGGTTATTCGCATTGGAAGAAAGTGGATAAGATGGAGATTATTTATATAACCACTTATAACGATCTTATTTCTGGGTATGTTACTGCTTGGCAATGTGATAAAATGGAGTGGATGTATGCATTCATGGAACAAGGACTGTAAACCTCGATATTAAAACCCATTTGTACATGTTTCGAGGTTATTAGCATTGGAAGAAAGTGGATAAGATGGAGAGTATTTATGAATTGGTTAAGGATCATGTAAATGAGAAAGATGTGGTACTAGTAAGAACCATGATTGTCGATCTTTCGTGATTCTTGATACGATAGGGTTAGGAAGATTGAAGCATTGATGAAGATTATCCCGGAAGAGGATTATAGGGCTTGGTTACATGTGAAGCTAATTAACGTTTATGCCCAAGAGAACTTAATAAAACGCATGCAGAGTTATATTAATGATGCTTTTAATCGTAACACTAGGGTTGTAACAAAGAATGTGATGTTAGCAATCATAACAACTTTTTTCCGTTGCAATGCTGTGGAAGAGCTGGCGAAATTTGTGAAGCAGGCTGAGTCTGCTAGATGGAGGATATGTCGATCCTTGTATCATTGTAAGATGGTCATGTATTCATCACAAAATCGGCTGGAGGAAATGGAAAAAAGTTCTTGAAGAGATGGAACAATCTAATATTGAGCCATCAAAGAAAACATTCTTGATTATGTATAGGGGGCCTACACGGATTATGGTCAAAGAACCAAAGTAGAGCAGGTAGTTGGAGCAATGTTCAAGCATGGATTTGAAATTCCTAGGGATACGTTCTCATCCTAAGGCACCCTAGTTATTGTATTGCGCCATCTTTTTCATGTCGAGGCTATGTCCATTTGCTTCAGCTAATCGTTGGATATCGTATTTCACACTGGGGTAGAGAACTTCAGAGCTAGAAACAAGGCACAAGTAAGGTTTTTTTTTTCTCGTATTGTTCATCAATTAATTAATCACTAGAAAAGCATCCAAAACCAGTACAACTTGCTCATTTTTACCACCGTTTGTGGTGCAAGAAACATTTTACCTTTTATGTATAAAATTGGTTGTATTTTTTTGAAATAATGATACGTTAACTTCTAACAGACATTGCTCAAATTTTTTCTTTAACAATAGTAATAGATGTAGTAAATGTTTTACCTAGTAATTGTGAATTACTAAGAGTGGTATGTTTTAGGAATTAACATCAAAGCTTTATCCTATCATAGTCAGTTTTTTTCTTGAGGTATTCTGGATTTAGTAGCGAAACTTTGTTGTCCCATGCTTAACAGTTAATGTTGGAGAAAAATGAGTTTTATTATTTTGGTTTTATAGTCTTGGTAGGAATGGAACTTATGACCTTTGGGTCTCTAAGAGCACTTACTCATTTTTATATGGGTGAATGAAATAGAACCTTTAGTCCCACATTGGGTATAACTAAAGAGGTGATCCACTATATAGCTATTCCTTTATGGATAGTTAGTAAAATAATGTGGGTGTAACGGGTGGGGCAAAATATTTTTGTTTCACTATGGCTTGGGCTTGGGCTCGGGCTCGTGCTTGCGCCGTGAACTTAGAAGAACCAAGACTTGTCTTTTGACAAAATTCTTTTAAATTATTTCCTTAAATATTTTAAAATCGTCTGACCAGGCGCAATATCTTTTACTTACCAAAAACTCATGTGCAATAATGATCGATTTAATTGATTTAAATTTTCTTTCCATTTCAAACTTTATTTGATTTAAAAGAATAAATTAAATTGGTTGTTTTATTTCCGTTTTAATATTTACTTTATGGCTTCATGCAAGGAATTGATTAGAGAATCAATTGTCATTCTTTTGTACCTTTCTCATTTTCGCCTATAAAAGAGACTCGAATTCCTCATTTCAATTTGTTTCCGGAAGAGCTATTATCCTCTTCTTTTCGTCTCTCTCCCTCTGTGTGATTTTTACATTCTTTGTGCCATTCTTGTTGAGTTCGTAAGAGTAGGAAAGTCTTGTAGTGCTAACGAAAGTGTTGAACGAGGCGGTTTTATCTTGGATACGACTTGACCACAGAGGTATAGGCATCACTCATTCTTGAGGCGTCTTAGGTCAACTTATCGTGTTAAGGACATCGTGTTGAACATGTGACTCGTCCTCTGTTTCTTGTCCATTGAGTGTTTATTTACCTTTCAGAAATTTATTTCTAACATCTTCACATCTTATTTTAGTGTTTTATTGTTACTCAGGTTACCTTGATTAATACCATGGGATTGGTGAGTAGATAAATGGTTTCTCTGGGATCTAACTAATAGCTTAACAGTTAATACCATGGGATTGGTGAGTAGATAAATGGTGTCTCCGTGATCTAGCTAATAGCCATAGAAGACCTTGCCAATCGCATTCTTCTGAGCCCATTTTAGAATGTTCAACTCTGGTAGAAAAATCCATAAAAACTTGCAGTTCAGGTACAATATGCGTGTTGAAATCCCATAAGCAGTAATTTATACCCGAAAATTGGCTTAACAAGTCTAGCTTGCATTAGTACTTACTATGCGCTGCGACTGATCTCTTCATTTGGTCACTAATTTCATGAGAATGTGTGCTCAAGCGTGAATTCCAATGTTAAATTGCTGAAGACTTTTGGAAAGTGAAACAACCTGCCAATGTTACCTCGGTTTGTATGCTAGCCAGATACTGTATAAAATCAGCATCCGAGAGAGACCCATGGAGCAGTATTTTCATTCTCTTGAATGTCGGTTACAAATGAAGATATTGTTTGCCCAGTGTTAAGAGTGCATTCTTTATTAGAGGTACATAATTTTGTCTCAAACATCTGAAATAACAAGTTAAACCCCTACAGAACTCAGGGAACTGCATAACTTAATTTAATTTGCAGATTGTTTATGAAGGTTTTAGGTCGAATCTCTCAACAATTTTGCTTGTTCGAATGCACTTCATCCCACTTTGGTGTGTCATTATGTTAAATTTATACTACATTATTGTCGATTATTTTATCACTTACAGTTACAAACTGTACAAGAGCATTGTTGTTTTCCTTCTATGATTTTCTTGGAAACCCAGACTTGGTTGAAAGAGAATTATTCCAGACAACTACACCAACAGGTTTATTTATTGCGCAAAACTTTTGTTTATTGTTCTGCTCCTGGTCATCTTGTTTTACTTGTTCATTCATTCTACTCCTTGTGCATAATTCCATTTATTACTTATTACTAATGTAAGATGAACTGATTCGTCTTCCTTGCGCAAGTGAGGTGGAGAGATACTTGTCATTATATATATTGGAGACGAGAACTGCACAGATGCTGGTATTTAATTGAGATAGCATACAAGCGAGCAACTCATTTCCCTTGCAGAAGAGAGATGTGACAACTACACCGCCACCCCTAATTGATTGCCAAGCAGTATAAGGAATTTAACTCTGAACTATGGTTCTTTGATAATGAATAGACCCACCTATACTGACCAATAAGAATTCGGCAAGGCCAAGGGTAGGCTCAGGCTTCCCGCAGCTATTCATTATCTTGTTTGTCATTAGCTGCAGAATTTGGATTCAATTTTTAATTGTCAGTGATAGTAATTTCTAACAATAGGCAAATACTCGGCATCACAAATTCTCAGTATCGACCATCAAATTAATAAGCTATGTCGTGGATAAAATCATAAAATTAGATCACATACCCCATTTTAAGAATTAATGCTTGTGCTAACAAAAATCAAAGTTGACAGATCCTATTACATGGATCATCGGTACACACAATATTACTCAATAACCAATTTGGTCGAGGAGGTAGTTACACAAAAATATGGTGGTCAATACACCCATAACCACACCCGTAACCCAAGTCAATTCGGGGTTCCCAGAATAAAAGGCAAAAAACCAGATCTCTCCCTATCTTCTCTAACAAAAAA
The DNA here is from genome assembly GCA_023531295.1 of Papaver armeniacum. Classification (NCBI taxonomy): domain Eukaryota; kingdom Viridiplantae; phylum Streptophyta; class Magnoliopsida; order Ranunculales; family Papaveraceae; genus Papaver; species Papaver armeniacum. The sequence goes on from JAJJWW010011833.1 coordinate 235,429, forward strand.
AATCTATCATGTCAGCTTTCAGTAACTTTCAAAACCCAAGTTAGGGTGAAGAAAAGCGCACAAGTATCCGGTTGTTACATTGGTAAGATTTTTATTTTAATTTCGATTTTAGTTGAATTCTTATGACTCTGTCTGGTTTTCTTAGCGATCGAGACCTATTTCTTTCTTGCTTATTCGGGTTTTATCGGTTTATTGAAATTCATCCTCTATTTTTCAGATTTTTCGTTGGAGAAACTTCAATTGCATAATCCTTCATCTGCTTAAAGGTATTATCCTTCATCAAAGGGAATTGTAGCCCATATTTGATTTTTTGTTCTTATAGTATAGTGATCATTGATTTATAGTAGTGGTGTCTTTAGGGCATCGGATTTCATAAATTTCAATAACCCAAGTTTCAAAATCATCTCGATTGGTTTAGGATTTATTACTTTATTTGTTAGGTCAAATTTAAAATGCATGTGTGTTTTATTGGTTTGTCTTTGTTATTTCGATATCCATTTTCAAAGGCATTTACGCTTTCATCCTCAGTTATTTCAGTTTAAAGAAAAATTCTACTTACTTTTGTTTATTGTTTCAAATTTAATTCCTCGTATACCCTTTACATTTCAAGTAACCATTCCAAACTTTCGTTGCTTGGTTATTCAATTGCTTCCGCACTTGAATTTTCATTACGATTCAGTCATTTTATTTCCTTATTCCTTGTGCAAACAAGGCTGCTACTTGATTTGTACCAATTTTAATGTTTAGACTGAGAGCCTTTAACTTCTAGCACTTGCAGTTTTAGTTGATGCACCCCATAGTTTATCAGTCTTTCATCAATCAGTAGTTAGGTCGAGGTTGTTTCAGTAAAGTGTTCCCTGGAGTCCTTTTTGTTTTGTTTTGTATTGTTTGCACTTTTTGTTTTCTCCAGTAATTATTAGGTCATGTTGTTTTATTTTGGGGAGGTGTTCTATTTGCCCTTATCTTTGCGGAAGTGGGTCTTTATTTTTTTGAATTTTTCGTTGGTTGTGCACTTGCTGTGAGACTGCTCATGAATCTTTGGAGGTTGTGCACTCAATGCGATACTGTGGAGTTATGTTATATAGACAATTACACCCCCAGTTGTGCAACATCTTTGTGGGTACTTGTTATTTGGTAAGATGAAACACTAGTGTTTTCTTTTCTAGTTGGCTTTATTTTGGGTGCTCCTTCCTTGGTAGTTGGAGATGTATATATATTAACAAGATCAATGCTTCCGTCAACATTTTCTTCTTGGTTTTCTTCTTTCGGAGTGATTTGATAAGCAAATTAAGTGTGGGTGAAATCTTAATGATGTGTAAAGCACTCTTATGGTGCATACCAATATGATAATCAAGTTGTATTCTCTGTGGATAAGCCCCAAAGACATCATCCCAAATCGGGTCTTTGCTTAAATCAAGCTTTTTGTGTCTTACATGTCATTAATGGTAACATGATCTTCTAGTTTTCTGTTGCATAATATTATTTGTTTTGTTATTTGCACCCACTTGCAGTAGTACTCACAGGGGAACTCGAATGAGAGCGATCCAAATAATACAACCGTGAGTAACTTTATCTCGACACCGGGTCATAACAATTTCATTTTAACATATTACTGACCTTTTTTAACAACACCAGATATTTGTTGGTGGTTTGGACTCCAATGTCTTGAGAAAACTTGAGACAAGTTTTTAGCCAATTTAGAGAGTTATCCCATGTGAAAATACCTCGTAGGAAAATGTTGTGGGTTTGTTCGGTTCCATAATAGGTAAAAGGATTTAGCCTTAGTCCATTTGCAACCTCTAAGGAAGCTTTGCGGTCCCTCTAATTTTTTGTGTTAATTGCATATGGTTCCTTCCAGGACTTGTGCGGGGGAGGCTTTGCGATGTTGAATGGAAGTCGGTGGGTGGTTCAAACATCCGAGCTTTCATGGGGACGTGATCCATCAAATAAACAGTAGCTTTATGCCCTTCGCTTAAATATTGCTCTATTTAAGTGCTACATCCATGACTAACAAACTAACTTTTGCCTAAATTTAGGATCAATCCCGTGGTATGGTTCAGCAACATGCAGATCCAAACTAGTGGCTGTTTGTTTTTGGTAGTATGTCACGGATACAATGGAGGTTATGAAGCCTATGGATATGTTTCGGTTGCTCAAGATCCTAACATGTATTCTTACCAAGGCTATGGTGGTCGGGATATGGTAACTATCAACAGCACCAACAACAGGTATGATCTCGTTCTTTCTCTCTTTTTCTGATTATAAGTTTCAACATCTAATTTATCATGTAAATTATAGCCAAGATAATAACTCTCGAACTTAATTTTGTTTTTGCTTCTTCCGGTGACTGATCGGATAGCCGGTATCAATGTGGTGGGCAGATAAAAGCTATATTTTTCGGAGTAAAGAAGAGGTCAGTCTCGGTAGTCTAATGGGCGTTTCATGTATCCTAGTTAGAGCTCATATATGCCCATTTCTATGCACGATGAATGGGCGCTAGCTTAGGGTAGTAAACTTGAAGAGATTGTTATTTTTCTGGGTTTTTCTTTTTCTTTTCTCGGGGTTTTATGTCTGTGTATGCTTTATCTTTCTTTGTGATGCTTGTGAGCTTCAGGCGATGACAACATTATGTGACATTATATCCGGTTTAAAGTCAAGTATGAACTTTTTCTTGTTTTTCTTTTTTTTGATGGGATTTTATCATGTTGAAATTTCTGGTTTTTTTCTCGTTTAATCCCGAGTTATAAAGTAAAATTTGGGTTTGATCAAATGTATCTCAGTGTCTAACCTAGTCCGACCTAGGATTAATTTTGGGGTGAAACCAAGAATCCAGCATGGACCTTTCATCCTGGACGGAAACGTCTTGAAAACTAACCTAGATGTTGTAATGTCATTTATAAATGCATTACCAAGAATATTGCAACAAGAATGAAGTTTGTTTTGAAAGGTTTAGTAAGTTCCAATCAATATGCCTTTATATCTGGAAGATTTATCCAAGACAACTGGCTTATAAGATTGTAAGGAATTATCACAAGACTAAGGGGTCTCCTAGGTGTGCTTTGAAAATAGATCTTCAAAAGGCTTATGACACAGTGAGTTGGGAGGCCATTAGAGATGCTATGGAGAAATTTGGATTTCTAAGTAAATTTATTGAATGGATTATGGTTTGCATTTCTTCTTCAAGATTTTCAGTTATGGTGAATGGTTTTTCCATATGTATTTTTTTGGAGCTCATATAAGAATAAGACAAGGGTGTCCTTTGTCACCATACTTGTTTGTAATGGTGATGGAAGTTCTAGTGTATTGTTAAAGCAGCAAGTTACTTGGCTCTTATGGTGCACCCAAAGTGCAAAATTACTCAGCCCGACACATCTTTGTTTTGAAGATGATATCCTAATTTTCTTTAAGGGCAATGAGAAGTCTGCTCAGGTTCTTGTTATTGTGCTTGCTAGATTCAGTAAGTTCTCTGGGTTAGTCATTAATAATCAGAAGACTTCAAAAAAAAAAAAATCTGATGTTGATTAGAGATTTATGAATGCTATTATTAATTGCTTATCTTGCTCTAAAGGAAATTTTCCTGTGAGATACTTAGGGGTTCCTTTAAAATCCACCAGACTTTGTTATATGGATTGCCTCCCACTTATTGACAAGGTAACAAAGAGAGTCAAATCTTGGAAAGCAAAACATATGGCTTTTGATGGCAGATTATTGTTAATAAGACATGTCTTAAGTGGAATGGTATATTTATGGTTCACATGTTTTGTGCCGCCCAAGAGAGTTATAAAAGAGCTAAATATTATATTTAAAAAGGTTTTATGGTCTCGGATCGAGCTAGGGAGGAAACATAACCCAGTAAGTTGGATTTAGATTTGCACCGAAGAGAAGGTTGGTGGGCTTGGAATTAAAAATCTGGAAGTCACCAATGTTGCTGCAAATTTAAGGCGTATATGGGATATTAATTCTGGTAAGGAGACAATCTGGACTCAATGGATTCATGCAAATCTTATAAAAGGCAGAGATTTTTGGTCTTTAAATGTCCCTCAAGATTTTTCTTGGAGTTGGAGAAGAATTCTTGAGTGTAGAAGTACTGCTCAACAATTCATGGTGTCTGTATTGGTAATGGAGAAACTAGTAGTTTCCTTTATGGTTTCTGGCATCAAAGAGGAAGAGTTTGTGATTGGCTACCTCAACAGTCTATTCAAGATATGTGTGAAAAATGCCAAGATGACTCTTGCAGATTGTATGGAGGATAATTACTAGAGTTTTCCTAATTTGCGGTCATAATGTGGATTGTCCTAGTTCTTCTGGAGTTCTTTGGGAGAGGAATTTGATAACGAGAGATGCAGATCTTCCTATTTGGAAAGCTAGTATTAAAGGTGAATTTTATATGCATCACACTTACAAAGCTCTTTGTGGTAATGTTGTTGAGGTAACTTGGCACAAAATTATTTGATTCAAGAATAGAATCCTAAGGCATTTCATTATTTCTGGTTCTTTTTGAGGAGGTTAAAAACAAGATTTGAATTATTGAGAGGTGGGGTTTGACTGAGAATGCTGGTTGTTTACTTTGTGAAATTGACATTGAGGATGAAGACCACTTATTTTTGAATGCCCTTTCTCAAAATCTATTTGGATTGCCCTTTTAATCAAAATGGGGTGTACCAGAGCACCTGGAGCTAATTGGGAAGCAAAATTGCAGCGGTGTATTGATACTTTCAGAGGGGATGAAGCTATTGCTTGTTTGCGGAAACTCTGCCTCAATAGTTTTGTTTATCACATATGGAGAGAAAGAAATAAGAGAGCTTCTTCTACTCAAAGCACCAGTGCTGATGGAGTTAGCTACCTGATAGTTAATGATGTCAGATTGAAATGTATCTCTGCAAATCTTGTAGAGTTGGACAAACCTCAGGTTAGGGAGCTGATGGATGGATGGGGGATAACCCCTTCTAATCAATATAATAAAATAGTACCTTGTTCTTGGCTACCTCCCAGTGAGAATGAAGTTATGATCAACATAGATGGATCAAGGAAGGATGATTCAGGTGGTAGTGGAGCTATTATAAGAAATCATCTAGGTCTATTATTCCGCCGCTTAAGGCGGCTAATTCCACCTTCTTGTGGTTTCTCATTAACTTCAGGGTGCTGAATTAGGCTTCAAACTAGCTAAATTTAAAAGATTAAACATCTTCATGCCAATACAGATTCAACGGTGGTCTACAAGTTGCTTACTGCTAAGAATCCCTCCCCTTCCTGGAATGTTCTTCACATATGGAGACATATTGTGCACTTAAGACTAATATTTGAGGCAATTAGATTTTCTTATGTCTTTCGTGAAACGAACAGGGCCGTTGATCACCTGGCAAATATTCATCCCAAAGTGCGCTTTTGTTGAAGTCGATCCAAGCGGTTTTGACAACAAATCGATAAGTATTATAGGAGGAGGATAGTAATCATAAAGTCTATTTTAGACAGCAATTTATTTTTATTTTTTATTTTTTTCTGTTAGTTGCTTGTAATGTTCTGGGTTCTCCTTAAACCCTGTGGAATGTGTCAAAACCAAAAAATAGAAGAAAAAAAAGTGTTAAGGTGACTTGAAAAGGATATCAATCCATACTGATTCTTCATTTTTCTACCGATCCTTTGTACAATCGAGATGCAAAAACAGATAAGGTACAATCTACTGGGTTGCAAACCCAATAATTTTGTAAGAAACTTGTTTGTCATGGTTAGGGGCCTTAGGGCTAAAAATTCATGACAACAACTACAAGCTAAAGCGGGCTTGAGAAATAAAATGATATACTAAGGGGTGAGCAGCGGATGGGCGATGCATTGAGCCACTCGTGTCTAGTGCATCAGCGTCAAGTTTCTCACCCAACGGATTTAACATCTTGGGGTGAGCGAGGCGAACGCAAGTTTATGGATTTAAATAGTCCCAAAGTAACAAATTAAGAACAAAATGATACCTAATTTTCAGAAATTGATTTAAGGTTTCAATTACATAATCGTTCTTTAACTAGCTAATTCAGTCGTAACCTTTTGACCACTGAACATTTTGCCTAAGAAGATTCAAGAAAATGAAGCTAGAGATGCACAACTGAAAGAAGAAATATCGAAATTAATTTCTGGTACAACCAGTTGTTTGGGAATTGATTTTGAATAGTATAACCAGCATTTGTTGTTTGGGAATTGAATTTGAATACAAGTTAGATTACAGTGGGCGGATGTATCATTTAAATTAAGGAATATAGTAATGAGTACATATTTAGAAAAACACTTGATTCAGGATGATTCTACGTTGACAACCAAAAATACCGAGTGAAATCCCGTGGACAGATCGTGCGGCAGAGGGGAGCGTTCACAACATCAGGAGGGTAAAGGCTTATGTGGGTCCCGGCACTCTCCCACCTCTCCTCACACGGTTTTATCTGCGGGATTTACTCCCGGTACAACAATCATTACTAACATCTGTAGGTATAAGTGTCACCAGCGTCCAGTCCACTAAATTGACAGATTTGAAAAATCCATCTGCATGCAGTCATCAATAGGCGGATGGGTGGCCATCCGCCAAATTGGCGAACAACGCGATCTCTCTAGTGGGATTATAGTGCAAGTTATGATTTTCACCTTGTGTTTCTGATATTGTGTTTCTACTGGTTTCCTTCAATAGTTTTCATTGTTATGCCTATGTAACGACAGTAATTCAAGTTTGTAACTAGTTAGCACCAACTTCTTTACCAATCAACAACATAAAATAAAAATGAATAATGTTTTAGTCGACCTTCTTTGGCGATTAACAAAAAAAAATAAAAAAATAAAAAATGTTTTAGTCGGACCTTTGCTTGAGATTTGTGAGAAGTTTACTTGATGATCTGCATGGGGGCAGAAAAATCATCAACATTTTAAGGCTGTTCATTCAATTCTTCTCCTAGCAATTCTTTGATGTTGCTAGTTTACGATGTTTGAGCTCTATGTTCTCTGAGTGGCTGACCACGCATTCTAGAAAGGTAACAGAAGGAATGGATACAGCCTTAGTACTCGATTGAGAACAGCAAATGCACTTGTACTGGAGTTCCATGGAAATGGCTAAATTTAAACACCAAGAGATTCACAAGAACTTTAGGCTTCTTGCACAAACAGATTTTTCCTATTCTCTAATTCTCTCTCTGGATTAGTTGTTACAGTAATGAAATCAGACTCAGGGTGCTAAAAATTAAACCAAGAAGAATTGAAGAATATGAAGGTATGGAATGCATTTATGTGCAAACTGTAATGTGCTAAAACTGACACAAGCAAGCAGATTACCTAATGGAGGCACCTCCACATTAGGAATACCTTTGTCATCGATACGCACTCCATTAAACCCATTTTCAGCTACCCCGGCCCCTAAATCTCCTGGTATGATCGTCTCTGCTTTAATAGCTTCTGTAACCTTTCTTAGCAAAAGGAAAACTCCAATGCGTTTTGATACGACATAGAAAACAGCACAAGAGAACATGAAGCAGCCACCAAACAATATTAACCTGCCAAAGAATTACCACCATGAAGAATGAGAAGAGGTGGAGGTGGACGGATAGGAGGTAAAACAAGTCATTCTTTATTTGCTGTACCTCTCAAGAACATCTTGACGCTGCATAATGGTTAGCAGGTTTTGGTCCGCATTAGAAAGCGGCGGTGACCCTTGTATTCACTTTCTGCCTTCTTCAATAATCCTGCTGATTCATCTGTAAAAGACAACCATCAGATTTATAATGTCATTATGCGAGGCACAGTAATGAAGCTAGGCTATTATATAGAAATGAAAACCTACCAAAAGTTGCCAGCATATTTTCACTTCTTTCAACAGCGGGAAATGGTATTTCCTTTAACATCTAACACCGTACAATACAGACAAGTAAGAAAGACTAGATAGTCAATGCTGAACTAGTGGCGCATAGAGTGAAGTTCAACCATAATTGTCAACTGTTCTAGCAAACTAAGGTCAGTTTATAAATACTGCTAGGTTATAAAAGTGATACATGCCATGTTCTGCACCATCCTTGTTCGTCTTAAAAAGTGATACATGCCATGTGGGAATGCGGTAACACTGGATAACCTACAGCATATAAGAAATAAATCTCTATCAACCAAATACAAACATAGTACTTATTGTAAATTGCGCCCCAATTGTGGACTCCTCTCCACCTCCTAAAAGAAGTTCCTCTGTCATCACTAAAATATATTGAAATATTAGCACGGCAGAACTAAGTGACAGAGGATGGAAACCACTTTGGAATAGAATTTCAAATCCAAACTTTCTTGACTTGGAGAGTAATTCTCACTTAGATAGACATAGGTATTGGGCCTTTCGATTGGGACCCATACCAAAAAACGGATCATAGAGTTGGTTGGTTACTCCAACTAATACTACTTTCAAAAACTCAAAACCTTTATTTATTTAAAGCAAAAGAACTCGTCACCTTTGTCTGAGCAGCTTTTCTCATATTCGTCTGCGCTTGCAGATTAGCATTCCTCAGTCCCAAATGTAAACTACAGCCATTAAACATGTAAATAACGGCTTTATCCCCACCAAATGAAAATATATAATCCCAAACGAAGAGAGAGACAGAGATAGATAACCTTTGGTACTGATCCTTCCAAGATTTCAATGTCGATTGAGCGGACTGTACTTGCTCTTCCGTAAGCAACTGCTGTGCCAGAAGATCAAGTCTGAATTGCAATGACCTAAGTAGGGCCAACCCATCTTGCGCAAGACCATTCAATCTCTGGTGAGAATTCTCTTCTTTTGTCATTCCATCAACAGATGTACCAAACGCCTCAATGGCTTTCACATTGTTTTCAACGCTTGAAGATGTCTCTTCCCATTCTTTGATCACTTTCTCTACAGCTTGTGTAACCTCATCATCCATTATAACCTACAAATTAGCCGTACAAGTATAAGAAATTTTAGCACATTTAACCCAATTACATAGCCATTATAAACTAACTCAAGAACTTCAAAATTCTATCAGGATTTGAGGATTTTGAGTCCATGGGTCTTCACAATACCACTTAAATTCAATGTTAACAACTAATTAAACAAATTTAAAAATTAAATGAAAAAACTTTACAGCAAAATACTAAATCAAACAGTAGAATCATATCATATCAAGATACAAAATTAGATATTAGATTTAACCAGGGAAAGCCAAAGAGATTAAAGAAACATTAAATTTTGTTAAGAAATAACCACCCGCAAACATGTGCCATAAACAAAAAAATACAATTAAATCATAACACCATATTCGGAAGTTAGCTTACTTATGACCCTACTGTTCAGACTAATGCTAGCTCAAATATGCTTTATTCTATGATTACATTGCAGAAAATCTGCCCAAGCAAAATAAGCAAGTACTACACAAGTTAACGTAAGAATCCCAAGGGTATCGTGTAGGTCTAACATGCAGCCAGCTTAACAAAATTCTGTCTAATGCATCCAAAAAACTTCCCCTAATAAATTAAATGCCACAGAAAAAAGTTAATATACAGGAGAAATGAGAAACCTACTTGAGAACCAGATTCTTGTTTCGAGAAGGCCTAAAGGAATAGTTCCAGACCACTTATTGTTCTGCCCGTACCTACAACCATCAGAATTAAAAAGTAACTAAAAGCTCAGAACTTAAAACATCCAGCCAGTAACGGCATAAGGTCGAGGACTGTATATGTGGGGGCTTAAAAATAAGACTGGCATCTAAGCTGCACCACAACATATAAAATCACACAGGTATAAAATTCAAATTCCTAGTTTTTACAGGTTGCTAATTTCACTGATCCAATACGCCATGCATGTATTGTACCGACTACCCCATACATTACACAAAATAGCTGATTTATGAATATCATACACCCAAACCGAAACTAAAATCTCTAATTTATACAGTATTGAGTACAGGACATAACTCTAACAACTAACAAGGATAACCTTACAACTACATGATCTCCAACGGTGACATAATCGATTAAAGTCCAACTGAGCTATAACAAGAGAAATTAAGGCCAGAATTACGACATAAGCAATAAAACTGACCTATACGAGGCCACGCACTAACGAGGAATGCATTTCAGCTGAAATCACTTCCAGGCCCCTAAACATGAGTGCCAGTAGGCATCCTGCTTGAGACAACATGAATCCTTATAAGTTTTGGAATCTTTAAACAGCACTTAAGTGTCCAATTTGGCAAAGGAAGTAATATTGGAAGAAAAAGAATCTTAAACTGCCCTTAACAACACGAGAAAAAAACCCTTACTTGTGCTTTGTTTCTAGCTCTAAAGTTCTCTACCCCAGTGTGAAATATCATATCCAATGATTATCTGAAGCGAATGGACATAGCCTCGGCATGAAGAAGAAGGCGCAGTACAATAATCCAGGGTGCTTTAGGATGAGAAAGCATCCCCGGGAATTTCAAATCCATGCTTGAACATTGCTCCAACTACCTGCGCAATCTAAATTGTCTATATAACATAACTATAACATAACTCCTGGTATCGCATTGCGTGCACAACCCTCCAAAGATTCATGAGCAGTCTCACAGCAAGTGGACAACCAACAAAAAATTCAAAAAATAAAGACCCACTTCCGCAAAGATAAGGGCAAATAGAACACCTCCCCAAAATAAAACAACATGACCTAATAATTACTGGAGAAAACAAAAAGTGCAAACAATACAAAACAAAAAGGACTTCAGGAACACTTTACTGAAACAACCTGACCTAACTACTGATTGATGAAAGACTGATAAACTATGGGGTGCATCAACTAAAACTGCAAGTGCTAGAAGTTTAAGGCTCTCAGTCTAAACATTAAAATTAGTACAAATCAGTAGCAGCCTTGCTGCACAAGGAATATGGAAATAGAATGACTGAATCAGAATGAAAATTCAAGTGTAGAAGCAATTGAATAACTGAAGCAACGAAAGTTTGGAATGGTTACTGAAATGTAAAGGGTATACGAGGAATTAAATTTGAAACAGTAAACAAAAGTAAGTAGACTTTTTCTTTAAACTGAAATAATCTGAGGATGAAAGCGTAAATGCCGCTGAAAATGGAAATTAAGGCCAGAATTACGACATAAGCAATAAAACTGACCTATACGAGGCCGCACAAACGAGGAATGCATTTCAGCTGAAATCACTTCCAGGCCCCTAAACATAAGTGCCTGTAGGCATCCTGCTTCGAGACAACAAGAGTCCTTATAAGTTTTGGAATCTTTAAACAGCACTTAAGTGTCCAATTTGGCAAAGGAAGTAATATTGGAAGAAAACGAATCTTAAACTGCCCTTAACAACACGAGAAAAAAACCCTTACTTGTGCTTTGTTTCTAGCTCTGAAGTTCTCTACCCTAGTGTGAAATATCATATCCAATGATTAGCTGAAGCGAATGGACATAGCCTCGACATGAAAAAGATGGCGCAGTACAATAATCTAGGGTGCTTTAGGATGAGAAAGCATCCCCGGGAATTTCAAATCCATGCTTGAACATTGCTCCAACTACCTGCTCTACTTTGGTTCTGTAACCATAATCCGTGTAGGCCCTGTACATAATCAAGAATGTTTTCTTTGATGGGTCAATATTAGATTGTTCCATCTCTTCAAGAACTTTTCCATTTCCTCCAGCCGATTTTGTGATGAATACATGACCATCTTACAATGATACAAGGATCGGCAGATCCTCCATCTAGCAGACTCAGCCTGCTTCACAAATTTTGCCAGCTCTTCCACAGCATTGCAACGGAAAAAGTTGCTATGATTGATAACATCACATTCTTTGTTACAACCCTAGTGTTACGATTAAAAGCATCATTGATGTAACTCTGCATGTGTTCTATCAAGTTCTCTTGGGCATAAACGTTAATTAGCTTCACATGTAACCAAGCCCTATAATCCTCTTCCGGGATAATCTTCATCAATGCTTCAATCTTCCTAACCCTATCAGGGTCAGAAGAATCACAGTATGCAGCAATCATGGTTCTTACTAGTACCACATCTTTCTCATTTACATGATCCTTAACCAATTCATAAATACTCTCCATCTTATCCACTTTCTTCCAATGCGCATAACCTCGAAGCATGTACAAATGGGTTTTAATATCAGGTTTGACAGGTCCTTGTTCCATGAATGCATACATCCACTCCATTTTATCAAATTGCCAAGCAGTAACATACCCAGAAATAAGATTGTTATAAGTAGTTATATTAGGAGAGAGGTTCGCCTCCTTTATCTCCAAAAATATCCTCTCCATGTAAGGTACCAAACACAATCGACCATAGAGTGAAGTCAAAATGTTATAAGTAACAATAGTAGGAACAACTTCTTTCTTCATTTCAATAAACAACTTCCGACATTTCCAATCCAAACCATTGTACAAATACGCTGACATTAAAGCATTATACGTTGAAGTCGTCCTCCTCCCCATACTAGCAGCTTCCATAAACAACTCAACAGCAAGGTCAACATCCTTAACTCTACCAGAAATCACAATCCCCTTCGCATATTCCTCCGTTTCCATAGACCAACCTTCATGATTTTTTTTAAATCTCCAACTAAACACCTGCAAAATCATAAACAATTACATCATAATACTCATTCACACTTAAAGCTACATGAACCCTAAAAAGTTATCAAAATTTATACCTGCAGAGCTAATTGAGGCCGTGACCTTAGCTGATTAAGCAACTCAATAAAAGCCGAACTCCCATGTCTTGGAAACAAATAACTAGAATCCAAAATTCCTTCAATCTTCACCAAATCAGAAGCATTTTCAAGTAATTTATCTCTTAACTTAGATACATCGAAAATGAAATTGGGTTCTTCATCAAATCTATAACTAGCAGAAGGATCTTTCACAGTAAACAATTTGGTAATCTCTCTAGGTCTAGGAAAATCATTTTTTGAACAAAAAGAACGAGACTGAATAAAGGGTTCTCCGATAAATCTACGAGTTGGGTTTTTCTGTGTTGTTTTAGGTTTTACATACCATTTTTGTTGTTGTTGAATCAGTTCCGATTTAACCCTGTTTGAAATTCCAAATGCTCTCTTCATCTTATTGTGATGAGTTTCGGATTACTCACGATTGATAAGGATTGATAAGGAATGAGAGGAAATCGAAGAAATTTCGATGGAAGAATAGAGAAAAGAAGAAGAACAATTCTTCTGGAAGTGAAAATATGGACAGTGTTGTATTTTGCCCCTGGTTTTTCTAGAATCTACGACAAACTAATAAGGAAACTCGAAAACACGGAGGGGTATGCAGGTCTTTCGTCCAGTGCATACGTCGAATTTGCCCCTGGTTTTATTACGAATGACAGCAGTTTAAAGCGGTGATTGAAAACGCGGAGGGTTATTTTTGTCATTTCATTGTCGATTGAAATTTTCATGGGACACCAAACAAACCATTTTCTGTTATTTTTTTCCGCATATCCTTTTTTCCACCGATCCGTTTTCTTCTCCTCTCTGAAAGGCAATACAAAATCCAGATTATTGAAAAGGTATTGATCTCAGCAAACCCTGATTTGTCTCCTTTGTATGTATTCTAATAAGATACGTGAGATTTCTGCAACTTATGATTTAGGTTTGGGCAGAGTTATTGTTTTATCGGGTTATCAATTTCTAGGATTTTTTAGCTTCAACTTATTGGTTTAAACCCTGATTTATCAATTATTGAGTCACTCCACCTTATTAGTTTTATGATTTTGTTGAAATTTTTTATTGCTCCTAAAAAATCTTGCTTATTTGTTAACTTTGTTTTACAGGAGTTGTTCAATTAGTGAATCATGGAATACCAGAAACTGTGTTGACGGGATTATTGATGGTGTATAAATATTTCATGAGCAAGATACGGACTAAAGGATATATTTGCCACTCTTGCAGGTACAGTGTATATTCATTGAATCTGTGTGTTATACGTATTTGCCATATCTTTTATGAAAATGACCTGTACACGTAATATACCCTTTTGGATGTTATGTGTTTTGATTGTTCTTTCTGACTTGATGTATTTGTAAACTATCTTAGGATCTCAACTTAGTTGTAGTTAAAATATTTAAATGCCTGCATATCCGGGTAATCTTTGTCATCATGTTATTGTGTAGTGTTTATTACTATGATTCAGCTAATCTTTGTAGCCATTACCTGGAAATGATAATGTTAGTAGTGGAGGTTTTCGGTAGCTATTTGTACCATCTCAGGCTATGGAGACTAAAGCTTGAACGTTCAAGATATTCTTCGTGTTTTTGAATAAGGTGTTTATTAACAACATTTCTACAACTTCATATTGCTACAAGTCTATTACTACCTCTTTTTCTGCTAGCTCATATGCTTATATTCTCCAACCAAATTGTGGAGCTGAAAGAAAAATGATATGATAAACTTATAAACATCATGGTTGCTTAGATAATCTAAATGGATACAGAACATTAATATTGCTACAAGTCCACCTGTTCGATCTAATATCTGAGGCTAAATTGTTTAGTAAAATTTTGCAATAATACATAACTCAAAATATACATCTCGACAAATATCTATTCCCTGCGTATGAAAATAGATGATTTGCATTTGATAAACCCGGTGTCAACTCATGGAATCTTGATTGACAGATCTCCGGTTTCATTTGATGGGAGAGATTAATTTAGTGAATCAGGATCAAGCTGAGTTTCAAAGAGCAGAAACTTAGGTTTTTTCATTTTAATGTCCTTAATTAAAGGTTTATGCATTGCAATTTTGTGTATCTTCTTCTAAATTTATTTTTATTTGTTTTTATTTGTTTTTTTTGTTTGTTTTGGGTTTTCAAATTTTGGTGCAATTTCTGTAATTTCATTGGGAGATGATTCATACAGCCTGAAATTTGTAGAAAATATCTCTTGCATCTTATATTTTTCATTAGGTTCATTTCCTTTGTTACTTAAATGCTGATTTTTCGAGGTAGCTTATGCATATTCTTCGGCTACATATTCATACAATGACATCCATTTGGCAGAAGTGGAACTTGAATCCCAACCAGTTCTTCTCAATGGAGCCCAGTAACAGTATGAACTATTACTGCAAACATAGATTGTGGTTTAATTCATGGATCGAGAACGACATTGAACAGGTATATGTATTTTACTTTTTAATGTTACAGTTAAGATTCTATTATATTGTGTTCATTATATATCGGGTCCAAACATTTGATGCTATTTTGGAGATAGTCCATCTACATTTCATAGGTGTCAGTACATGGGTCTACCATTTGTTATTGTATATTGTTTCAACAAATAATTTCACAGCCAAGTGGAAGTAGTTAATGGTTGATAATATAATTAAGTAATTGGCTTAGGAAAAGTGCAGATTAAAGGAAATAATTTAGACATCCAACATTAGGGAACTTTCATGGCCTTATTGATCGTGGTATGATGTCTGATTCTGACTCGCTCCCGATTGCCATGCAGTTCTTTGTTATTGGAACATCAGAATATCTTGCTACCAACAAAAGATGGATTCAACTTGATCGAACAACAAAAGCTGCATTCTATTCGATCAAGATGTGTTGGCTTCTTCACAGTTTCTTTAATGGCAAGGTATGTATAATAAGGCTTGAGTATATTGAAATACAGTCTCAGGAAATAAATTTCGGTTCCTCTCTGTATTTAAATTAGGATTCAATGCTTCAGCAATATTTGGTTTTGACTACTCTGTAAGACGTTTCTGTATGCTGGAAAAAGTGACGAATATGAGCCTGACAAGATCCCGAGTAGATTTTTCTTTCCCCTTTTATCTTTGAAAATCTGTCTGTAATAATCCCTTCACATGTTAACTGTGTTTTGTAAAAGGAATACTTAGAATCCGGCCTATTAAATCAGATTCTATCACAGAATCTATCACATTAATTATAGCCAAGGAATAAAAAAAAAAGTCATGACCAAACTTTATGAGTTGTGGAGTTAGCATAGTGATGGTAGGTGTCTCTAAATCCAGGCTTTACACACAGTCTTCATAGGAATTTATTATTAGCAAGTTTGTGACACGTAAAGATGGTTTTTGCTGTAATTGCATATATAGGTTATTTATCCGTCCTTATGAGTTTGGGATTTTCGAGCCCCATAACTCCCTTTGATTACTGTGAACTCTTAGTTTATACTATTCTTAGGTAGCTTGAAAATTAAGATTTATAAGTATGATGATTTACTATTCAAAGCAATTGTTTTAGAGTTGGGACGCTGGAATTTATAGAGCAAAATCTTAAATCATGTTAGTGATTACTGATGGATCACAGAAGCGTGACGACTAAAAAATAGGGTAGAAAAGGAACTTTTTTGATGAACAAGCAGTCTAATAGTTATCCTATGTCAATTACCTTGCCTTTTGTCATGTACCCGGTATGGTGATGGAGTGCCCATATCCTAGATGTGTCTGTCTTTAGTAATAACGGTAGTATTTAGTATAGGAGTGAGTGTCTTTATCAATGTAAGGAATGGCTAGATGAGAACCACCTGGGTTAAGGCGGGTCGTTGGATGCTAGGGTGGAAAGAGGAACTATATATGCTCTAGTGTCTGTATTGAAAGAATTATCCAATCTTATGAAATAGAATTCAGTTTATCCTTCTTCCTCCTCTTAGGCTGGTTCTCTGAATCAGATTTCTCTAAAGTCTCGATCCAACCTTGTCGTTGTACAATCAGGTACACGAGACCTTTTAGCTTCAAAAATTGTTTTGGAAGTAACTGTTTTGCTGAACGTACAGTCATGTGTTTCGCAATAGCTGATTTGAAGCAGTTTGAGCAGGCTTGGTACCAAGTGGTCTTACTGCCTTCATTATTGGCAATGATTATTTTGTTGTTTCAATGTTGATCTTATATTTTGAGTTTTGTTTTTGGTGCATTTGATACAGCTCATGTTGCAGCTAGGTGAGACCGTAATGTTCATTGCTGAGGCTATTACAGCTAAGCTTCTTTTCAGGGCTTTGATCATAGGTAAGCCATCCTTGGTCTTGCTGCTTCTCATTAGTTCATTGCTTCACCAATATCCCAATGATGAATGATTTATCAGTTCTGTTTACTGCAGATGACTCCAAAGCTAAGCTTGCTCTTGGCCAGCATAACAGCACAATGAGCTAAGCCATCCTTGGTCTTACTGCTTGTCATTGTTCATTGCTTTATCAATATTACCATGATGAATGATTTATCAATTCTGTTTACTGCAGATGACTCCAAAGCTAAGACTGCTCTTGGCCAGAAGAATAGAGCAATGAGCTATCAGTGGTCAGGTGCAATTAATATCACTTATCAGAAACAAATTGCTCTTGACCTGAAAATTATTAGAAGAACTTTCCGAGGGTGTAACTCTTGACGAAACAAGGAGTACACCATGATCAGATGCTAAGTTGTATATAACAAATTTGGTGGATTGGAAATTTGTTACTAGCGTTATCACAGTTGGTAGCTTTGGCAGACTGTCTACTGCAACAGTTGCAGTGAATATCAATGCTTGGTCCTGTTTCGTATGTATGCTTCCGTTATCGACTTCATGTGTTGCTGATTCTTATCTTGGCAGATGTTATACCATCTTATTCTCCTCACTCATCTATGTATTGGTATATTTCAACTCTCTTATTGCATTGATTTTTTAAGGCATCGTTTCAGTTTGAGGTGTATCAGATTATGAAAGTTGATTGTGGTTTTGATTTCGTTCTTGAAGATGTTTTTGTTTTTGGCAGAGGATGCTCACTATTAGGTTTCAATTAGATGTAAATTAGGGCTTCAGCAATTACTGCAGTCTATCGTTGTGTTTTGGCAGGTGGCTTCTCCTTAGGAGACACCGGAGACCATCCTCTGCCAAAAACAAATTACATCTTCAGCAATGCAACTGAATTGAACATTACAAGCGAACATACATAGGTACAGATATATCATTTTCTTAGTTGGGAGTCTTTGGAAATTATCAGGTTTCATCATATTGAGTTTTGGTCTTTAACAAGGAAGTGGTAAGCGGTAATTTATGGTTCTTTATACTTTTATTTTTAGTTGTATAAATTATCTCAGATTGTGTTTCAGGTATGGGGTCATGAATGGAAGGAAGTTGAGAAGCAGTTGTAAGACAACTCATATTGTTTTCTATTCAGTTGATGTGAGCCATATGTAGGACAAATCATGTGGTTAAGCAATATCTTTTTCTGAAATACGTAGGACCAGATGTTCAATGGTAAGATTACTTTGCCTCTAGCTTTTCCATTCTAACCTTTTTTCTAGGCACGCGCTTTAGTGTACTATCAGTGTGCAAAATTTCTCAGCTCAGTTATGGTTAAAAACTTATGTTAGACAACATGTATTTCACACATTTCTCTTCTATTTGTAATGGTTTATTTTCAATTCTTTCAGATTGTAGCCTTATAATTTGGGTTTGTATGGCTTCCTGTGAATATCATGTGTTCACCTCTGAGTAAAGTCATTTACTTGACATAACCTCTTCTCTAATCAAGAGTCTTTGTGCACATATTTTATTCGGTGGAATAACGTTCACAAGAACTGGGATTTGTTTTGTTCTTCATTACTCCTTAGTTGGTGCTCACTTTGAAATTTGATCAATTGCATTTGATTCTATTTTTGTGGAATCATTCTACTTTTTGTTTTCTTCGTTGTGGGTGTTTACAATAATTTGATAATTTGAATTTGGTTTTTTCTTTGAAGGTAGATATTCAACTTCACTTAATAAAATATCAAGTTAACATCAATAGCGTGATTAGCTGTATCAACACCCAGTTTAAGTAGGATGCATGGATACTGCCAACTGGGTTACTGTTGACAATTACATCAATTGCTGATCTGCAACGCCATTGTATATGAATAACCACATCGCTTAATGTAACACGTCTTTTCTCCATCTCATATATGCACAAATCATGTGTTCCAGCTAAGGTTGGGGAATTGGGTTCAAAGGTGTTGGAACCTCTTACTTCTATATAAGAAGGCTGTTTTTAGGCATACAAAATAGTTTTCCCATCCTAGGTGACCTTATAAGGGGTGTCTATTGGGTAGTTCAATTTCCTATATACCCTTGAACCTAAAATCAAAAAATAAACTATCCTAAACATCTCTTCTTCTTCCTCCATCCAAACCACCTTCCTTTTCTCTGAGAATTTTTTTTGTCATCACCGTAATTAATTATAGATTCGTGAAAATTCGATCATCGGTTAAATTGAACTATATAATGGATCGTACAAAGAAAAAAGCAAACGTCAGGTGTTCTAAATCCTCTTCCAATCCATGAATTAAAGAAGAAGAACCAATTGAAGATTAAGGTGTACAATTGAACCAGAAATTGAATCGGAAATTTAAAAAATTTAAGCTCCAAATACTGAAATGAGGATAAGAAGGTATTCCCTACAAACCCAATCTTTTAATTGTTGTTTTTCATGGATTGAATGGGTTAAATTGCTAAAACTTACGGTTTTTGATTTGTGATAGTGGTTCTGGCCGATGATTGAGTTGAGTTTCTAACTTTCTGAAATTTCACCCCGAAAGTGTCTATGAACAGTTCGGCTAAACCGTAAATGTCAATTTTTAGCCGAACCCCAAAATGTGTATTAAATACGTCCTGCATCGTGTCGGGTTAAGGCTAATACCTTACCAAACCTTCACCAACTCAGAAGTGAAATTTACCCTGTGGTTGTCGAGGTTCGGTCGACTGATTAGATCACTTTCAAGCTTCTAACTCTCTTTGTAAACACTTCAAAATATTGATTTGTGCTCTAGGTTCGGCTAGCTCGTGTTGTTGAGTTATCACCGAACCTTCTCTTTGCACACTCAAGTTTTTCAATCTTGTTTTGCCATAACTTTTTTCGTCCGATGTCGGAATGACCTCATTCTTTTGCGTTGTGTCTTTTCATTCTATTGAAGTTGAAGATAAGATCTCATTGATTTTAATGAGTTTAATATGGACCTTGGTATTCTCCATCATTAGACTTCACTTTCTTAACACTTTTAGTAATTTTCACTTTTTTTTTGTTTGGTTCATCCTATGAAAAGGCTACATAATAGAAAACATATGTAATAAAAATTCCTAACCCTAAATGTGTATGAATTTATGTTTCATGGAAAATCGTATCATGTTAAGTGATGTGATTTTTTGAATATGAGCCGAACTTGGGAAAATATATACTACTGACACGATATTTAGAGTGAAAACCGAACCTAACTCTCACAAATAGGTTCGGCTTGTTATTAGACTTTAATATAAGTTTCTAACTAGGATCTTGCAAATAGGTTGGAAGTTGGAAAATGAAGGTTCGGCGTATAACGTTAACAAATTCAAACTTAGCCGAACTCTTCATCAATTTAGGGGTTGGCTTATATTTTTAAGCGAACATAGTCCCTGGTTTCTTGAACCATGATGGAAAATACAATTTTTGATGATTTCAAGCTACAAAAGTGAGATTAAACATAAAATAGAAGTGTACATGTGTGTTAGAAGCATTGGGTTCCTCATCTATTTATTCATCATCCGGATTTGGCTCATAAAAATTATCATCTTGAGTTTGAGTTTGTGTAAAATCATTCTCATAATCTAAGAAATCAGCCATTTCGGATCATTGTTGTAGTTGATATGTATTTTCCTAGGTTTTAGATGAAGAATGACCCTCCTCATCCTTCATTGAATCAAGAAAAAAATTCTCACAAAGGGCAGATTTGCCATTATAAAAAGTTTTGGTTAAGGGGGTTTCTGATTTTGTTATTTGACATCCTTTTTTGTCTTTATTCAGTATGCCTAGAAAGATTTAGGTATGCCTGAAAACAGCCTTCCTATATAACTGCACTCTGACTGTTCTACAGAAAAGAGCCACGGTAAATCAACAACAATGCCACCGGGCCCACCATGAGAGTAAATGATTGGTTTTCACTTAGGGTAGGTACAGATTCATCATTTCTATACTACCATCATTGTACGATATTTGTGTTTTTAAGTGCAAAAATCTATATTATTGCGTTTCTCAAATCATAAGGGGTTGAGTTGAACGGAAATCTTGTGGCTCTCACCCTTTCTTCCTCGGTTAAATTGTACATGTATAGAAGAAGAAAAACAACATGTATAGAAGAAGAAAAAAACAACTTTCCCGTAACTCAGGTTTCTTAATCCATCTCTTTTCACTCTCTGTTTTGTTTTGATTCTATAAATCTGCCTTCTTTGGGAAAAACTAATGCATTTAGTTTCGAGATCTAATTTTCTTATATGATCAGTGCCTACATATGCATATTTGATTTTTTTTTTTTTCTGAAAAACATGAGTTGCGTATATGCTTTTATTCATTTGTTGTATTTTCTTCGTATATCCAAGAATTTTTGGTAGACACACTTTCGAGTTTTATCAACATTTGATGGCCATTATAGGTTTTAATCATCACCCATATATCTTTCTAATGATGACTGCAAAACCCATTTGACCAAAAATTAAAGCTCTACAAAATGAATATTCTTCCGATCTTCCTAAGAGCATCTCCAACAAAGGTGCTACAAATCCTATATGGAGTTTTTATTTAGATCCTTATTTGTGCGAATTCGTGCACACTCCTTAACGAGTGTATATTTCACATTTCAATCTCTACCCTTGATTTAATTTAGGGAGTTATGTAATGAGGGTCGTGATTCTAAAGAATGGAGGGTAATGGGGCCATCAGTTAAATAATCAACCAATCAGAAGAATAGGGTTAATTTGCGTTACCTCCCCTGGCCAAGATCATAATTAGCGTTACCTCCCCTACAGAAATTAAATTAGTGAAACCTCCCCTCGTTACATTTTCCATCCAAAACTGGTTATCCTAGTCAGCAGTTTTGTACACGTCCGGAGATGAAGTTGGAGGGTGCGGTAGAAGGATTTGGGAGTTGAGAGGCAGGTGTGATGGTAGGAACGACATTAAGGCCACAAATTCAAGAAAAAGAAGGGAGACAGTGATTATATACAGTTATCAAAATATTGTTGTGGGAAGACTCAACAGGATAGTTGTTGTTTAAATGTTATGTTTTTCCCCTATTGGTGTTGCAAGCTTATGGGGGATTTTGAAATGTTAATTTATTTTTAGTTTTAGGTTGTTCTTGGTAGTTTAAGCGGTGAGTCCGGCGGCTCCCGTATTGATGACTAGGGAGTTTCACTGGCAGAGTAAAATTATTTAATTTATGCTTAATCTTAACTTTACTTTAGTGGAAAGAAAATTAGTTTCCTAATTTTTATACTTTCATCTTTTGGTGTTCATTTGCTTCGGTAACTAGGGACCAACGTCTATGATCTTGTAGCATTGTAAAAAAGAGAAATGAATAAGCATAAGAGACTCTAAGATAAAGAGACCATAATTTCCTCTCGTTATTGAAGTACGCGAGAAGGATTTGAGAGTTGTGAGGACTAAGGTTGATCCCCTAAATTCAAGAAAAGAATGAGGCAGTTTATATACAAAAGTTATCAAAATATTGTTAAAACGAAGACTCGAGATTCCTAATGTGGGATCATTGACTCTTAATTTTACGGCAATCATGGTAAGCTTTATTGAAGTCTTTCAAATTTAATATTATAGTAGAACATATCTCACGAAGAACATGCATGGTAAGATTTTTGGTGCTCCTTACTCACCTGAGGTTACAAGGTTTTGTCGTTTTAGTTAATCTTAACTTTACTTTAATTGCTACGAAGAAAAATTATTGTTTCTAATTTTTTTATACTTTCATCTTTAGGAGAAACATATACAGCGAGTTCATTTTAGAAGCGGTAACTAATAGGGCTCTTTAAGCCAAGTTCACGTCTAATGGGTCTCGATGAAAAGGACGAAGTTGTATCATTGTAAAAAAGAGAAATGAATAGGCATAAGAGACTCTAAGATAAAGAGACCATAATTTCTCTGCTATTGAAGTACTTAAGATAAAGAAGTTGGAGGGTGCAGTAGAAGGATTTGAGAGTTGTGAGACGGAAGGTGTGATGGTAAGGAACGACATTAAGGTTGTAAATTCAAGGAAAAGAAGGAGACAGGGTTATATACAAAGTTATCAAAATATTGTTAAAACGAAGACTCAAGATTCCTAATGTGTAACAGAATTTTATTATGTTTAAGTTTCTAGCTACGTGTTTACAGTTATTTCTCTTCTTTCTTAATTTTGGCGAAGCACGGACAACAAAGCAATCATGGTAAGCTTTATTGAAGTCTTTCAAATTTAATTTATCCAGTGATATGTATTTTTCCTTAAACAATTATCTTGAACCAGTTAATGGTGGCTATTTTAAATGGGGAGAGAAAGTGGTGGGAGATGCAAAGACATGTCAATCATGGTAAGATTTTCCGACTCTATGTTTAGTAACTTCATTAGCGAAATGGACTTCCCATTGGAAGGATATCTCTACATACATCGTTCGAATATTAATACATACTACAATGTCTATGGTCATCTACAACTAAAAATATATAAGATTTACGTTCAAAAACTTTCGATCCGAAGGTCGGGAAGCTCCGGATGGAGTAGTCATTAGGCAATGGGGAAGACTCATGGTCCCAATTTGTTTACGTATAAAATACTTTTTCACGGTTTCACTGCTAAAAAGTTTACCCTAGATGGGATGCACTAGGAATCGTGAACAAGGTGCTTAATCCAATTCATGGCTCTTGAACTTTATCACATCCTTGATAATGGTTATAAATAGTCGATCGGATAGTTGTTGTTTAAATGTTATGCTTTTCCCCTATTGGTCTTGCAAGCTTATGGGGTGTATTTTGATTCACATGTTGTACTCTATTTTAGTTTAGGTTGGTTCTTCAAGTAGGGTTAAAGCAGAAATTGAGTCCATGGCTCCATGTTGATGACTAGGAGAAACATGTATAGATCAATGTTTTGGATCATTCGGCTCATGAGAAATATTATAGTAGAACATATACGCTTGGTGCTCCTTACTCACACCGAGGTTACAAGGTTTTGTCGTTTGATTAATCTTAACTTTACTTTAATTGATACGAAGAAAAATTATTGTTTCCTAATTTTTATACTTTCATCTTTGGCAGGTTCATTTGCTTCGGTAACTAATATGGCTCGCAACGTCTATGGGTCTCGATGAAAAGGACGAAGTTGTAGCATTGTAAAAAAGAGAAATGAATAAGCATAAGAGACTCTAAGATAAAGAGACCATAATTTCCTCTGCTATTGAAGTACTTACAGATAAAGAAGTTGGAGGGTGCAGTAGAAGGATTTGAGAGTTGTGAGATGGAAGGTGTGATGGTAAGGAACGACATTAAGGTTGTAAATTCAAGGAAAAGAAGGAGACATGGTTATATACAAAGTTATCAAAATATTGTTAAAACGAAGACTCAAGATTCCTAATGTGTAACAGAATTTTATTATGCTTAAGTTTCTAGCTACGTTTTTACCAGATTGTTCTCTTCGTTCTTAATTTTGGCGAAGCACGGACAACGGCAATCATGGTAAGCTTTATTGAAGTCTTTCAAATTTAATTTATCCAAAGTGATATGTATTTTCCTTAAACAATTATCTTGAACCAGTTAATGGTGGCTATTCTAAATGGGGAGAGAAGTGGTGGGAGATGCAAAGACATGTCAATCATGGTAAGCTTTTCCGACTCTATGTTTAGTAACTTCATTAGCGAGGGACTTCCCATTGGAAGGATATCTCTACATACATCGTTCGAGAATATATATACATACTACAATGTCTATGGTCATCTACAACTAAAAATATATAAGATTTACGTTCAAAAACTTTCGATCCGAAGGTCGGAAGCTCGGATGGAGTAGTCATTAGGCGGTAGGGGAAGACTCATGGTCCCAATTTGTTTCGTATAAAATACTTTCACGGTTTCACCTGCTTAAAAGTTTACCCTTGATGGGATGCAATAGGAATCGTGAACAAGGTGCTTAATCCAATTCATGGCTCTTGAACTTTATCACATCCTTGATAATGGTAATATATAGTCGATCGAGATAGTTGTTGTTTAAATGTTATGCTTTTCCCCTATTGGTCTTGAAAGCTTATGGGGTGTATTTTGATTCACATGTTGTACTCTATTTTAGTTTAGGTTGGTTCTTCAAGTAGGGTTAAAGCGGGAAATTGAGTCCATGACTCCATGTTGATGACTAGGAGAAACATGTATAGATCAATGTTTTGGATCATTGGCTCATAGCCAAAAATATTATAGAACATATCTCGCTTTGGTGCTCTTTACTCACCCGAGGTTACAAGGTTTTGTCGTTTTTTAGTTAATCTTAACTTTACTTTAATTGATACGAAGAAAAATTATTGTTTCTAATTTTTATACTTTCATCTTTGGCAGAGTTCATTTGCTTGGTAACTAATAGGGCTCGCAACGTCTATGGGTCTCGATGAAAAGGACGAAGTTGTAGCATTGTAAAAAGAGAAATGAATAAGCATAAGAGACTCTAAGATAAAGAGACCATAATTTCCTCTGCTATTGAAGTACTTTGAGATAAAGAAGTTGGAGGGTGCAAAGTAGAAGGATTTGAGAGTTGTGAGACGGAAGGTGTGATGGTAAGGAATACATTTAAATTTTGTAAATTCAAGGAAAAGAAGGAGACAGGGTTATATACAAAGTTATCAAAATATTGTTAAAACGAAGACTCAAGATTCCTAATGTGTAATGAGAATTTTATTATGCTTAAGTTTCTAGATACGTGTTTACAGATTGTTCTCTTCGATTTCTTAATTTGGCGAAGCACGGACAACGACAATCATGGTAAGCTTTATTGAAGTCTTTCAAATTTAATTTATCCAAAGTGATATGTATTTTTCCTTAAACAATTATCTTGAACCGAGTTAATGGTGGATATTTAAATGGGGGAGAGAAGTGGTGGGAGATGCAAAGACATGTCAATCATGGTAAGCTTTTCCGACTCTATGTTTAGTAACTTCATTAGCAGGGCATACTTCCCATTGGAAGGATATCTCTACATACATCGTTCATAATATTAATACATACTACAGTGTCTATGGTCATCTACAACTAAAAATATATAAGATTTACGTTCAAAAATTTCTTTGTAGCCAAATTTTTCATTAACAAAGATGCCACTGCTTTTGGGTTGGTTACAAACAAAAATGCTCTTAGGAAGGAATAACCGATGAAGGTCTTTCATTATTATCAAAGAGGCTGCGTCCTGTAATGCTCTGAGATTGAACATCCTGATGAGGAAGTCCTACATTTTTGTCAGATCTCATTTGTTCAACAGTGTGCGGCTGCAATACTTCTTAAATCAATCCAGATAAAGGTCTCAACTCATATCATCAAGGTACCCCAATGTTGTCATTTCTAAGATTGAATAATATATTTTTTTCTTGAAAATTGCAAAATGTGAAACACTTATAAGAATTATGCCATATTTTGGAATACTTGGTTCTTAGTGAACAGATTTGCTACAGTAACGATTTTTGGATGTATAGTCATCTACTTTTTGTAAAAATTCACAAAATTGCAAGTTAGACATATATTCCCTCTTTGTCGCATTTTTATTATAGAAGTTACGACACTGCCTTGGAGGCACTCTACAGAAAAAATAAGACTGTAGGATCCGGCTAATTTGAACCTAGATTTTCTAATCCACGGCCGGGCTCTTTAAGACCCTGGCTGATTTGACCCGACCAACAAAGCACCAGAAACACAATCCTTAGCTAAGCACTAGGTAGTTCCTAATGGTTGGGGTCGGACGATACAAACAACTTAAAAAAGTCGTAAGGAAAAGAGAAATTGCAGATGTCTCAGATTTCTTTTGTAGGTATCTTACTATAACTGTATATGAGAATCATGTAGTATATAAGGAAAGCTCATCTCGAATGGGTACAAATTTTACCAAATGTTGTTGTTCGCAATAAAATTTTGAATATAAAACCACTAGCCATAACTCATAAGCATATCCGTGGAATAGGATCTTATTGGCATTTTACTCTAGCCGTCTAGCGATAATGTGGATTTTATTGAAATAGAGATCTTAGTAACTGATGAGCCAACTATTTCACATGAATGACCTATCTAATTCTTAGTGTAAGGCTTTAATTCTTAGTGTAAGGCTTTGGATTCGATAGTTGAACTATCAAATGGTACTTAATAAATATGTATGAATTGTAAGGTCTCTATTTATTGTTTGTTTCTTTTCAATAGTTGTTTAACTGAAAAATCTTGAACATCAAGAGAGCTTAGAAAAATTAGTGAGTGGCCCCTGGATGAGCGCCAATGGATGCACCAAATTGTGCCCAGCCTGCCACCATAAAGACTATTCAAGAGCTGACACAATAAAGTAATTAACCACACCATTTTGTACGATATCTAAATAGTTCCAAGTTTTTTGTGCAGGAATTTTTTCGTACTTTAAAAATATCTCTATTATATGTTGTTTAACTCAAACTATAGTCTATGAATTTCAATTGAAATTTCATTCGTGGAAAGTTACTGCACATTGACAATAGAGGATTCAAAAAAAAATGCAGTCAATAAACTTGGAATTTTCAAACAAGGACATCATAATTAAGTTGAATAAGTTAAGGTTGGACTTGCAATTTCATAAGCATTTTTCTTTAATAATAGGAGGTTTGTAAAGTTTGTGCTTTCATATAATTTTTTATTGTGGTGGTCTCTGATATACAAATGATTCATAACACTATCACAAGGTATTATTCTTGGAGAGAGGAAGAAAATGCCGCTCCTTGAACTTGGTTAGCATTTGTACATCTATGGTTCCCTGCATTGTAAAGCATATCATGTTAGATGTATTAATGCTAACCCAACTCAAGCTAGGAAAACTAATATTGCTCTTCCAGTTTGTTTTGTTGCTTGGAAAGCTTCAAGTTAAGGTAAATATTGTCATGCATTTTTTTATATGGCATCCATGCACGGAGGATCCTGAATATGATGCCAGATTACCAATTGTATAGTTTTGTAGGGTTCTACTCAACAAAAAACCTCTATCATTGTACTCTTTAAGATGTTCACATTTAAAGAGGATGGTAGCATAATTGTTGCATATGAAAGAGATGTTATGAGGAACCTATTGTGCTTTTTAGGTACATGTATTTGTAACCAGGATTTTGTCGGTGTAGGTATCACGGTTTATTTTTCAAATCACAAATACACTGTGATAAGTCCTGTAGTGATTATAACTGTTAATAAATTTTGTATTCGTGATAATAATTAGGAATATTATATTCTTTTATTAGTCACAATAATATTTGTTGATAATTATCTAAACACCAACAATTATAATTTAAAATGATGATTCCACCCAAAATTTTCACCACATCTAAAACAGCCCCAAATTTACCACTCTTAGAAATTTTCTTGTCACAATTTTCCCAACATTTTCACAAACTAACAATTGTATTTAATTTTTAAAATCAAAATCAAAATTTATTTTTATTTTTAATTTTCTTAATTTAGAAAAACGTTACAAAGACTAAGTCAACAAGTCATGACCAAGGTTAAAAAAATCAGGAAAAAAAAAAGTCATGACTTATCTTCCTTAGAAGGAAAAATTAGAGTTGGACAAATACCAAACTCTTGGTCGAGAGAACCATAGAAGAAATATCTTCCTTTGTTCTTTCCGCCATTAACACACTCAGAGTAAAAAAAAAAACAGATCGAAAGTAAAGACGTTTCACCAAAAACAAATATGGGTTTGATTCAAATCTGATAAATCTTAGCTAGGTATGTATTCTGTTAATTATGTGGATCGATTTGACCTAAAATCCGAACGATGAAGATGAAGATGAATAAGATGGTTCAAAGTTAATTGGCGATGATAAATTTCGTTGATTCATCGACGAGGTAAGTGATTGAGTTCTATATTTCTTCGAAATCAATTGATAATTTGTTTAGTTGTATGAAATTGGGTGAAAGATTCGGATGAAATTAGAGGGTATTTTGAATGTTTAGATTGATTAAAGAACTGATTTTTTGATGTGGGTTAGATTAGTTTTGATTGATCACATAATTGGGTTTCTTATTTACTATGAGATTCACAAATAGATAAATTTTTGTTGGAGCTGAAGCTCTGTTCTTCATCAATTGCATGTTTAGTAGAACTGAGCTCATATGGATGCAATGATGAATAGCCGTAACTTATAGATTTCTTGTGTTGAAAGTTTACTCGGATGCAATGATGGAGGCTCATTTAGTCACAAATAGATTTCTTGTGTTGAAAGTTATTTGTCTAAAAGTTTATAGATGTGGATGCAATGATGAATAAGCTGTAACTTCCATCGAGCTTTGATAGAAAATCACCATAGACTATAGTGGATTTAGCAAACTTTTTAAAGGCATGTTATTTGGCAAATCACTAGACCTGGCAAAGAAGAATAACACCAAGAGAACTCAAATTCCCAGTAGAGAAATAATAGCCTGGTGTTGATGGTGGATTTTCATTTAAGGTTAAAATTGTAAAAAACCAGAAAATCATGCGCTGACATCTTGTAAAAGATAAAGCCATTAATAAGTGTTGGATACTCCTTCACTTTACTAATTCACCTAGAATGGAGCATGTGGCAACAATCCCATTCGGT
Organism: Papaver armeniacum; assembly: GCA_023531295.1. NCBI lineage: Eukaryota > Viridiplantae > Streptophyta > Magnoliopsida > Ranunculales > Papaveraceae > Papaver > Papaver armeniacum. The sequence continues at coordinate 264,977 of JAJJWW010011833.1, forward strand.
GAATACATGAAATTCATCCGAGGTTGGAGCATGTAGCAACAATCCCATATACCTGTGAATTTATAGCATTATTAATTAATGCGTGAGCGACCTTGTGTTTCTGTACTCATTATCGGTGCGGCATGACGACGAGTGTTGCTCTCACGAGCAACACGAACCTCCAAGCATTATAATGAAAGCATGTACGAAATACCCGTACAGGTTGCAACTCTCGATGTGTTATACTAGCCCGATTGAGAACTCTCGGTGTGTTATACTAGCCCGATTGAGCATCCGGATTTGTCATCCAGTATCGATCTGGATATGATCTCGTTCATCCAACCTCACCGGCGTGATTGGATGGCCCATATCAATTCCATAACCCCCAAGCGGTATGGTAATATTCAGCTTTGTCGAACCAACGCGGACCCGTATGGTCGGCCTCCCAAAAGTATTGGCATAGCTTGCCAAAACGTCCAAACCAGAGCGTATGGACGGAAAACCCTAAATTAGGGTTTGCGGCATATTACATGTGTCGTGAAAGCTTGTCTCAACCATCCATCTTCGCGGTATAGATGGAGGGCGTAGATGTAGATTCAAAGGGCCCGAGCATGTCAACACAATCACCGTGGGCTTTACATACGACCGATCGGTCGGGACCAACCATGGTTGGTCATCCCATTCGTGCGCCCGAAACAGAGCATGACGCACGACCGTGAAACCCAAAATTAGGGTTTTGAGCATCACGAGCGTCCATCTTCTCGGCACGAATGGAGGGTCCCAGTTAGATTAAGCGGTCCGGTCATACCAGCATAACCACCGTGGGCCCGTCTATCCCCTCACACGATCGGCCAAGGCATATCATCCATTGAGCCCCATCCCAAACGCGCGTCCAAACTTGCGTGGTCACACTTCCCAAATTGCAAGTGATCTCGACCACTCAACTTCAGGATGATTTGAGTGGCTTAGATCACGTTTTCATGGGGACGATCGGTATAGACGTGAATACCCGACCTACCACCTACACTCCCATGGACGGATTGGGCAAGACCGACCAAGCTTGGTCGCCTTGAAGTGCGCGCCGGAAGATGGCACGATGTGCGGCTTTTGCGGCACCAGTTTTGTTGCAAAATCGATCTCAACCACCCTCTTTCACCGGTCAAATCGAGTGGCTTAGATCGCGCCTTTATGGGAAGTAAGAGGTACGAACGTGTACATTTGGCATGTTGTCTACACGCATGCCCCGGTCGGTCCTTTCCAAAACCCTTCCCATGCTTGGTTTCGACCAATTTGAAGAGTGATGCTGCGCACCTCTTCAAAACCTCGATTCCATCAACGGTCGCGAGATGAGTGTCTCAAAGATCATCTCGTCAATTAGGGAAAGTCTAACTTCATAGGCTTGGTTATACAAACCACAGTCGGGAGTTAATTGGTCGGTAAAGGCGTCATGGTGATCACCACCCGTCACTTTACCACACCATGATGCGATACTGCATAAAATACACATGATACTTCACAAGTATCAACTTCTGGAAAAATAACGCCAAGAATATGAGGTTATTCAATTTAGCATTACATGCTACCTTTTGTGGGTCCCACGATCCACACATTTCAGACATCAATCATGTCACAAAGGGGGATACATACTTTGTTTGGGTGAGGTATTGGTGCGGCGGTTTGAGCGTGCGGCGTGCAACGCGCCATCACAAGAACGTGTTAGGAAGTCATGGATGGTTAGAGATGACGGAGAAGTGGGCAAGGCCGGAGGGTCGTGTAACACCAACACACAACTCCACTACTCCATCACTCCACTCCTCCACTTCCCACGAGAGACGTGAATAAGGCTCAAATGACTTGTATAAATAGGTTCTCCTCCTATTTTTCAAGGACGGAGAAAACAAGACAAGTCCAGGACAACATAGGCAAGTGTTGATACAATCGTATTCAAACACCGAATCGATAGCTTACACAATCGCCAAGCCGGTTGACTTTACGATACAAGTCATTCATAGCCAACACCTTCACATTCTCAACACCTTCTTCGCTTCCCTCCCTAAGATCAACCCCATCTCCTTCACTTTGTGGCCCGAAACAAGTCTGGAACGACCATTTCTTGGTTTAGGTAGGACTTGCCTGGATTGATCTCTCGAATCTAAAAGCACTCACCGCGCGGTGCATTTGTTTAAGGTTTAGACTCATTTCTCATCCACACACCCCAAAAACCGGCAGAAATAGTTTTCACCCATAAACAATTGGCGACCACGGTGGGAGGTTGATCTCTCGGTTGCAAAAATTGAATTCTCAATTTTCGGTTTTCATCTCGCGATGTATCCTCACCAGAAACCACGGTGGTTCGGATACCATGGGAAGTATAGCTAGAATCTTTGGAAGATGTCTTGGAAAATCAAGATGGTATCGCTAGAAGACAGAGCGAAACATTCCGCCTTTTGAATGATATAACGGCACAATTACAAGGAGGGTCGACGGACATCTACTCGAACAGTGCGAGAAGCGCTTGGATCCTTAGCCAGGGGTCACACCTTTACCGGTGGAGAAGCAAAAGAGCGTGTAATCGCAGGAGACTCAAGAAAGATGAACAACATGGTCCAGCCAGCAATGAAGACTCGAGGCTCCACAGAGGAAAAGACTTGTCCGGAGTACTACAACGTCTGCTAGATAAAGAAAGTGAGCCTACAGCCTACGGATCCCTGCTAGAAGATTTATATCTCAAGACTCTTGTTGAAGCCGGAAGGCTGTCCAATCCGCATCGACCTTCCCAACCAAGCGAAGAAATGCTTGAGGAAGGAGAGATCAATCAAGGAATACGTGAACACAGAGGATGGGAACGTTCAATTCGATCACTCAGCAGTGATATTACGACACCTTCCACATCCCTTTACCCAGGCAAGCGATCCACAGATATGATGGCACTCACAAGTCTTCCAACTTCATCTCCGAAACGTGCTCCACATCGAAACCATGTAGAGACACCACAACTCCACGAACGGGAAAAGCTAGACTCGAAGTACCTACACTTTCCGTTCCCAATGGAAAAGATTTTGGAGTTCTTTGGAGGCGTGGGTACGAAACAGAGAGGTGGAGCTACCTCCTGTATGGCGTCCACCAAATGATCAAGAAGTAATGGACCCGAGGTATTGTCATTTCCACCGGTTCCTTCACCACCTTACCAGTGAATGCAACGCTTTGAAACACATTATTCGGGAGAAGCTTAATTCGGAAGAATAGCTTTCCCTTCTGGGGAGATTAATGCGGACGATTTCCTTAGAGAGGCTACTTCGGTTTGATACAAGTAAGGCTTCAAAAACAAGTAAGTTCTACTCAACAATTTTACAAGAAAGATAGTTTTAGAATTCAATGGGGACTTGACATCCCGCACATAGAGAAAGAGGCTCAATGATCAAATGTCATGTTTGTTTCCATTCATACTTCCCTTTTATCGACATTTGCAATTTCATATGACATGTGCAATCATTCATGACCAAGATGCAAATTCCATTTAAAATAACCTCTTTCAGAAAAGTTATTCACAAAACTATCTCAAAATAAACCAATTCAATTACCTATTAATTCAAAAATAGGAAGTCAAATTATGAAAGGAAATCCTCACTATCACTCAAAAGAAAAACATCTAAAAGAAGAGACAAGTATATGGCACGAATCCTTGAGGAAAGTCCTTGGAACAACTCGTCCTTGCAGGAAAGAGCGACTTTCATCCTTTGAAGTACAACCTTGACTTCAACTCCTTAGACAACTTTTCGACCTCTTCTTCTGGCGAGTAACACATTCTGCGAAGGGGCCTCATCTTGTAATTTACTGGAGCTCCTGAATCTCGGAGAACCCTTTGAGGAACCAAGGAGCATTGAAGTAAATCTTTGCACAAACACATCTCGATGGCACTTCCAGTCTTCAATCATCTCCTCGAAGCTGTTCGACCCGGTTGTGGCGCTCATCCCATGGATAGAAAATAAAGCCTCTGAACGCGGTTGACCAATGCAAGACGACTTTTGAGCTTCGTAGTGGTAGCAATGTGGCCATATTTCTCCCATATTGCCGTGTACAACTCTTTGAACCGAACCGACACTGAATCCTCCAACCAACACATGACTGGATAAGGAACAATGAAAGGAGGATCGAACAAAGCTCAGGTTGCGCTACCAATACTTCACCAGTCACAGGAGCCTTGTCGGTTGCGGGAGGTCTTTGGAAGAACTCGTCACACAACTTTATTGATTGGAACATGCTCGAGAACATTCTTCAAGGGAGCCACCTCAACAATAGCGGATGTTGCCTCTCTTACATTCCTCCGATATCTACTTCGCTCTGGGTGCTAATTTCCATCACGGCCCCATCAACAAGATCACTTAGGAGGCGCCTTGTCCAGTAGAGCTTGCATCATCTCTGTCATGGTCGGGAAAAGGAGCGGTTTCTCCAGACTTCTCAGCATGAAGATCGGTACCGCCAGACTTCTCAGCATGAAGATCAGTACCGCCAGACTTCTCAGCATGAAGTTCAGTACCGCCGGACTTCTCAACATGAAGGCCAACATTACCAGCCTTCTCATTCTGAATGCGCGCCAACCTTGTGAAGACATTCTCTTTCGGAATTCCCTGATTTCAAGCAAGGATCACTCTTAGAAGAATTTACACTGGAGAAATGAAAGAATCAACGGAAAGAGATTTAAATACCTGCATATTGGAGGAATTGAGGATCACCGAACCACATGCCTGCCTTTTAGATCTCTATCCTTCCTGGGGACTGCAATCCTCAGCTCTGGTCCGTTTGGCTGGAAGTGGCCTCAACCGGAAATGCTCCTTCAGGACGTCAGAAGATGGCTCACCACAGGAATCTGTCACAACATCCTCCGGAGAATTCTTGGAAAGCCAACGAGTTGCTTCCTCCAAAATTCCTTATACTTGTCGGTTACCCGAGTTTTCCCAATAGGCGAGGAAGGGAAGACTCTGCGATGCAAAGAATATGTCGGCATCAAAGATAGCAGGGAGAAGTTCTTTCGAAGCCTCGGAGGGCGAATAAAGGGAACACCCTGGTCAAATCCCATTTGACGAGCAGCCCTGTCGATGTTATGCGGAGTCACAATAAGAGCTTCGTTGAATAGAGACAGGATATATCCGGAATGCAGCTTATCAGATAAATAAGTTCTCCAAATTTCATAGTCTCGGCATCGGTGCGCACGCGGCATCAAGACCGTCGAAGCGATAGCAAAGTCTTTGGCTGAACAATGGAAGGGGTGGATCGGCCCCCATGGGCGGAAATTTCTGAGAAGACACATTATCAAAAATATCCACGAGTTTCACACCGGTTGGGAATCCTCCTGCCAACGAAGTATTCTCGAGCCACCATACAAATTTCCGAGCGAAGTTGCGGGGAGCGAGGAGCATAACTTTTGAAATGTTCCCACAAGAATGCACGAAGAAAAGCAAAGTGGAATACGACTCCACCTTCTTGTACCCGTTGGAAACATGCATATCCATTGCTAAGGCGTCCAGGATGAGAATACAATGATCCAAGGAACAAGGCACCTAAGGGAAGAACTTCGCCTTTTGCTAGCTTTATAACAATCTTAACGAGAACACCCCTTATGGGTTTCTTTCCAGGAACAAATCGTCATATGTATCTACGGATAACCACAAAGACAGGAATGCAATCACACCGAGCTCGTTTTCCAATTCCTGATTCGGCTCACGTGTTTACGGGAGACCATTCCGATACCCACCGGGTGTAAAAGCATCTTGTATCTTTTTTCTCCTACTTGTCAGATCGTCGAATTCGCCACCTTTCGGAGTATAGTGTCATGATCACGTTGTTCCGTGTCGGAAAGCTCATAATAAAGATTCCCAAAGCAACGAGGCGGGTTCATCAATGCAGCTACGCTTTCGAGTAATAGTCATCTCTCCCCATCTAGATATAGTTGTATGAGTATAAGGGCGCCACCGAGAAATAAAAGTAATCAAGCCTGCATCATCTTTCTTAATTTCAAGAGTAGCGAGATGCCATGGCTGCATCGAGGATTTGCGCTTTGGTCAAATTGGCTTTAATGTTCTTATTATTCAACATGCGCCTCATCCATCCTTCATAAGAGGCAGTGGAGTATGACAAGTCTTGAAGTCGATAGGAGATGGCGGATATTCATTTCTTTAAAGACAGAACCTCATCACAAGTGCCGAAGAAGAAGATGGATCAGCTTCTATATTTTCGAATCGGAAAGTAGGACTATCTGTGAGAGGGATGTTTCCTAATGTTTGGAAAAGACAAGGTGAACAACTCATCAGCAATGTTCGGCATATCTTTGAAGCTGTCAACACTTCCCGACTTGGCACCAGCATTATCTCCAGAAGGCATATCGACATGAGTTCTTTTCTTCATTTTACAATAAATACAAGAGTCAGTACTTGTATTAAAAAAAAAAAAAAAACAACACGAGTGCGAAGCGCATTCACGTTGGAATGCACAAGACTAGGATTGGGTCCAAACAGAGCTCAAGTTTCAAGTCCGGTACAAGTTTCAAGTCCGGTATAAGTTTCAAGTTCGGTATTGGTTTCAAATCTGCGGTATTGAATTTCAAGTCCGGTATTGGTTTTCAAGTCGGTATTACTCAAATTTCAAGCCGGTATTGGTCAAGGTCGATCAAGGTCACAAGATTGGTATTGGGCCACGTCGGCAAGCAAGGTAGGTCGTCGGTCACGAAAGCGGTGTTGGTCGAGGTCACTAGGAAGGTATAAGGTCGATGTTCGATAAGGTGTACACGGTGGGACCCATGTTCAATCAAGCATGTATGGCGGGCCGCATTCATTCGCACGTATCATAGCACGATTTTCTTTATTCATGGGAATCGTGTCTACGAGATTCAAGCCAAGGGTTTTTCAAGATATAACCTAAAAGCTAGGTTTTGCATGCAACGGTGGAAAAAAGAAGCAAAAACAACATGTTCATGGATTCACGGCTTGTTTTACTAAGCAATCCTAGGGCGGTTTTGCTATCAATTTCGGTGGAGAAACTAATCATGATATATCTTGCAAAAGAGTTTACCTACAAAAAAAAAAAAAAAACGTGAGAGCAAGGAAGAACGGACGAAGTACCTACGCACGCTGACGAAATACGGCGGCAAAGACAAAGTCCGATGGCGCAGCAAATCCGGCGTCGTCAACGGCTGGCGTCGGTAGGGGCGGCGGCAAGGTCGTGGACGGGAGGCTGGCCAAGAAAAAAAAAAAAAATATGTGAGACAAGAAAAGGGGTCGGTCCCTTTTATAAACAAATAATTGGAAGAATCCCAATAGAAAAGGATTCCTCTTTTGATTCAACGCCCAAGGAAGGAAACCGGTCTCACCAAAGGATTCCATACAAGCGCAACGGCATGGATAACTGAGTCGGTCAATACTCTCCGGGTAAACTTCCTTTATCCTGTCTTTCTCACATATGTATGTCACCATCTCATGCCTACCCCACAATAGTGTAACCATTATGTGCTAGGCAGGGGACTTAATGTTGATGGTGGATTTTCATTTAAGGTTAAAATTGTAAAAACCAGAAAATCATGCGCTGACATCTTGTAAAAGATAAAGTCATTAATAAGTGTTGGATACTCCTTCACTTTACTAATTCACCTAGAATGGAGCATGTGGCAACAACCCCATTACGTGAATTAATACATGAAATTCATCCGAGGTTGGAGAATGTAGCAACAATCCCATATACCCTGTGAATTTATAGCATTATTAATTAATGCGTGAGAAGCCTTGTATTTCTGTACTCATTATCGGTGCGGCATGACAAATCGAGTGTTGCTCTCGGCGGAGCAACACGAACCTCAAGCATTATAATGAAAGCATGTACGAAATACCCGTACAAAGTTGCAACTCTCGGTGTGTTATACTAGCCGATTGAGAACTCTCGGTGTGTTATACTAGCCGATTGAGCATCCGGACTGTCGGTATCGATCTGGATATGATCTCGTTCATCCAACCTCACCGGCGTGATTGGATGGCGAGATCAATTCCATAACCCCCAGCGGTATGGAATATTCCTGCCAACCAACGCGGACCCCGCATGGTCGGCCTCCCCAAAGTATTGGCATAGCTTGCCAAAACGTCCAAACCGGAGCGTATGGACGGAAAACCCTAAATTAGGGTTTGCGGCATATTACATGTGTCGCAAAAACGATCTCAACCATCCATCTTCGCGGTATAGATGGAGGGCGTAGATGTAGATTCAAAGGGCCCGAGCATGTCAACACAATCACCGTGGGCCGCTACATACGACCAATCGGTCGGGACCAACCATGGTTGGTCATCCCAATTCGTGCGCCGAACAGAGCATGACGCAGCCGTGAAACCCAAAATTAGGGTTTTGAGCATCACGAGCGTCCATCTTCTCCGAATGGAGGGTCCCAGTTAGATTAGCGAGTCCAGGTCATAAAGATAACCACCGTGGGGCCCGTCTATCCCCTCACCGATCGGCCAAGGAATATCATGCCTGGTTATCCCAAAACGCGCGTCCAAACTTGCGTGGTCACACTTCCCAAATTGCAAATCGTCTCGACCACTCAACTTCAGGATGATTTGAGTGGCTTAGATCACGTTTTCATGGGACGATCGGTATAGGCGTGAATACCGGCCTACCACCTACCGCCGGATGGATTGGGCAAGACCAGACCAAGCTTGGTCGCCTTGAAGCGCGCGCCGAAGTTGGCACGATGTGCGGCTTTTGCGGCACCCGGATTTTTGTTGCAAAATCGATCTCAACCACCCCTCTTTGCCGGTCAAATCGAGTGGCCTAGATCGCGCCTTTATGGGGAGAGGCACGACGTGTACTGCCGGCATCTTTGTCCACACGCATGCCCCGGTTGGTCCTTTCCAAAACCCTTCCCATGCTTGGTTTCGACCAAGTTGAAGAGTGATGCTGCGCACCTCTTCAAAACCCCGATTCCATCAGCGGTCGCAGATGAGTGTCTCAAAGATCATCTCGTCCGTCCCAACTTCAGAAGCTTGGTTATACAACCTGGTCGGGAGTTAATTGGTCGGTGAGGCGTCATGGTGATCACCACCCGTCACTTTACCACACCATGATGCAGTACCTGCATAAAATACACATGATACTTCACAAGTATCAACTTCCTGAATAACGCAGTTATTCAATTTAGCATTACATGCTACCTTTTGTGGGTCCCACGATCCACACATTTCGGACATCAATCATGTCACAAGCTCGGGGATACATACTAGGGGTATTGGTCCGGCGGTTTACAACGTCGGCGTGCAACGCGCCATCACAAGAACGTGTTAGGAAGTCATGGACGGTTAGAGATGACGGGAGAAGTGGGCAAGATGGTCGTGTAACACCAACACACAACTCCACTACTCCATCACTCCACTTCCTCCACTTCCCACGAGAGACGTGAATAAGGCTCAAATGACTTGTATAAATAGGTTCTCCTCCCTATTTTTCAAGGGACGGGAGAGAAACAAGACAAGTCCGGATAACGGAGGCAAGTGTTGATACAATCGTATTCAAACACCATAACCGATAGCTTACACCATGCAAGCCGATTCGACTTTTCGATACAACTCATTCATAGCCAACACCTTCACATTCTCAACACCTTCTTCGCTTCCCTCCCTAAGATCAACCCCATCTCCTTCACTTTGTGACCGAAACAAGTCCGGAACGGCCATTTCTTGGTTTAGGCCGGACTTGCCTGATTGATCTCTCGAATCTACAAGCACTCACCTTGTGAGTGCATTTGTTTAAGGTTTAGACTCATTTCTCATCCACACACCCCAAATTACCAAAACCGGCAGAAATAGTTTTCACCCATAAACACTTGGATTAGTTGGTGTATCAGAAAAACTAGTGATGATGATGTATTTAACTAGGACACACCGAAAATAGCTAGAATGTCACTTTGTTTTGCATCTAAAGGAAGTTAACTAGGCTTCAACATTTGACTGTTTTGCTAACTGGTGTTGCATGTGAAAGCTTCATATGAAGCTAAAGCATAGGAAATCTGAATACGAAACACTCGTCTTATATCACAACAAAGTACAGGTGATCGTACCTATCCTACAGTCATTGTTATATTGCTTTGAAAAAGTGCAGTTAGTCCTCATTTAGTCTCCATAGGTGTTAAGAACTGCTTCAAGTATTTCAGGGTCCCCTCTAATGGTAAATATCACCTGAAATGAAGATAGAAATTGTGTCACAGTTACTATTCCTATGGTCTGTGCGATATCCTGATCTTACAATCAAAGAGATTAGGTCACAGCTCCAAAAGACAACAACCATAGCTAGTCGTCGCATTAGGGTCTTGGAAGGCAACAATAGACGCAAGGCCTGACATAAGGCAACGAAAATTTGGTGCGGTTGATCATTGAGAGTTTCATAAACCTTGTAAATTGTTGTTTTATATGTGAAAGCATCCAATTCCAGTTGTATTTGGTGTTGAAGTTGCAATTAGCTTGGTGTTATCTTCTTGGTTTGTAGATTCAAAGTCAATGCCATCTTTGCATTTTGAGTTAGATAGCAATACAGTGTCTCATTGTTCAACTTAGTCAAATGAGTAAATCTTGAAGAATATTTTGGTACAGATATTTAGTCTCAACAAGTATTCATATTAGACTTATATTTACACATGTAAACCCTGATAAACGTTTGCTGCTGCAAGGAGTTTGTGAGAACGTTATTACTTTTCGGCTTTAGTGGTTTTAAAATATCGTCAGTTAGCAAGTTGGTTTATGAGTATTATATTGAGTCATATGTTAGCTTGCTGTTAATTTTAGACATCATATCTTAGGATATAATGGAGGTTGATAAAAATGTTAACCACTACGTTAAAAAACAGACAAGGCTATACCTAGCTGCTATTTGCAGTTTATTCAACATGTTGCTGTAATCTGAGATACACTTAGTATACTGTACATCTAAACAACAAATTTGGTGGTTTTAGCATCTTCTTCTAATCCAAGGAAAACAGGTTGTATAGGATGGGAACTATTGCAATGTGGGGGTCAATTTTCAGCATTAATATTAGGATTGCATTTCTAATAGAGTCAAATTTAATGATCTGATGTTAGCTTGCTGTTAATTTTTAGACATCATAAACTCTCTTAGGAAAGAATGAAGCTTGATAAAAAATGTAAACACTATGTTATAAGGCTATACCTGGCTGCTATTTGCAGTTTAATCAATATGTTGTTGTAGTTTGAGATACTAAGCAGTCCTTTGAAGTTGTAGGATCCCCTTGTGGAGGGGAGTTTAAGGTCTCAGTGCAGTTCAATTTAGTATATTGTACTACTAAACAACAAATTTGGTGTTAGTTGTGTGTCATGAGTGCCTAGTGATACATGCTGTGTATGTTACTTCGGATGAACCAAAAGTAGTGGTACCACATACTTTGGATATATTATTTGATTGTATGATTTGAACGTAAAATTCTTTGCTATTGGTAAGCTTCTTGAAATAATATGGATACTTCCCACGAAGTTTCATATGAATTTAGTGGGATGCTCTTCACATCTCGTACTTTTTCATATGTTGGTGCAAATTATATCATATTCACTTAGTCAGGTTCTTATCCATGAATTATATTTTTGCAGGAAAAGATTTTGAGGTTAAGTGCACTTGAGGTGAACTTGGTTTTGCAACTGCACAGATCATGAAGAAGGCCTTTGATCAAACTGTCAGGGACCTGTAAGTTGACTATTTTACATTGTTTTGTTTTTCCTTTTGATGCTGATATTCCTCTCAAAAGCCTCATAGGGTCACTAGAATACATGAGACTACGTAGTGAAAAAGTCCTTGATGTGCATGTAAACTTCATAGTCACAGGACAAAGATCAAAATGGAAGAACAAAAATGAAGATTACATCAATTGACGCTGATTCTCATGGTACGTGCATATACTTCTCCATCATTTTCCTCTTAAGAGAATCTAAAGATGCTCCTAAGGCTTTTGAAAAGGTTTTAGTTTTACTTTTCGATCCGAACAACAAGTTGGCATGGCGTAGAGATAAATTTTTTCGGTAGCATGTCCTATAACTCTTATCCAGCTGACATAGAGATAAATTTTTGTTCCCTGCATTAAACTATGTATTCTTTGTGTATGGACTGGTGATGCTAACATTTTTTCTCTTCCTGTCTCGGAAAAATGCAGATGGTGTTCCAAAAAACTATGGGCAAAAAAGGGGCTTGCTGATCTTGACTCATCCAATTTGATAGTGGGTGGAACCATCACATGTTAACTACTTTTCTACTTCCCATCATTCAAAATAACCATACTTTTATTTTCAAACAACTGAGTAAATATAAACCATTTATTTTAAATGTACAAGCTTGGCCCGTACTTTGGTGAAAGGCTATGATGAGTCCTGAATTGCAGAGAAGTTTGTTTGTGAGGATTTAGTTGTAAAAAATGAAGCATGGTTCCCAACATAATGCCCAATGCGTCTGTGTTGCGTGATTGACAATGAGTAACGGCCAGTATCCCCCCACTGTCCTTTTTATGCTTCAAAAAAAAAATAAAAAAAATAACAAGAGAGGCGTTGGCCTGGTGGTTCAGTCAGTGTCTAGAATTTACTTTTCTCTTTTGAATCTCTCACATGGCCACTTGTTGGGTATGGGACCAGTTTGGCCAGGTGTTAGCTAATTAGTTCTTTTACTAAACAAATAACATGTCAGGTTCACGTGGAAAATCAAGATTATGGTGTCGCTAAACTCATATAAAATCAGAAAAAATATCCCTCAAACGAGGAGCTTTCCCGCCTTATTTCAAACGTAGTAAGAAAAATGGTGGGAACGCCTAATATAGAGCTCCTTGGGGTGGAACACATTTGTGATCCTGGGATAGAGGGTTTCTTGTCATTTATAGAAAACGATGTTGAGATGTGAGATTTCTAGCCATTTTTCAATTTCCAAAATATTTAATTTACTTATTTCTGGTAAGGGTAATATGGTCATTTTAACAGTATCTAGATATTTAGTATACCTATTTACGGTAAGGGTAATCTGTCATTTTCAGAGTCTCCGGAATATTTATTGCACTAATTTCCATTAAGGGTAAACTGGTCATTTTCACCGTCTCCAAAATTTCGGTCCAGGGGCAAAATGGTCATTTTATAAAATTTCAAATCAGTGTTAAAAATGGCATTTCACTAACATTCGACCATGGGTAAAATAGTCATTTAATAGTCTATGGAATATTTACGACACATATTATCAGTAACGGTAGTCTCGAGTAATCTGGCAAACTGAGTTTGTAAATTCTGATATTTCACAACTTCAGTTCACCGGAATGAGAACCTCGGGTCTATCTCAAGTAATCTGGAAAACTGAGTTTGTAAATTCTTATATTTCACAACTTGATTCATGGGAATGAGAACCTCTGGTCTATCTCTAATGTCTGTCAACCGAGTTTGTAAATTTAATATTTCACAACTTGATTCACTAGGAAAGAGAACCCGGTCAATCTCTAATAACTGCAAACCGAGTTTGTAAATTCCGATATTTCACAACTTGATTCATAGGAAAGAGAACCTCGAGTCAATCTCTAGTAATCCTGCAAACCGAGTTTGTAAATTCCGATATTTCACAACTTCACTTAACCGAATGAGAACCTCTGGTCATCTCGAGTAATCCGGCAACCGAGTTTGTAAATTCCGATATTTCACAACTTCGAGTTCACCTAATGAGAACCTCGGTCTATCTCAAGTAAACTGGCAAACTGAGTTTGTAAATTCTAATATTTCACAAGTTCAGTTGACCATAATGAGAACCTCGAGTCTATCTCGAGTAATCTGGCAACCGAGTTTGTAAATTATGATATTTCACAACTTGGTCACAGGAAAGAGAACCCGGGTCTATCTCCGCAATGTCACAAACTGAGTTTGTAAATTCTAATATTTCACAACTTCAGTTCACCGGAATGGGAACCTCGGGTCTATCTCGAGTAATCTGGCAAACTGAGTTTGTAAATTCTGATATTTCACAACTTCAGTTCACTGGAATAAGAACCTCGGGTCTATCTCGAGTAAACTGGCAAACTGAGTTTGTAAATTCTGATATTTCACAACTTCAGTTGACCATAATGAGAACCTAGGGTCTATCTCGAGTAATCTGGCAAACTGAGTTTGTAAATTATGATATTTCACAACTTCAGTTCACCGGAAAGAGAACCTCGGGTCTATCTCTAGTAATCTGTCAAACTGAGTTTGTAAATTCTAATATTTCACAACTTCAGTTCACCGGAATGAGAACCTCGGGTCTATCTCGAGTAAACTGGCAAACTGAGTTTGTAAATACCCGATATTTCACAACTTCGCCCACCGAATGAGAACCTGGGTCTATCTCGAGTAAGCGGGCAAACTGAGTTTGTAAATTCTGATATTTCACAACTTCAGTTGACCATAATGAGAACCTCGGGTCTATCTCGAGTAATCGGGCAAACTGAGTTTGTAAATTATGATATTTCATTACTTGATTCATTAGGAAAGAGAACCTCGGGTCAATCTCTAGTAATCTGGCAAACTGAGTTTGTAAATTCTGATATTTCACAACTTCAGTTCACCGGAATGAGAACCTTGGGTCTATCTCGAGTAATCTGGCAAACTGAGTTTGTAAATTATGATATTTCACAACTTCAGTTCACCGGAATGAGAACCTCGGGTCTATCTCTAGTAATCTGGCAAACTGAGTTTGTAAATTCTAATATTTCACAACTTCAGTTCACCGGAATGAGAACCTCGGGTCTATCTCGAGTAATCTGGCAAACTGAGTTTGTAAATTCTGATATTTCACAACTTCAGTTCACCGGAAAGAGAACCTCGGGTCAATCTCTAGTAATCTGGCAAACTAGGTTCGTAAATTCTGATATTTCACAACTTTAGTTGACCATAATGAGAACCTCGGGTCTATCTCGAGTAATCTGGCAAACTGAGTTTGTAAATTATGATATTTCACAACTTCAGTTCACCGGAAAGAGAACCTCCGGTCAATCTCTACTAATATGGCAAACTGAGTTTGTAAATTCTGATATTTCACAACTTCAGTTGACCATAATGAGAACCTCGGCTCTATCTCGAGTAATCTGGCAAACTGAGTTTGTAAATTATGATATTTCACAACTTCAGTTCACCGGAAAGAGAACCTCCAGTCAATCTCTACTAATCTGGCAAACTGAGTTTGTAAATTCTGATATTTCACAACTTCAGTTGACCATAATGAGAACCTCGGGTCTATCTCGAGTAATCTGGCAAACTGAGTTTGTAAATATGATATTTCACAACTTCAGTTCACCGGAAAGAGAACATCGGGCCAATCTCTAGTAATCTGTCAAACTGAGTTTGTAATTTCTGATATTTCACAACTTCAGTTCACCGGAAAGAGAACCTCGGGTCAATCTCTAGTAATCTGGCAAACTGAGTTTGTAAATTCTGATATTTCACAACTTCACTTCACCGGAATGAGAACCTCGGGTCAATCTCTAGTAATATGGCAAACTGAGTTTGTAAATTCGGATAATTCAATTTTGATATATTTCATCTTCAGTTCATCCAAATTAGAAACTCAAGGCTAACTCTAGTAATCTTCGAACCTGGGATGTTCAATTCTGATATATTTCATATTCAGTTCATCCGAATCAGAAACTCAGGTCTTACTCTAGTAATCTTTGAACCTGAGAAGTTCAATTCTAATATAGTTCCTCTTCAGTTCATCCGAACGAGAAACTCAAGTCTAACTCTATTAATCTTTGAACCTGTGATGTTCAAATATGATATATTTCGTCTCCAGTTCATCCGAACGAGAACTCAAGTCTAACTCTAGTAATCTTTGAACCTAGGATGTTCGAATCTGATATATTTCGTCTTCCGTTCATCCGAACGAGAAACTCAGGTCTAACTCTAGTAATCTTTGAACCTGGGATGTTTGATTCTGATATATTCATCTTCCGTTCATCCGAACGGGAAACTCAAGTCTAACTCTAGTAATCTTTGAACCTGAGATGTTCGATTCTGATATATTTAATCTTCAGTTCATCCGAACGGGAAACTCACGTATAACTCTAGTAATCTTTGAACCTGGGATGTTCGATTCCGATATATTTCGTCTTCAGTTCATCGGAACGGGAAACTCAGGTCTAACTCTAGTAATCCTTGAACCTAGGATGTTCGAATCTGATATATTTCGTCTTCCGTTCATCCGAACGGGAAACTCAGGTCTAACTCTAGTAATATTTGAACCCGGGATGTTCGATTCTGATATATTTCATCTTTCGTTCATCCGAACGGGAAACTCAGGTCTAACTCTAGTAATCTTTGAACCTGGGATGTTCGATTCCGATATATTTCGTCTTCAGTTCATCCGAACGGGAAACCAGTCTAACTCTAGTAATCTTTGAACCTAGGATGTTCGATTCTGATATATTTCGTCCTCAGTTCATCCGAACGGGAAACTCAGGTCTAACTAAGGGTGCACAGGAACCGAGCCGGACCGACGGACCGAACCGAGCCGAGCCGGTGGAACCGTGCACAGTTTTGGGACCGAACCGAGGTACAAGGTACAAGGTATGGTCCAAAAAATAGAACCGAGGTGCGGGAATGTGTACACGGCCCAATACAAGTACCGTGTCGTACCGGATCGAAAATCCCGAATAATAAAAACCGTTAGATTTAGGGGACAAGGGATCAGTATTAGCCGTTAGATTAAAGGGGGGTATATAAACTAACATAATAGGGTTAGGGTTTCAGTTCCCTTTCTTTCTTTTTTTTTCTCGTCTCCTCTCTTTGAGAAGGAGAAGAACCTCTTCTCTGTTAACCCAATCTCTACCAAAGTTAAGTAAAAAAAAACCCTCAAATCTTCGTTTCTTCATCAAACTGAGTTCGTATCTCTTTGTACTACAATTTTTGCATGTTTTCTAATGCCGGTGTGAAGAAAATAAGAAGAAAAATTTCAGAATCTTAATCACGGGGTAAGTAATCTTTACTGAAAATTCCTTATTTCTTTCTTTCTTAATCACCTGATTTGTTTCATATTTTTTGTTCAATTTGTTTTTAATTTTTGTATGCCTGTGATTGAGATTGACGGATTTTTGTTTTTTTTGTTTTTTTAATTTTTTTTTTCAGAATACTGGGTGTAGAGTTTCAGAGGAGAAGCCTGAAGAACTGATCCAGTTGAGGGGTATGTGTTCTTCTTTGTTTATTGCTTAGATTTGAATTTGGGAAACTTGATTGTTTCTGTTAGGTTCAATAGAATGATTTAATGATGGGTGTGGTGTGGATGCAATCAAAATCTTTTAAGGTTTGGGTTTGCAATGTTTAAGCATCAAAATCTTCTAAGGGTTTGCAATGTTTAAGCATCTGTAATTTTTTGAATGCACTAATAGTGTTTGATAAAATTGCTCATCAAAATGATTTTTCTTAGATATGTAAAGCTGTTTTAGACTTTTAGTAAATTGCTCATCTGTTTTTTTTTAGTAAATGCAATGTTTTAGTATCTTTCTCTATGTTATGAGTGGTTTTGTTGCAAATCATTGTAGTATCTTGATGTGAAGAGAATACTTGTGTTTCATTTGTCATATGTACATGTAAATATCTTTCTCTATGTTTATTGAATGCTATTGAATATGTGAACTTCTTTAAATGACTGTTCTTTTGGGACCAAACTAAATTGTGTTATCATATTTGGAAATTGTAGTAGTAGTCATGAGAATTATGTCTACAAGTTTGTATCATATTTGGAAATTGCTTTGGCTTTGGTATTTATCAACTTGTTGATTAAGGTTGTTACTTTCTATTAGGTGATTGCTGGATTGTGGGTTCTATCCATTGTGGGAGCTTGGTGCAATTTCTTGACCGTGTTCTACATAGGTAAGAGAGAGTAGTTGCATTACTTTGCAAGTTTCTTGGTCACATGTATTATGTCTTATTCGTGTGAGTTAGGTCTAACTACTTGTGTTGACAGATAAGCTAATTTAGTTTGGCAATTACAAGATAACATGAACGTGGTTGTGTAGAAATTACAGAATTCTGGGTTCATTAAATCTCTTCTCTAAGACTAAGATTGAATTGTGATCAATGTTTTTAAAAGTCTCTTCTCTTGTCAGTGATGGATGTATCAATTCCAGCTAGGGTTCCGAATGAAATATGGCGCCATTTCACTAGGAGAAATGTTGAAGAAGCCACTTGCAACACTGATGACACCACAAGTGCTGCTGACATGGATTAGAAGATCAAGATTCAAGACTACTGCAACACTAGCTGCACTGCTAGTTGTTCTTTTCTCAGATTTTCTCATTTTCAAGACTTAGTGTGTGTGTTTGTGGCTGCCGCCTCTTTGCTACTTGTTTTTTTTTCGGATTTTTAAGACTTTAGTGTGTGTGTTTGTCAGTTTGTGTGCTACTGATCTTCTCTACTGCAACTTCTTTTTTTCAGATTTTCAAGACATTGTTTGTTTGGTTTGCTAGTAATATTGCTATTTATTAGTTGTTTCTTTGAATGAGAATTTGAGATATTAGTATTACTTAATATATTGAAAAACAGGTAAAAAACAGGTACTTAGATTGTCAGAGAAAAGACATATATTTAAATGTCCTGGAAAAGTACCGATCGGCACCTAACCGCACTGCACCTGGTGTCAGGTGAACCGAATGGTACCGGAACCGAGGTACAAGGTACATGTACCGGTTCAAAATTTTGGAACCTAGGCTAGGGAGGTACAAGTACTCGGTCTCGTCAAGAACCGAGCCGAACCGTACCGTGTGCACCCTTAGGTCTAACTCTAGTAATCTTTGAACCTAGTATATTCAAATCTAATATATTTCATCTTCCGTTCACCTGAACGAGAAACTCAGGTCTAACTCTAGTAATCTTTGAACCTGTGATTTTCAAATCTAATATATTTCGTCTCTAGTTCATCCGAACGAGAAACTCATGTCTAACTCTAGTAATGTTCGAACCTGGGATGTTCAAATATGATATATTTCATCTTTAGTTCATCTGAATCAGAAACGCAGGTTTAACTCTAGTAATCCTTGAACCCGGGATGTTCAAATCTGATATATTTCGTCTCCGGTTCATCCGAATGAGAAACTCAAGTCTATCTTAAGTAATCTTTGGGAACTTGAGTTTTTAATTCTTTAGTTCAACTTTCGATTCTCTAGATTAATTCATCGTTTCTCTGATTCGTTTTCATTATTCATATTCACACTCCTTCATAAAAATTATTTGGATTTGGTGTGATATACGCGTCGAAATATGCGTAAACTACTAGATTTTTCTTTTCAAAGTTATGAACTCCTACTTTACGATGTCACATGGTTCGGTAAGTTATTAAATACACCACCTAATTTAAAAAAAATGAGAGCCGTCCAATGAATTTCCTTGTGACACGTGGTAAGATGTTAACCATTTGATCTTCTAAAACCAATCAGATGGGTGTCGTAGTCACTAGTCGTCCAGCTCTACCACACAGTAACAAGGGTGTTCTATATATAGTTATAGGAGAGAGAAAATCAAAATAAAAAACCTAAATCTATTTTCTTTTCCGCCTCCCTCACCTTATCTTCTTCTCCTTCGACTGAAACCCTAAGAAAGTCACCACATCTTCTTCCCTTTCGACTGAAACCCTAACACACTCAATCGAAGTAGAGTTATTATACTCGATCTACTTCATAACCAAATGTTGAGTTTTCAGAATCAACAATAAACCCAAGTGGAAGCAATAACTCCTTATGCTCTAACCTTACCAGAACGCTGCTCTTTTCTCCATATTCTTCATCTCCCTCCTCCAAATGTTGGTAAGTTTCTTACTTAGTGCTCTATGTCTGAAATTTGTATGTTCCTTACTAGTGTTTTATTAGTTTGCTCGAGGGGGAGTTTAAAGGGATTTTGAGGTAGTTTTAGAAATGTTCTGTGCAACAAACTGTAACGAGAGTTTATAGATACCCATGGAACCCAGTCGATCTCAAGTTCTCTTAGGATTTGTACTATCCCTTGAAATTTTATGAGTCAAAGAATGAGAATTTGAGTTTTATACTTGAGATTGTTAATAGGTATCACGGTCCGAGTGTATAGGTTTCTTAATGAGAGTTTATAATTTTTTAAAATCAGGAGAAGTCATGTATATAATTTTAATGAGGAAGGATTAGGTCCTTTCCAGGTAATGGAGATGGTTCCTAAGAAAACTTGCAATAGGTTGCTGCTAAGGTGATCGTTCACATTCAAGATCTGCAGAGGTAATTCATACCTTTTTTTTTTTCATCAAAACTTCTTGTAGGTGGTGAAATGAGTGGGAAAAATGAACAAAAAATTCTACGTTTTAATCCATCATTTGACATTGAAGTTTTGTGGAAATATTTGGTGCTCGCCAACTAGGTTTGTTTTCTACTCTACTAACGTAACTTTTAGAGTCCTTTGACAAAACCATTGTCCCGGGAAAAAGCGGTTTGCCGGTTACCTCGTGACAACAATGGCCATGGACCATCGTGATCCGAAATAGTTAATAATGTGAGCTTATTTGGTATTGTGTCCTATTAAAAAGTAGCCTTTGTTATCCTATGTGTTGGGTTTAATTTGTTATGAACAAAAATTTCTTACCAAACCGATTTATTTGGTGCAGTAATGAGAAAGAAGAGAGCCGATATAACCGATATTCACCGAAAAGAATGTTTGTGCGGTTATGTACTCCATTATGGCATGCGGCTTCTCCAAATGGATCGATTAACTATACTTGGCAAAGAAGTAAGAATTTTTCTCTACTTAGATCTTATTTCAAGCCAATGAATTTCAAATTAACTGATAAAATTTATGTATGTTGTTACAGGGAATATTATTTTTTCCTTTGGAAATATTTCTGGAGTGAATGGTGAAGTTCTCTGGTTACTTTCTTGTTTGTGTATCCCCTGGAAATCGAATTATGGGTTGAGTAGTAATTTCTTTTCTTGTTTTGGTTTCCTTAATTCATTTCTTCAATCTTACTCGTTCTTGATTGTGATTTGTGTTTAGTTATGGAATTAGGGTTAAACGAACTTTCTTGTATCATAACTTTGATCACTGCTTTAGATGGTACAAGATGGTCAGTTTTTGTTTTTTTCCTAATGTAGGCAATAGATTACTTCACTGAGGTGTGATACTAATGTGATGTGAACCTTTTATTGTTGGTGTGTTTGAGAAGAGTAGTAAGCTTTCCTGAACAAAAAGACTCTAGTATGCTGTAAATTGGCATCCAGATGAAAATTACGCAGTGTCTAGATTAGGTGCTATCTAGTTAGTGACTGGCTTTCCTCTTTCCTGTACCAAGTCATTTCAGTTGCCAAAATCTGCTTGTTCCAAGGCTCAAGCCCACCCTAGGACAGTTTACAATTACCACTCTTAATTAAATTTTACTGAACGGTCTTTTTTCACATTCTTGAATGATTGAATCGGTCATCCTACCAGTCATTGATTGTTGAATACCATTTTCTTCTTTAGCTTGGGTTTACATACGAAGGGAAAAGGCTTTGATGGTGAGGCACATGCTGTCACGAGCTGGCTCTTAAGTCTCTGGTATGGTAATTTATCTCACCTATGTACAATATACCAGTGTTACTCTCTTTTTCTCCCATATATTTTCCTAGTTACGTTGTTAATAATCCTTATTGATCTTTGACAGTAAGCTAACATGCATTATGATTGGTTGTTGTTCTGTGGCCTGTAGGGAAAGAGGATGATAACTAACAGGAATTGGATTATGGAGAATCCGAGTGTTCAATTTTTATTGCTGGACAGGTTATGCGTCATATTAAGGGGCTGCATAAATTTGAGGAGCTTTGTCGTAGATCAGAGTGTTAGCTTTGAATCGTTTTGGGTTGAATTTCATAACGAATAGAACGATTCTGTTGTACTTGTGTCATAATGATGTAGCAATGAATGGATGAATGGTAAAATGGGGATATTTTTCTTTGTTGTTGAGAATACATGAATTGCAGGCCTGTGTTCCAGATTTAGTTTTAGTTGTATTACAGGCCTGTAAACTGGAAGTCCAGGCCTGTAAACTAGTAATCCAGTTCCATAAAATGACTTGGACTACCCATTTTTTTTTTAATTGTAACTGACAAAAATGTCACCGGCAAACTGTGACCAAAATTGTGAAGTAAAAATTACACGTGTCATCATCTTGTAACTGTTATAATTGATTCTTACAGTTTTAATGTTACAAAATTCGTGACAAAAGATCCATGACGAAAAAATAGCAACACTAATATGTGTAACTTTAGTAGTGACGAAAACGAACACGTGTCGCCGACACATTCGTTGGAAGAATTCAGTAACAATTTTAGGCGTGGTTGTATACGTGGCTCTTTAAGACACGTGTCGCACTCAAAATTGTTGTAAATATATAGTAACATATAAAACCGTTAATATATATGTGACACATATGACACGTGGCGCAACCAGTAAATTAGATCAATTATGACTATTGATTGTTGTAACGGTTTTCAGACGTGACAGTATTTGGCCATTGTCACAGATATTAGCGTTACAAACGATATAACAATTATTAATAGCAGCCAATTTAGCACAGGTTATAACCGTTACAAATCTGGGAAGCCACAGGTAAAGCCTGTGACAAAATCCTGGAAATGGTATAGTTAAGGTTGTTGTTGGTTACTTTTACACCAATTGGTAAATCCTTGCAGGACTAGCAGATCAATATTTTATTAACATACTCATCTCAGATAAAAATTGTTTTTAGGGTGTACCTTAATTAGAATTCCCCTTGGCTCTATACTATTCACAAGTTTTGAAACAAATCCTATTTGGACGCAACTCCATTGAAGTACCCTCAGCAAAGGGATATATTGCCATCAGGTGTAACCAGTCTTCCTGAATTTCTTGGTACACTTAATAGACTGTTCGTTTATCCAGATAAATCTTGCTAATTGAATCTATTTTCGTATGAACAAAACACCTGGAAACTCTGGGTTTCTGCAGAACAATGCGATCCTCTTCTCATGAAGAGCTTGCCACCATCGGTTTCGGTTAAAAAAGGTTAAATGGTACGAGTAGTTTGGAACCGATAAATTCTACATTTATGATTAATCGGCATTTTAATATAGTCGTAATATTTTATTGGATTCTAGATAGGGAACATTATTTAAATACCCCTCAAAATATTACCCTTATTCAATTTTTAAAAATACCCCTACCTTCTGAAAAGTGGAAGCAACTAGCACAAGTTGCTTTCAAGCGTGGACGCAACTAGCACAAGTTGTTGCGTGAACCCAGAAGTGGACGCAACTTTATACAAGTTGCTTCCAAAAAGTGGAAGCAACTTTCACAAGTTGACTCCAAAAAACTTAATTGTTACCCCTCGGGGGTATTTGTGCAAGGTCAACAAAAATTGAGGGTATTTATAACATTCCCACTTCTAGATATACTATTCTCAGTGTACTGGATCAGATACTCTAAGGTATTCTGCCAAATAGGCTATATAACTAAGGTTTTCATAGTTTGGAACTGCTATATGCAACACCCCGAACAGGTAAAGACAAGTTAATCTTTTTGTAATATTTTCTTACGTATCGGACGTCTCATATCTGGATATTTTCTTTAAGTAAAACAAGACATTCTGGTCAAGCAAGTCTGGAAAAAGATACAAAGAAACTTTGAACTTCACTCAACGGGGGGAAATGGATATCCATGCTTAGTGGTGAAGGATAAATTTTACTAATCATGATTTTCTCAGAGGTTTATACCAAGCGGTTAGTATAATTCATTGGTTTTGTTTTGCAGGAGTTTTGTTGCTTAAGTGTAATAATTGGTATATATTGGAGAAATGGATATCCATGCTTAGTGGTGAAGGATAACTTTTACTAATCATGATTTTCTCAGAGGTTTATACCAAGCGGTTAGTATAATTTATTGGTTTTGTTTTGCAGGAGTTTTGTTGCTTAAGTGTAATAATCGGTATATATTATGTTTGTTCATCGACTGCAGCAGTAAAACAAAATAATTGTGGTATCATGGGGAGAACACAAGCTAGCCGCTGCTGCAGAATGTGGTCAGAACCGATAGGACTCACCTTAGAGTTGAGGCACAGCAGCACCAAACCTGTGTACATCACAGGTTTTTCTCCATTGTGATACTGTAACTATGTGAAAAATTTATGATTTTTAGCCAATTTTTTTAATTCTATTTCTGTGAGTTATATTGGTTTAAAGATGAGATTATTTCATTTCGATAAAAACCGATACTTGCATCCACTTTAATTTTGTGAAACTTATCATCAATGTTCTTTTTATTTTGTATGGTCTCAATTTTCTACCTTAAAAATATGCGAGAATAGACGAGTAAAATATGTTTCTTAGTAAATGATACCACCAGTACAGTTGGGAATTAAAAATAATCAAGAAAACCCAGTTGCTTTCTTGCTAGAATTTTTAGGCAATGAAACTTCTGGTTCCTCGGTCCTGTTGTGATTTGCTTTATCCAAATCGGTGGGACGAAAAACGATATTTGATCTTTATTTTGTATGGTTTCAAGTTTCTTCCTTGAAATAAGCTCGACTATAAGAAATGTGCTTGCAATGTTTATTACTTCCATCTTATGGTCTTATTGTGTCATCTCGGCTTATACCACATCTGACTGAAATTATGTTTGTTTTCTTCTTTTTTGAAAGAATCCCGGCCTTATAGTACCGAGTCCGTACACATCTGCATACAACAATGCCTCAATATGGCGAGACACCACCGTCCGTATACAGTCTCATGTGTACATCTGTATACAACCATCTATACACGTATATCAATAGCAAATGGATACATTTTATGAATCCAAAGCTCTGAGGATTCACACCGCAAGATGCTCAAGATAACAACTACTTCGCCAATCACAGGATGCTCAAGATAACAACTGCTTCACCAATCATACCGAACTTAAGCAGCACACAGGTTGAGTATGAATATAACTTTTTTTGTAGAATCTGGAAATGTAGACCTCCTAAGAGTTTCAGAACTCCTTAACCATTGTCAAGAAGCACCAATGCACTCACGATATCATTAGATACACAAGCAGAACACAAGCCTTCCCCAGGTGTACTATCAACTTATTCATTAATCAATCATTTGTTTATGCAATTGTGTTTATGCAATTGTGAAGATCATGGAAAGTACAGTTTTCTAATAAATTTTGATTAAGTAGTTTTGGGCTTCATTGTAGTTGACATATTAATCAGTGTTGTAAGAAATAGATTCACTTGACATCGGGCTAATGCTAAACCGAATGTAGTGCACAATGTGTGGTTTTAATCAGTTTTTTTCATCATTTTTTAAGATTACGTGGTTTATAAACATCACTCTTTGGTTTTTCTTTCAGTTTTTTGGACCATGCGTATTTATCTTTTAAATTTTCTTATTTTTTTTTCCTTTTCTGTTTCCGTATTTATTTATTTATTTCAAACACCACATTTATAGATAAATTGATGACATCTATATATTTTTCAAATAAATAATCACCCTAATGTATCAAATAAGAACTACATAATTTGGGTTTGTGAAAATGAATCCGGGATATTGTTTATTACATCTGAATTTGGTCAAAAGTCTCCAAGTAATTTGAGATATTTAAAATATCTGATATGTCCTAAAATTACAAGGAATGTGGTTATTTGCTCATGCACAAGTTTTTGGGCCGAAAAACAGAAAACAGATAATGCCCTGTTGGGCCGAAAAACATATAATTTCTTAAAGTTGTATTTTTACATGTTTTGGAGACCAAAATTTTCCTGCCCATAAGGGTGTATTTTAATTTTGGCCAAGAGATATGTGTGCTTATATGCAGAGGACATACCACTTGAATGGGACCAACACAAGGAAGGCATAAATTTTGGCCAATCATTTTGCCAAGATTGATATGTGTATATCATTCATGCGAGTATATTTTTCCTTTCTATTCTGTTAGTATGCCGCTAAAGAATGATTATCTTAACTTCAGTAGTAAAAGGTTGATAGGACAATAGAAACGTTGGGAGAGAGAAATGCAATGATAGCTCATCGCAAGTAATGGGTATCTGATATGGCAGTTCAATGGACCTTAATTTTGCAAAAAAAAAATCATCCAAATCCACATGACTCATCTCCCTAAGTTAATGTATAATTTTGTGTTTTTGTTATAGATGTGTTCTTGGACTTGATGTCCAAAATTTTGATTATTGTTGGGCTTGCCAGCTGACATAGTGTAATGTAGCAACATGCTGCCAGAGCATGCTTCTCTTTCCTCGGTAATAAAAGGTCAATGGGAAAAAAAATGCTGGAAGAAACAAAGACAACAACGATTAGACATACGAAATCCAATGCAACCTCTACAAAAGTGGACACCCAAATCTACATGTCTCACTTCCCACTGCTAATGTATAATTTTGTTGTTTTCATATAAATGCGTTGATATATGTGTAATTGAGATCTATGTGTAGTGTCGTTTATTGTTGTACTTGCTGGGTGATATGGTTTAACGTATAATTATATGTTGAGATTAAAAAAAAAAAAAAAAAAAAACACTATTTCAAGGGTACGTGGTTGATGCTTGGGCATCAACTGAACATTACCGCATGTGTTATCTTAAGAAAAATCAGGATAAGCTACGAGCAGATTCTCACAAAAATATGAAAGGCTCGAAGCAATGCTTGTTGAACCTCAACGATGGGGGTAACGTTATTTTCCATCGACTTTTATTGGTGATCCAAGGCATTTTTTAGATATATATCAAGATTCAGTGGTCATCAAACGGTTTAATTATCATCCAGATATCTTCCTGACAATGACCGCGAATCCAAGTTATCTAGAAACTAAATATGCGCTTCTCTCCAATCAATATGATTCAATCGTTCTGATCTCATAGGTCTTCGAGTTGAAGAGAGACACATTGATAAAGAAATCAAAGAAAGAAAGGTGTTAGGTAAATTGGTTTTAAATATGTTCACAATTAAATTTCAGAAACGTGGTTTACCACATGTGCACGCTCTTTTATTCTTGAATAGTCTTGAGAAATTTGTAGAGTTAAACAGGTTGCCAAGTTTGTTTGTGTTGAATTTGTTGATGAAAAAACCGACCCATTATGTTTGAGACTGTTAGGAAATGCATATTACATGGTACATGTGGTGCGGAATCTATGTGCGTGAAAAATGAAAAATGCAGCAGAGGATATATGGAAAATGCGGAGAATAAAAGTATGGATGAAGGTGGGTATCCAATCTATTTTCGACGACAATTGGAAAGAGTTAGTTGTCCCATACATTGTTGTTTTTACAACCCATATTTATCTAGAATTTTCAGCTGACACGTTAACATTGAGATATACAACGGTATAAGGGTAGTTGCAATACATACATAAATTTATCTATAAAGATCATTATCGTGCAACATTAATCACCGGAGAATGGGACAAGGTGCAGCAGTAAAATGATGCAAGGTGTACTAGGATAGATGAGATGGTATGGCTATTAATTCATCTTCCCGGTCAAAAAGAATTTGTGTATGACGTAACTAACTAAATAGATAAACTTAATACTGCTATAGAAAAGTATGTGTCGCCATTAATGGCATACTTTGAGTATGATTCTAAAATTCCCACCTGCTGAAGAATATATTTATCAAGAATTTCCACAACATTTTTGTGTGGGACGAAAAAAGAAAATTAAGGAAACAGGATTTTGCTATTGCAAGGATGTACATCGTCAGCCCAATGCATGTGAACCGTGTTATTTTCTTTATTACTAACTATTGTATCCGCTGTAAGCTCATTTGACTACTGCAAAACAGTCAGGGAAGTGACGTTCGAAAAGTACACAGTATATTCAAAGCATCATGCATTGCGTTTGGAATTTTAGAAGATGACGAGGAATGGTTTAAGTGTCTACAAGAGGCACCAGTGATGTTGGAATCCAACTAAGAATTTTTTTTCATTGTGATTGTAATCCAATTCAGTCTGTCATTTTGTTGTCAAAAAATTGGACTAAACATATGTGATGGTCAACATTTTAAATTACACGTGAAATAACACTCAGAGGCCAAATGATGAGTATGTACTTCATTTTGGATGAACAACTCCGTGAATTTGGCAAGTCTCTTGAAGATTTCGAAGATATTTTAATGAAAAAATTGAATATTATAGATGTTGTTGGTGACAAGCCATGTCGAGTATTAATTTAGTAGCTTCAACTCGCATTGCATGATTCCGAAGTCGATGAAAGTATTAAGAAGTTGTATTCGGGCCAATCATCAACGTACAACATCATGATTGGTTCCGTGGGATATGGTTATGATAAAATACTTTTTCTCAATGTAAGTGCAGGGAAGCGGTATAATATTTCTACAGAACACAATGGCGTCATGCTTCCGCAGAGTTGGGCATATAATTCTGACTGCTGCTTCGTTTTGGATTGGTTGAATTCTTTTAGTCGGAGGTCTTACAACACATCCAATGTTTAAGATTCCCACAGAAATATATGAGAACGATGTTTATGAATACGAAAGACAGGATCTACATCCATGCAACATAGATTATGCATTGAAGCAGGAGATCAAACATGTCATGATGTTAGGGGTAAGAAAAGACCATTTGGTGGAATTACCTTTGTTCTGAAATAATGGCGAACATGGATCCATCTGTTTTTTTTTCTTTTCTATATTTTGGTGTTGAGTAACGATTATTCTATTTAAAACTAACCAGGGATAAATATTGATGAAATTAAATTAAGTGACTGATGTATTTTTCAAGCTACATTTTTTTTGGCACTTTGTGTCAAACTGATTCTATTAGTACCGATGTTTGGGTACCCTAGAATGATATAAGTTTTCAATTGTATAATTAACTAAGTTACGTTATTTTAAAAAATTTGAATATATTAACTAAGTTATAATGTTTCTTAATGTATTTTTACAAAGAAATAAAATACGTCCACTTAAGTCTAAAATGAGAGGTTGAGCCGGGGTCGTAAGGCCCCGGTGATACCTAGTATATATATATATATAGAGAGAGAATATTGAGAGTTCAGCAGGTGAAGCCCTAACATATGTATACTAATAGATATGTCTATGATATAGGTTTAAAGACGAATTTACAAGTTTTTTTCATGTCAAAAAACCACCATGTCAATATGCATGTAAAATAAATCAGTTCGGACTTCAAGTTTTATAAATAACTTTTTATGTCGCCGATGCAGGAAAATTCATCCTATCTTCCTCCACCAATACCACTAGGGCGATCAATAACATTAGCATATTTGAAGTTATTGAACTCTAAGAAAGGTTGTTACTTACCAATTTACTTATTACTTATATAGTTTACTTTATATAAATTGCGATCGAGTATCGCAACTACACACTAGGTACATTCGACATATATGTTATGCTTCTTTGAATGAATGGTTTGATTATGCCCCTTTAATTATTTGACCATATGTCAGTTAAATATTCTTAGTACCCACAAATAAATATTTTGATAGGGAGATACCACTGAGTATTTACCAAACTCGCTATCATTAGAGGTTAAATTTTAACAAACAATACATAGATGCAATGATTTTGTGGCGTTTTTTCAGGTTCAGTTTTGTTTTGTTTTTTTTTTTATAAAGAAAATTTATTAGATTTAGGTGAAGATTGTGTTTTGGTCTTTTGCTAGAATACCACAAAAAGTATGTAAGCAATTATCATATATTTATACTGCAGAAGCAGTCTCCATTAATAACTTAGTTATAGCATCAGGCATCTGATTATTATCCCGATTAACAAATGAAAGCTTACAATAATTAAAACTAGAGACTAATTTTTTTATTTCTTTGGAATATGGGAGAGTCGGTAATAGATTTAAGAACCACTTTTGCATCAACTTCAACATGAATCCTTGAAAGTTATTTTTCTCCCCATAACAATGCATCATGAACAACCATGCATTCCCCTGCCACTGGACTCAATGCTTTATTGCGTAACATCCTTTGATTCCTTAATAGTCGAAAGATGGTCGAAAGATGCACCAATATTGAACTTTAAGATACCTTCTAAAGGAGGTGTCCATTATGAGCTTATATTATCACTAGGGTTTGAGGAATGTGTTCCTTATCATGAAAATGAGAAGCTAAATGGTAATGGATTTTATGCACAAAATTATAGGGGTTAAGAGATGCTCCCTGAAATACATAATCACATTTATCTCTCCATATACCCCATGCTCTTATCATTTGAGAGTACAACCACTTATCATCACAAATTTTGTTGCTTGATGAGAACTAACTGATGATCCATTCAGAAACACTGCTACAACAACTTCTGACATAGTCAAAAAATTTATATTGATGCCCCTTCGAACTTCTCAAGCGTATCACAATCAAACTATAAATGCTCTTTGGTTTATCAAAGAGTTTAATATCTCTAACTCTTAATTCAATCCGCAATCAGCAAATAGAAATCTGCGAGCCCGATTGAATATAAGAGGAGTTACTTGAACGGTACCAAAGATCAATGTTCAAGTGTCAATCAATGTAAATCAACAACCAAAGGTTGGATATTCTAATTGATTGATCTTAACGCACAACCTGTGATATTTCAATTATATAACAAAATATAATGCGGAAAAGAAATAACACAGATATTTAATTTTGTTAACGAGGAAACCGCAAATGCGAGAAAAAACCCGCGACCTAGTCCTGTTTGAACACCGCTCTGTATTAATCCGCTACAGACACTAGCCTACTACCAATTAACTTTGGACTGGACTGTAGTTGAACCCTAATCAACCTCACACTGATTCAAGGTACAGTTGCGCTCCTTACGTCTCTGATCCCAGCAGGATACTACGCACTTGATTCCCTTAGCTGATCTCACCCACAACTAAGAGTTGCTACGACCCAAAGTCGAAGACTTTAATAAACAAATCTGTATCACACAGAAAAGTATACAGTAATAGATAAATCTGTCTCCCACAGAAATACCTACGAGTTTTGTTCCGTGTTTTGATAAATCAAGGTGAACAAGAACCAATCGATAACCCGGACTTATATTCTCGAAGAACAACCTAGAATTATCAATAATCTCACAATAATCTTAATCGACTAGCGAAAGAAGATATTGTGGAATCACAAACGATGAGACGAAGATGTTTGTGACTACTTTTATATCTTGCCTATCGGAGAAATCAATCTCAAGTCAATCTTACGATTGTACTTAAATACGATAGAAACAGCAAGATCAGATCACGCACTTCAAAAAAAAATTAGTTGGGTTTGGCTTCACAATCCCAATGAAGTCTTCAAGTCGTTAACCTACAGGGTCTCGTTAGAAACCTAAGGTTAAAGGAGAATCGACTCTAGCAAATACAACTAGTATCACACAGGAGGTGTGGGGATTAGGTTTCCCAGTTGCTAGAAATCTCATTTATATAGTCTCTCAAATCAGGGTTTGCAATCTAAGTTACCTTGGTAACAAAGCATTCAATATTCACCGTTAGATGAAAACCTAATTAGATTCAAGCTAATATCTTTCAACTATTAAATCGAACTTATCTTGTTATACACAAATGAAATGCATGTTTATTTAAGTTTGTGTAACCATACCCAAACATGTACACTTAGTTGGTTCAACAGTAGTTAACCAAATGGTTATCCATATGAGCGCTTTCATCTTAACCATAACTAGTTCAAATGACTCAAGAGAACTAGTTAGAGAGTTATTCAATGGCTTAGATCTCATAGAAGTATACAAGACATAATTGAAGAAAAAACGATCTGATTCATGAACTTTATAGCCACGGTTTGCAAGTGTGCATTCCTTAGTTTATATAAGTTTAAGTTCACGAATAACCGTTTTTAGAAACTAA
The DNA here is from genome assembly GCA_023531295.1 of Papaver armeniacum. Lineage (NCBI taxonomy): Eukaryota > Viridiplantae > Streptophyta > Magnoliopsida > Ranunculales > Papaveraceae > Papaver > Papaver armeniacum. The sequence continues at coordinate 296,824 of JAJJWW010011833.1, forward strand.
CCCACTTAATTACGCATGCTGGTACGCGGACTTAAGTACCCGAAATAAGTTTGTTTTTAGTTCACAAACTCTATCAGAAATTCAAGGGATGTGAACCTCCGACAGTGCGCGTACTGGTACACGAACTTTAGTTCTGGTTTTCCTGAGCAGCAAAGTATGCATACTTTGGTTCGAGGAATAAGGACTTACACATGTATGAGTTATCACACAATGTGTATATCCTTTCAAGGTTATATTCTAAACTCTCATTTCAATCATTGAAACATTCTTAGAGGACGTTATATAGTTGTTATTCACAAGCTATTTTTCGTCAAAGCGATTTTCAAGTAATTGAAACTAATATGACTTTCGTCACTAGTAAAGATGAACTTGGCCAAAGCGAAATCTTACCAACACATATTTCGAGAAATAGATAAGCGAGATAAACTTGGCTAGAAATAGCAAATGTGTATAATCATATTCTATATAGCAATACGACTTTTGTCTCAAGATAGGAGATAGAGTAGATAGACTTTTGAGTGATAGATAAGTTCAAGTCTCCACATACCTTTTAGTCGATGAAGTTCCACAAGTTCCTTGAGTAGTTCTTCATCTTTGTATGATGATCGCCATGGAGTCTAGAGCTCAACTACACTTTCTATCCTAGTCCGAGACTTAGCTATGAGTAGACTAGAAATCAAGACTTATAGTTTTGGCAACTAAACTTGACAACAAGCTTGAGATAAAACGCTTGCGAGTTCGACCGAGCAGTGCTCTAACAATCTCCCCCTTTGTCAATTTTATTGACAAAACTATCAATAAATATGGAATACAAAAAAGATAAATAAACTTTTGTAGCTTCTCTTCCACATGCATGATCTCCTTGGTTCTTCAACATTACTCGAAATCTTCGTCACTTCCAAGTACTCCAATGATTCCAAAGGTTGTAAGTTTAGTATCATCGTTGTTAAAAATCCGTAGCTATAACAATGAGAAAACAAGAGTTCTCAATCATTGTTACACAATGTCATAATATTATTACACATCATCATAGTATTATTACACAACATCAAATTTCAATTGTGTCACAACTTCGACAACAATACTATGGTGATATGTATCACTCCCCCTTAGTCAATACTCCATATCACATGGAAACCTCCCCCCTTACATAATGATCCTAAAACCATATGTATTTGTAGTGTGAACTACACATTAATTCTCCCCCTTTTTGTCAATAAAATTGGCAAAGGTACGAAACTAGTGCGATCCTAATGAAATTTCCATAGAGACATTTCATGACCAAAAGAAAGCACATATCAACTTTTAGATGCTATCATATAAAGAAGCTAAATGCATTCATCAAGGAGTTTATAAAGATAAGATAACCCCTATAATATTCCACAACCGCACTCCCCACAAAGATTTGGCAATTAAGCACATGTTCAATTAAGAACTCTCCCACATATAATGTCATTCCCGAAAGAACAACAAGAGCGAACTTACTTTCACAAGAAAATAAGGATTTCTTTGGACATAACAAGTCACATACAAATATGAATTTGTATCCCAAATAATTAAATTAACCACAAGAAAACCCATTGATTAATTCAATCAAAATATACAATCAAATTAGCCACAAAAAGTGATCAATTTAATTGGTCATGCTCTACATAAGAGAACTTACGGAGCCGCACAGTATATACATAAAAATATGGATCAGGGAAGATCAATACTGCGAAATAGACATACAATTGACATAATCCTCGTAAACAAAAGTTCAACCTATCTTCCATCAATATTTGCATAATGACATATAATAGGCTTAAAACTTTTGTAATGTCAAAAGTTCATTCATTCTTTTATCAATACTCGCATATCGACAAATGAAAGACTTAACTTTTGACAAAGTATGGGACAATCATTGTTCACGAACGCAAACACACATATCCCATAACACATTGCAATATATAAAACCATAAAGATTAATACTGCAAAAATCATCTTCCAAACAACTTTAGAATTTAAACAAATAAACTTAAAAAACAAAGAAGATGAAAACGTCGGACATAGCTATGTGTGATCACAATAATGGCTATTCCAAACTCTAGTTATTCTTCTTTAAAAATACAAGAAGTAAAATTCTTATCAGAAGATTTACTAGACAAATTCAAAAATAACTCTAAAAACAAAGAGCCGTCACAAGCAATAATCAGAGCTCCGGTACGGAAGCTTCATTGGTTCCAAGACCTTCAGGCTTGTGACTAACTGTATCTACTATGTCTTCGGAGAAGATATCATCATTAAGAAGATCCTTAACTTGTGACTTCATGAGAACAAGATTAGAATCAATCTTTTTCAACTCAGCTCGTAACAAGTTAGGATCCTTTACAGAGTTCTCGAGCTTCAGTTGAGTCTTCCCAAGATCAGTGAGAAAACCATGAATCACTTCTGCAGAGACCATCTCAGCATTTTCTCGATCTTGGTGAGAAAACGCATAATAGCACGAGGCACAGGATTCGAGTTCGTCATATTTGACAAGGGTTATTTTCTTATTCAAAACAAACTCTAAATAAACCGAATCATCAATTGAATCGACTTGTAAATCCCAAGAACTTGGAGTAGACCCCATCCTTAAAAGAGCACAACACAAGTATGCGCACTCTATAAAAGGTTTGGTATTTATAGGTTTCACAAGAACTAATAATTTGGGGTTTCCAAGATTGGTTTGTGCCACTGTGAAGGAGTACATGCACGTACACACACCTGCCCTTATACCAAAAAGGTTGCGAGACCAATACCCTGCTAGTAGTGACATGATTGATGTGCTGGAATGTGGATCGTGGGTCCACGAAAGATAGCATGTAATCTTTGAATTGAATAAGCTAAGTTGAGTCGATACTTGGCGATGTCGTGTGTATTTTATGTGTCGTATTTCGTGTGGTGGGTGACATGACTGTTCACTAAGCAAATAATGTATAACCAAGTCTAGTGAACGGATGAGATGATGTTTGAGACACTCAACCGTTGATGAAATTAGGGTTTTTGCGCAAGCATCACTCTTCACCTTGGTCGAAACCAAGCATGGGAAGGATTTAGAGAGGACCACCATGCGTGTGACGGCATGATAGTGTGCGCCCCGTATTCATTCCTTGGTGCCGCAAAGTTTGGAAACCGCGTGATTCCCTAGTTTGGGCACGCGTTTGCTGCGACCAACATTGGTTGGTTTTGGTCGATCACACTACCGTGTAGGTGGTAGGTTCTATACCTCGATTATCCCATGAAACGTGATCTAAGCCATTCAAATCATCCGGTGAAGTTGAGCGGTGAGATCAGTTTAGATTTGGGAGTGTAATCGCACGAGTTTGGGCGTGCGTTTTGGGTGCCGAGCAAAGAGGAGGTAGATGGGCCCAAACCACCCTTTACCAGTGACCTCCATTCGTGCCGAGAAGATGGTGATTAATTAACACTTGGGGGTGATGGAATTGATCCGTGGCCATCCAATCATAGCAGGCTAAGGCCGTGTGTGTATTCCATACTGGGCTGGGGGTGATGGAATTGATCCGTGGTCATCCAATCATGCATCATATCCGAGTCCAGGATTCGGGCTAGTATAACACACCGAGGGGCCTCACGGGCTAGTATAACACACCGAGAGCCTACAAGGCTGATATGAAATTCACAAGAAGGGATTGGAAAAAGCTCATTAAATGAGTCAAACCCTAGTTTTGTTAGGTAAATACCTCTTTGTAAGACATATGTTGAACGGTCTTACTCACACATGCTTGGCTGAAATTTGCATTGAACTTGAAATTTTACAGATCAAACTTGCACCGGTTTTGAAATTGAAAGTTATACCGAGAATTTAAAATCAATACAGGCATAAACTTGTCAGGCGATGTTTGACCGGCCATTGTGTGAGTGTGTCCGCCGTGTGTGACGTACAAGTTCTAACTTCTCCGTCTTTTTATTTCATTAAGGTAGAAAAGAACCGTCGATATGTCCTCGAAGATAATGTCGGTGCCAAGTCGGGGAAGCGTTGATAGCTTCAAAGATATGCCTTCGAACATCAATGATGAGTTGTTCACCTTGCCTTTTCCAAATATTAGAAGCATCCTTCTCATAACATAGTCTTGCTTTCCGGGTCGTAAAATATATGGATGCCGATCCATTTCTCTTCCGCACTTGTGATTGAGATTTTGTCTCCAAAGAAACGAATATCCGCCTCTCCTCCCATTTTCCATCTTTGGAGATGCTTTTATACTCATCGCAGAGTTGGAAACGAGCTCGCCGTGATTGCGTTCTTTGTCTTTAAAACCATCATTTTAGCAATGGATATGCATGATGTGAACTTTCCACAAGTGAGTCGTCCGGCGTTGGTTCCAAGAAGCTTTAGTTTCCATCCCGGGTTCTTCAAAGGGTTCTCCGAGATTAGTGAGCTCCGTGAAACTACATGATGAACGTGTGTTTTGCCGTGCTCCAAAGGATGGATGCCGCCTTTTTTCAAGGACTTCAAGTATTTGTGCTATATACCGCGTTTTCTCTTATATGCTTTTTTTCTTTTTTTTTTTTGAGTGATAGTGAGGACGGTTTGGTTTAATAGGTAATTGAATTGGCTTATTTTGAGATAGTTTTTGAACAACCCTTTTGAAAGATATTATGAGATTTGCATCTTGGTCATGAAGGATTGCACATATGAAATTGCAAATGTTACGCAAAGGGGGAGGTGGAAAACAAACATGGTGTTTGATCAAATGTATGGATGCTAAGAATTCTAAACTATCTTTCTTGTAAAGTTGTTGAGTAAAACTTACTTGCCTTTTGAAGTCTCACTTATACCAAACCGGGAGTAGTTGTGAAAATCTCCGCAAGCCATCTCTTGGACCAAGCTTCTCCCGAACAATGTGCTTCCAAAGCGTTGCATTCACCGGGTGGGGTGATGAAGAAACCGGTGGTAAATGACAGCACCTCGGGTCCATTACTTCTTGATCAGTAGGTGACGCCATACCGGGGTAGCTCCACCTCTCCATTTCGACAAATCTCCTCCGCTGGGGAAGGGGAAATGTAAGTTACAGTGCCATATCAGCAAGAGGGACGTGGAAGATGTCGCAATGTCCACCGGAGTGAAATGAACGTTCCCATCCTTGTATTCGGGCATTTCGATTGATTTCTCCTTCCGAGTATTTCTCCGCCGGTTGAAAAACGCGTGAACGATCCTGGGCTTCAAGAAGAGTTTTGAGATATAAATCCTCTAGTAGGGCTCCATAGGCTGCAGGCTCCCTTTCTTTATTCGGCAGACGTCGTAGTACTCCAGGACAAGTCTCTTCCTCCGTTTTGGACCATGTTGTCCATCTCTTCGATTCATTATGTGCTCCTCTTGCGGTAAAGGTGCGATCCCCGGCTAAGGATTCAGCTTTATGAGCGGATGCATCCTTCTCGTAATGCTGCCATGTCATTCATAAATGTCCCGTTTCGCCTCCCAGGTGATACCTGGGCTTGATTTTGTGGTATGCTTCCCATGATATTCGTAGTTTAGGACATTGCGAGATGGAAACCGAGAAATTGAGGATTCACTTTAACCGATAGATCAATCTCCCATTGTGGTCGCCAATTGTTGATGGGGTGAAAATTACTCCTATAGAATTTGGTAATTTGGGGTGTGATGAGGAATGAATTTTAAACCTCAATAAAATTGAAATTCGAGAGTGCAAGTCCGGCCTAAACCAGAAATTTTGACTTGTTTGGCCACAGTGAAGGAGATGGGGTTGCAGTATCAACACTTGGTTTTCTCTGTCGTCTCGCTTGTTTTTCCTTGTTGTTGAAAATAGGGCGGAGAACCCATTTATACAAGTCATTGAGCTTGGGAAGTGGACTGGAGTTGTGTGTCGGTATCGTCTTGCCCACTTCTCCAGGTTCATCTCTGAGTAAATAAAAACTCATCGGAATGGATCGTGGGTCCACGAAAGAAATAAATTGTGTTCTCATCGTGTGTAAGAGATTTCAGCGTGGTGAAGTGACGTTTTTAACCAAATAACTACGAGGGGTTGTATAACCAAGTTTGGTGGAGGTCGGACGGATGAGATGATGTTTGAGACATGACATCCCTTCACCTTTGAGCAAAGATTTTAAAACCATAACACATGATAGTGTGGGCGCCGTATGTTCCCTCATGAAAGCGCGACATAAAAGTGGTCGAGACTCAAAGGAGTTGGAAACCTGCGTGATTCCAGTTTGGGCACAACAAATGGTTTTTGATCACACTAAGGTTGGTGTGATTATCCCATGAAAAACGTGATCTAAGCCATTCAAATCATCCTGAAGATTGAGAGACGGTTTAGATTTAAGAAGAATGATGTGCTCACACCGCAAGAGGAGGTAGAGAATCAGGCCCTTGCTCAAAACAGGTCCAGGTCTTAGGAGAAGATGGACGGCGTGATACTTGAGTATATGCTCCGATGTATATCTCAGGCGGTCACATGGTGATTGTGTCGCCATGCTCCGGCCCTTTGGATTTTGGTGAGTGATGAATTCAAGGGTTTTCCGTCCATAATTGTGATTAATTAACATTCCATACTCGTTTGGGGGTGATGGAATTGAGCCATCCAATCCTTGAGCTCATTAAATGAACTTGGGGGTGATGGAATTGATCCGCGGGCCATCCAATCATGCTTGTGGAGCTACTAAGGCCGTGTTTCCATCCCGTGGTCATCCAATCATCTTTTGAGGAAAACCATGCTTATGAAGTGAAAAGTTATCATAAAACTTACTATCATCAAAAATATGCGTCATGCGCAGAAAATTTCATGTATTCGCGTAATGGGATTGTTGCTACATGCTCCATTTGCGATTAAGTGAGGAGTATCCGCTTATAAATGGCTTTATCTTTTACAAGATGTCGGCGCATGGTTACTTACAAATTTAACCTTGAACGAAAATCCACCATCTTGACGAAGAGTTTTGGCCAGAGGGAATTGAAAGCCTGCTGATAATTTATTTATATCCTTCAATTATCCTTTTTAGGTTGTTATCCAATTTTCCATTGCTTCCTTCTTATGGTACCTTTTTCACATTAAAAGCAACATAATCTCCCTTCTGGACAGAAGAATATCCACGAATTCTTCTTCGTCGAGATGGTTTATGAATACTGTTATGTGTTTGAACATTTGAGGAACACATTGAACTGACTTTCCTAGTAGGGTATACGGGGTGAGTACTAAAACCAATTGGTTTAGACATACGAATGTCAGTTACACCTTTGAGAATTAAATCTAAGGTGTGTCGAAGACGAATAATAGAATTGTCATTCAACCTAGGATGCCTCTTTTTTTATACGGCCCTTTTGAATCACAAAAGAGACACACTTTGTAATCACCTGAGTGATTAGACAAAACAGTCTTAACACCATTGTCGGGAGAGTTCTTCCTTTTGTGTGATATGGGATTTCCTTGATTAGGAGGAGATACAGGCACATCTTTTTCAACAGAAAGATTTTTCGGTTTTGCTTCTGAACCTAATTCTTTTACGGTTAAATCAGAAGCAATTGGTATGGCGGAATCTTTCGAACACTCTTGAACGGAGAGTTTACTTAAGAGATGTTCAATTTTCAAAGCATCATTTTTGAGATTTTCCTCTTGAAGAATCTTTAAACGAGAGTCACGCTCACTAATCATACCAACCAGATTATTGACCTTGTGTTTCAACCGATTGACATTATCAGCCTGGATTCTAACAAGTTTTAGAATCACATCACTCTCTTTAGCTGCATACCTTTCAACTTCAGAGACTGACTCGTTGGTAAGGTATTCAGGGAAACACTTGTCAATGTTTGTCTGTTTCCTTTGAACACAAGGTTCTTCTATGTATTCGAGATTGACAAATCTTTCTCCTTAATAGATTTTAAGAAAACATAACTTTTATTTCTGGCGATGCGTTTATCAGAGACAATATCGTCCATCCTAAAATCGCTACAAACACAGACTTATAAGGTCTTTATTGCGTTTGCCTGCTCTGATACCAATTAAAAATACGGGGTCTAACAACCACACCCAACAATTCGTTTGGAAGTCTGAGAGGACTTACTCCAATACACTTTCTAGAGAATCAACTAGACAGTTAGACTCAATCTAGAATAAAGTATATCAAAGAGTTTAATATCTCTAACTCTTAATTAAATCCACAATCAGCAAATAGAAATCTGCGAGCCAGATTGAGTACAAGAGGAGTTACTTGAACGGTACCAAAGACCAATGTTCAAGTATCAATCAATGTAAATCAACAACCAAAGGTTGGATATTCTAATTGATTGATCTTAACGCACAATCTGTGATATTTCAATTATATAATAAAATATAATGCGGAAAAGAAATAACACGGACACCAGAATTTTGTTAACGAGGAAACCGCAAATGCAGAAAAAACCGCGAGACCTAGTCCACTTTGAACACCACACTGTATTAAGCCGCTACAGACACTAGCCTACTACCAATTAACTTCGGACTGCACTGTAGTTGAACCCTAATCAATCTCACACTGATTCAAGGTACAGTTGCGCTCCTTACGTCTCTGATCCTAGCAGGATACTACGCACTTGATTCCCTTAGCTAATCTCACGCATAACTAAGAGTTGCTACGACCCAAAGTCGAAGGCTTTAATAAACAAATCTGTATCAGACAGAAAAGTATACAGTAATAGATAAATCTGTCTCCCACATAAATACCTACGAGTTTTGTTCCGTCTTTTGATAAATCAAGGTGAACATGAACCAATTGATAACCCAGATTTATATTCCCGAAGAACAGCCTAGAATTATCAATCACCTCACAATAATCTTAATCGACTAACGAAAAAAGATATTGTGGAATCACAAACGATGAGACGAAGATGTTTGTGACTACTTTTATATCTTGCCTATCGGAAAAATCAATCTCAAGCCAATCTTACGATTGTACTCAAATAGCATAGAAACAGCAAGATCAGATCACGCAACTACAAAGAAAATAGTTGGGTCTGGCTTCACAATCCCACTGAAGTCTTCAAGTCGTTAACCTACAAGGTCTCGTTAGAAACCTAAGGTTAAAGGAGAAACGACTCTAGCAAATACAACTAGTATCACACAGGAGGTGTGGGGATTAGGTTTCCCAGTTGCTAGAGTTCTCCTTTATATAGTCTCTCAAATCAGGGTTTGCAATCTAAGTTACCTTGGTAACAAAGCATTCAATATTCACCGTTAGATGAAAACCTGATTAGATTCAAGCTAATATCTTTCAACAGTTAGATCGAACTTAGCTTGTTATACACAAATGAAATGCACGTTTATTTAGGGTTGTATAACCGTACCCAAACATGTACACTTAGTTGGTTCAACAGTAATTAACCAAATGGTTAGCCATATGAGCACTTTCATATTAACCTTATTCATCTTAAGGTATATGAAATTGCTTAGATGACTCAAGAGAACTAGTTCAAATGACTCAAGAGAACTAGTTAGAGAGTTGTTCATTTGCTTAGATATCATAGAAGTATACAAGACATAATTGAAGCAAAAATAATTTGATTCATGAACTTTATAGCCACGGTTTTCAAGTATGCATTCTTTAGTTATATAAGTTTAAGTTCACGAATAACCGTTTTTAGAAACTAACCCACCTAAGTACGCATACTAGTACGCGGACTTAAGTACCCGGAATAAGTTTGTTTTTAGTTCACAAACTCCAGCAGAAATTCATGGGATGTGAACCTCCGACAGTGCGCGTACTGGTACGCGGACTTTAGTTCTGGTTTTCCTGAGCAGCAATGTACGCATACTTTGGTTCAAGGAATAAGGACTTACACATGTATGAGTTATCACACAATGTTTATATACTTTCAAGGTTATATTCTAAACTCTCATTTCAATCATTGAAACATTCTTAGATGACGTTATATAGTTGTTATTCACAAGCTATTTTTCGTCAAAGCGATTTTCAAGTAATTGAAACTAATATGACTTTCGTCACTAGTAAAGATGAACTTGGCCAAAGCGAAAGCTTACCAACACATATTTCGAGAAATAAATAAGCGAGATAAACTCGACTCGAAATATCAAATGTGTATAATCATCATAGTCTATATAGCAATACGACTTTTGTCTCAAGATAGGAGATAGAGTAGATAGACTTTTGAGTGATAGATAAGTTCAAGTCTCCATATACCTTTTAGTCTATGAAGTTGCACCAGTTCCTTGAGTAGTTCTTCGTCTTTGTATGATGATCGCCATGGAGTCTAGATCTCAACTACACTTTCTATCCTAATCCGAGACTTAGCTATGAGTAGACTAGAAATCAAGACTTATAGTTTTGGCAACTAAATTTGACAACAAGCTTGAGATAGCAACGCTTGCGAGTTCGACCGAGCAGTGCTCTAACAGATCTGCTCTTTCATTCTTTCCCTCTCCAGTGTTACTTGATTTGGATGATTTTGAATTTGTGATTTTTTTTTTGATCAAATTGAATGAACCCTAGATTTTTTAGATCCATTGTAAAACGTCCAATATGTACTAGATATCAAAGTGGTAATGGTGGTTACGGCGGTGGTGATGGTGGAGGTTCTGGATTAGGTGGTATTGATGATAGAAGGAAGGTTCAAAAATAACAACATAGAGGGGTTGTTGATGATGGAGGTAGTAAGTCTCTGTTCTCATCTCAACTACCCGGAGGATATGTGATAGGTAAACGAAAATGTTGCATATATAGCACCCAATTGGTGTATGCGTAATTTTAACATTCGAGTTTCTAATTATGAAATTTATAAGTATAATATGTAGCCAACAAAACAAAATCATTGTATAAGTGAAGACATAAAGTATTATAGAGTTATGAATTTGGCTTTATATTTGATGCCAGTTCACGATACTCTTGCTTAGTGTCATGTGTTTGATGCCAGTGAATACTTGGGGTAACAAAAGGGTATTGCATGTTCGTCTCAAGTTAGATGATGCTGGTATGACCACGTAAGATAATGTACTCTATGGTAATTTGTTAGAACCATCGATATGGTAAGTGTAATATTTTAACAATAGATATTTATACACACTCATGGATGGTAATATGTACTGGGTTTCTACTCGGTGCATATCAGTATGTACTGGTTTATTATAGATATTCACGGATGGTAAGCGTAATATGGCATTTGCACTAATCAGAACTTCATCTTGGTGTCTCCACGTAGACCGTTTAGGCCTCATTTAGCAGTTGGAGTTCACAAAGTAGAGTTTGGTCTTCCTTCAGCGATGACGACCACTGCTAGTTCTTGATAAGTGTAGGAAGACAAGTACCTTTGAAGGCATGACAGATGTACTTTGTGAAGTTTCCAACATCCTGCAAGTGAATCAATGAAAGAAATTTGCCTGAGTAAGTATTTCTAGAGTTTAATACGCAAAAAAAAAAGTTTCAAGCACTACGAATATTAAAGGATCTAGCGAGATGATGATATATACTGCATCAACAAATCATCTTTTTCTTAAGTACATATTGATATGTACCGTAAGATTATATGCAAGCACAAACTAAGGTTAGGGATTTATACAATACACAATGATATATATGTAACTAGATCTTAACCCGTGCCGTAACGGCACGGGATGTTTTGTCTCTAATACGATATTGTTCACATTCCTCTTGCTTCATTTTATTCGTGGGTAATTATTTTGATATTCAAATAGGTTTTGGGAAACAAAATGGGGTACCTGATCTTTTTATTTTTACTTAAGCATGTTATTCCAATTTATTATCGGACGGAGTAATAATGTTGTGCCAACATGAAAATAAAATAAAAAATACAGTAAATAAAAATTTTCCCCATTTATTGTTCCATCATACCATAATTTCAAACTTCAAAAAGAATATTTCATCTAACAATACATATACCTAAACTGCCAATCCAACTCCATGATGTTTATGAATACATTTGTTCGAAATTATTGATAACTAAGAATCTAAGGAGTGAAGCAAAAACCCATAATATTTTCCCTACTATAGATAAACACTATTTATTTATTTTTTGCAAATGTGAGAGTTATAAAAATGAAGAACCCTTGGCTATTGGAAGGCTTAGATATACACATGTGAGCTGAAAAAATAAACTTATAATAGTAAATCAAAACATGTGTAAGATTCTTTCTCAATCATATTGATAACATAAAATTGAAGAAATTCGTGGATAAAAGATTTCACACCAACTATGCTAATAGTGCATGAATGACGTTCTCACATCTAGTGTTACTCAAGTAATTTGGAGTTTGAAAGAGCATAGTCATATTGATATTTGTATCTACATAAATTCAACTAACCTTAGAAGAAAAATTATTAGTTTCAGGTGAGGCGAGCACAAACACGTCGCCTTCAATGTATACAACACACATTGGGTTTAATCGGCCTTGAGATTAAACAAATACCCCAACATTAGTCAAATAATTTCTACAAATACGGGATCGAAACAAATTGCTAACGGGGAAAATGAGAGACTAACATCAGTTCTACAAAGAAAATACCCTATATGTATCAAAGTTTGTTAACCAAACATGTATTCAAATCAAAAAGTCATCAACTTAACACAAAAATGTAAAAGAACCCAAGTTAAATCAATACTTGCATAAACAAAACTTATAAGAGAATTTTGTAATTATTAAATACCTTTAAAATCACTATCAGAGATTTAATTGCATGCCTCGTTAAAAACTACGGTAGGACGAAATCACCAGATTAATCTGTAGATATTTCACTGGATATGTATCAATTCAGAGAAGTTTACACTGCTGGTGATGCATTCCATCTAAGTGTTGTTCGATTGATTCTTTTTTTTAGAAGGTTTCGGTTTTCATTGGAGAAACCGAGAGGGAGCGTTCATTATATTCATTATCATTCGAGAAATCCAAGACCAACTCGCCCCCTCCCTTACGGGATCTCAATACAACCTTAGATTTATCTATTGGACGGAGAAACCTTGATACTAAATATGTAGTTTTTAGTGTTATTTATTATATAACGTGACATCCAAATGTTTTTTTCTTCTTCTTAATTTTCATGTATTTTAACCGAGTTTATATTAGCATTAAGACGATCAACCACATTTCTAATTTATAGTGTTATCCTTTTATAGCAGCACATAATTAACATAGTCAAATACTACTCATCAAAATCGGCCAGTACCACAAACCACCAGATATCACTTCTTTCTCCACCACCACCATTTTGCATCCCTCGTAGAATATTGGGCACACTTATAACTTTTGATCCCACACGTCATGTATAAAGTTTAGATTTAACAAACTTAGGTCGTCAATTAATTTATTCAACTATATGTTTTTTTGTTAATCTTTTGAAAATCATGCGTCGACGGTTACCAAAGATAGTAGTGGTACCAAAAATAACCATTTTGTCTTATATGATTTGGTATCATCCCAAAAGTATTTGTTATCCGCCTTTTTGGTCGTGTCAAAAACAACCAACTATACTTTTCACAATACAATGTTACCGTCATGTAAAAAAATTATTATTTTGATTCAAAAGAAAAAAACCAATACCATAGCCATTAAAACCATCCAGCGCCACTATTTCTTCCACCAAAACTAATGTTACCGCCTCCACCACTTAGTAACACCTTCCACACTTCCACCACTTACTTCTTCCTCTACTACCACCACCACCACTAATATCTATTGAAATATTTTTGTCAAAATTATTATTTATTGATGGAGATATGTATTAATATTAATTAAGGGATATTTGTGATGTAAAATTAATAAATCATTTATCATGAGAAATTAATGAGACATCAATTAATAAAAAACTTATACTAATTAATATTTAAGTTGAAGAAACCATAACCATAGATTTATTTTCTCTCTAGACAAATCACTTATACTAATTAATAAAACACTTATACTAATTAATATTTAAGTTGAACAAACAACCCTTTGTTGATTTATCTTTTCTATCAATTCCAACCAAGGTGGAACAATGGTTAGAGGCCACTCTTATGACACAATAGGTCATGAGTTCGAACCTCCCGTTATAATTTTTGAAATTCCATATCTTGACTTGAGTATTCATTTTTAATTCATAATATTGGAATGAACACCACGTGTGCGACTTGTAGGGTGTGGCACGGAGAACCACAACCTTTGATTTATCTTTGCCAAGGATAAATCCTGACCACCACTCAGATAGGCAAAGTTAGCTAAACTCTGCTTTATACTATTGATGGATAAACGAATCAGTTTTTCCCCAACATACCGATATGTACTGAAGGATCAACATAACCTAGGTCTAGGGGTTTATACAGTATGTAATGATATGCAATGCATAACCGAATCATCTTTTCCTAAGTACATATTGATATGTATTCTAGGATCATACATAAGCTAGGCATGTGATAAGGAGTGATGTGTGTTCAAGCATAAACTAGTTTCTACTCGGTACATATTGATATGTATTGTATAAATACGTACATCTATCTCTAAGTATTCTTTACCATAACACGTTATTTATAGATTACCTTTGAGGTAACACATAGCCCGACTGTCTTCTCCATCGTCAGGGAACTTATGAATTCTCCATTCCTTGTAACCTCAATGAAAAAACACAAGAATTTCCTCTTTATTTTCCTTCTTTCTACTAAAAACCATAAAAATTATGGAATCCCCATTCCCGTCTGTAACAGTACTATTCTTTGGAGGTGATATCAATACACAATCATTAAAGATATATCCATCTAATGTATACCAATACAGAAAAGAAATTACTATATCCTAGGAACTACCTTTTTCCATAAGTATATCCATATCTCTACCTTTTCCATATGTAAAAGAAATGTATACCAATACAGAAAAGAAATTACTAGTAATTTTTATAAATATTTATCTAGTCAATACACAATCATTAAAGATATATCCATCTCTCTGCCTTTTCCATATGCAATTACTAGCCAATGAGCTGCCTTTTTCTATAAGTATATGTTAATTTACTGTTGGATCATAATGTGAAGCACAACGCAGAAGTTTTTCACTTAGTATATGTCCATATCTACTGTTAGATAATAGTGTGAAATACAATTCAAAATTTTCACTCAGGTTTAAAAAAGTATACACACTAAACAGATAAATCCAAACTCGTCATACAAATAAAAAACCAGATCCATGGCATTTATAGTGAGACAATTGGAGATATGATCGATGTAAGCCGACGATTCTTCCATCAGTCTATGGAAGAGAGATTAAAGTTTATGACGACTGATGTTCGAGCACCGGTTCATTATGGAACTAGTTTCAATCAAAGTCAAGATAGTGTGTTCTGGATATCAATATGTACTAGGGGTTTACCTAGTACATAACAAGCATAAAAAGGTTTACCCAGTATATATTTATTGCACTGGTCATATATATACCCAGCAATACATGTTGATATGTACTAATTCAAGAACAAAGTACATCAACAATACATATATCAACTATAAACTAGGGTTTTCAGCAGTACATATCAACATGTGATGTAGGATCATACACAACATATATGCAGTACATATGGATATGTATTATAAGATCATACATAAACATGCAGTAGAAGAGTTTAAGCAGTACATATCAAGAATTTTAACAGTACATACTGATATGTACTCTAGGATCATATAAAAAAACAACAAAAATAAAACTGAAAACATTACACATATTGGATTTTATTTTTTTAATTAGAAACAATACCTTTTTTTTGGCAGAAATCCCAGGTTTCTTTGATGTTGGTTGAGTAGTAACAAATTTCTTCTTCTTCTTCTTTAATGCTGTTTCAGAATCGGGAGTACCTTTTTCTTCAAAATCACAATCTTTTACCCTTTTGGGAAAACAATCTCGATTATGCTAATTCTTCTTAGTAAACTAAGGTTTTGTGGATATGATTCTTCAAAAAATAGGGTTTTTGAGTATTTTGTATAATTCTTAATTGTAAATCTAGGTTTTGATCATTATCCCGTAATTTGATTGCAGATCTAGTTTTTTTGTGGATTTTTTACAGATAAGAAACATGAAGATAGAAGAAGAACGAAGACAGAAGAAGAACGAAGAGATTCTGGGAAAAATCGTTTTTGTTCACACAAAAAGCTTTGAGGACGTGAATCAATTGGTTTCAAACGTGAGTGTCGATGGGAAGGGAAGTAATTTTAAGTTTTCAAAAGGTTTTTGGACCTCCGGATAAAAGATTTTCCCCTCTGGACTACATGTTAACTCGGATCGGATTTTGTGGACCATCTACCAAATTTCTCTCCGTGTATACTACTAGTACTTGGTTTTGAAACTAATTTACGACTGCCAATAGCAACATTTTAAACCGTTTGGATGTCATGTGATTGCCTAGACCTAAAGGTCCTCTGATGGTCAAAATTTATTAGTGTTGTTGATGGATAGAAAAATCTTAAATTACTTCTGTTCCCATTAACAAAATCTGTTTCACAGAGAACTGTTGGGTAAAGAGAGTTACAACACAGTGATTGAGAGTAGCCGAAAAAATCATATCATTCTCAAGATCTTGAGTTTGAGAAGATGCATCGATATTACAAGCATTACTGTCAAACACACGCCAATATATTTGTGAGAACTAATAGTTATACTGATACGTGTCGCCTTCTGTTATGGATCATTGCGCAAACAATTCCAGGAATCCACGTTTAGCTAGAATTACCTGGCTAAATTGGGGCCTATGCCACTTAATTGGGGCCTATGGATTTCTTCATCCACTCAATAGAGAATGATAAGGGGTGTCTAAAAGGTTGTAAAAATACTAAATTAACCCTTAAAGAAACCTTAATTATTCTAACATAAATACAAATACAAACAAATTACAAAAATCATTAATCAAAACTCAATATTTTTTTTTCAATTTCCATCAAAATCAAAACTAAATCCTAATCAATCACAAACAACAATTGAAATCTAATTTCTATGTGCACCATAGTGCACCATAGTAATCCGATTTTCTGAAAATCTTTAAAGATTTTAAAGATTTTCTCTAAATCTTTAAAATTCACTCATTAAATTTTCTAAAAATCCACCCAGAATTGGTTTATATGTGCACCATAGTAATCCGATTATGAGGGAAATCGGTTTTTAATGTGAACCTAAATAACCCGATTCTGAGTTGATGTGATGAACATCAACTATAATCGGTTTACACTAATACACACATCAACCGATTCTGGTTTCAGGTTCGGATCATATTAGACCATATGTAATCCGATTATTGAGTTAAAAATCTTTGTAACTTTTTCTTTCAACAATCGGATTACATTATCGTCCATATAAACCGATTCTGAAAAAGCTGCAGCAAACTACCTCCAAAATCGGACTTTATAACGTATTAGAAGTCCGATTCTGTTACAAATTTCATGAGTCCAAGGTACCCAAAAAAGAAAACCACTTTCATTCATTAAGCTTGGTTCAAGTTTGAAAAATACAATATAAGAAAGCGACAAAATATAAGCATCCGATAGATCAAGTTTTTAACAAAAGGAAAATACTCATTCCAATAAATGGAGACCATCGAATTGATCTGGCCCGATCAATTTCTACGATCGCCTCATGTTAGGATCATATTTTTTTAGCCACTCCTTGGTGACCTCCGATACCTCATGAAACCTATCTACTGGTGGTAATGGACAATCATCACGTACTCTAAGACCGATATAATGTATGTTGTTATTGTTGAATAAAACAATTCTCCGATCCTTAAGCAATTCATCCCAAATGGTGTATTTTGGTGTGTATGTATAGCATGATCCCTTACCAAATAGATGAACAACGCAACTCCACGTTTCCGCCAAGAGATGACCACATAGAGGCATACGCATTCAATACTGTCGGGTAATTGGTCCATTCTCCTTTGGCCCTTGTACTCTAGCAACCATTTTTTCAAAAATCACTTCTTTTTCTCATCTTGTTTTTCCTTCCTTCATCATCGATATGTAAAATTCCTTGTCTTCTTGTAAGCGCAAGGCCATCATCGTTCTAAAGTATTGATATTGGTTTAGATTCTCATCGTCCGCCAAACTTATATGGCCTATTTATTCCGACGCAACGTGATAACCACAATTCTCATCTGCATCCATGTCGTCGGTAGATAACACATAGGGCTTAATGATTTCAAGAAGTTTCGAGTAATACTCCTTGAATATAGTGTAACATGTTTGATGGGGTCTACCTTGTTCATCCCTAGGCGTGCTTCCATCACCAAGAGCGGCCCTTAGAGTCACCATAGAACCCATTTGTCTTGCTTGTCCCTTTCATGCACGTATCCTTGATACTCGTGTTGTACTCACTTGACTCTCTTGAGAAGGAACAATTAGATTATTTGGCTCTTGACTTTCTTGAGAAGGATCGATTGGATCCTCATGTTGCGAAGGAGCAATTGGATCCTCATGTTGCGAAGGAGCAATTGGATCCTCATGTTGCGAATGATTGGATCTGAAAAAGCGGGGGTCTAACAACCACACCCAATATTTCGATTAGCAATTTATATGGACTAAATCCAATATACTTTCTAGAGAATCAACTAGACAGTCAGACTCAATCTAGAGAAAACTATATCGAGGAGTTAATATCTCTCTCACTTGATTTGATCTTTACTCAAGCAAATAAGAATTTGCGAGTCTTTATCAAATACAAGGATAATAAACTTGGATGGTACCAAAGACCAATATCCAAGGATCAATCAATTTCCAATCAACAACCAGAGGTTGGATTTCATAATTGATCGATACAACGCACAACCTATGATATTTCAATTATATAACAAAATATAATGCGGAATAAAAATAACACAGACACCAGAAATTTTGTTAACGAGGAAACCACAAATGCATAAAAACCCAGGGACCTAGTCCAGATTGAACACCACACTGTATTAAGCCGCTACAGACACTAGCCTACTACAAACTAACTTCGGTATGGACTGTAGTTGAACCCTAATCAATATCACACTGATTCAAGGTACAGTTGCGCTCCTTACGTCTCTAATCCCAGCAGGATACGACGCACTTGATTCTCTTAGATGATCTCACCCACAACCAAGAGTTGCTACGACCCAAAGTCGAAGACTTTAATAAACAAATCTGTATCACACAGAAAAGTATACGATAATAGATAAATCTGTCTCCCACAGATAAACCTACAAGTTTTGTTCAGTCTTTTGATAGAAATCAACGTGAACGGGAACCAATTGATAAACCGTACTTATATTCCCGAAGAACAACCTAGTAATATCAATCACCTCACAATAATCTAAATCGTATGATAGCGAAACTAGATATTACGGAATCACAAACGATGAGACGAAGATATTTGTGATTTCTTTTTATCTTGCCCTATCGGAGATATAATATCAAGTCAATTATTCAATTGAACTCGTACGATAGAAAATGGCAAGATCGGATTGCTCAACTCAAGAGAAGTAGTTTCGTCTGGCTTTACAATCCCAACGAAGTCTTTAAGTCGTTAATCGACAGGGTCTCGAGAAGAAACCTACGATTAAAGGAGAATCGACTCTAGCAAACCAACTAGTATCACACAGGAGGTGTGGGGATTAGTTTTTCCAGTTGCTAGAAGTCTCCCTTATATAGTTTTCAAATCAGGGTTTGCAATCTAAGTTACCTTGGTAACAAAGCATTCAATAATCACCGTTAGATGAAAAACCTGATTTATCCAAGCCAATATCTTTCAACCGTTAGATCGAAACTTAGCTTGTCACACACAAATGAAATGTATTTCATTTAGGTTTGAGTAACCGTACCTAAACGTGTACATTGGTTGGTTCACAAATAGTTAACCAATGGTTAGCCATATGAGCACTTTCATATTAACCGTATTTATCTTTCTCATAACTAGTTCAAATGACTCATAAGAACTAGTTCAAGAGTTGTTCAACTGCTTAGGTCTTTATACATAGACACAATTGAAACAAAATCGGTTTGATTCATTTGAATCAATTCATGAACAATATAACCACGATTTGCAAAGATTGCATTCCTTATAATTTATTGTTTTAAGTCCATGAACTACCGATTTGAGAAATAACCAGCTTGGGTACGCGTACGGGTATGCGTACCTTAGCTACCAGATTTTGAGTTGGTTTTAGTTTCCAAACTTGATTTTGATTTTAACTTAGCTACCGGGTAGCAAAATTCCGCCAGTACGCGTACCTAAGGTGACTGGTTTGTGAGTTCGTAAACTCCAAACTCAACAGAAATTCACGGACGTGAACTTCCACCAGTACGCGTACCTCATTCACCAATACCGCATGCACACATATGCACACACTTGGTTTCCGGTACATGGATTTATACACAAATGTGCGAACACACTATATATGCTTATATCCATAGTTGGTTACGTATTCTCAACTCTACATTTCAATCATTGAAACATTTTTCTATAATGTCATAATAGTCGTTAGACATAGAGAATCGACTATCATCATCAAAGCTATTTTCAAGATTGAAACGTCATCATGACTTTCGTCACGTGTAAGATGAAAATGGTTAAAGCAAAAGCTTACTAACACATATTTCGAGAAAAGGATAGGCGAGTAAACTCGACTCGAAATAGCAAATGTGTATGTATGAAAACTATCATACTTATACGACTTTTGTCTCAAGAGTAGGAGATAGAGTAGATAGACTTTTGAGTGACAGATGAGTTCAAGTCTCCATATACCTTTTGGTCGGATGAAGTTCCACTGGTTCCTTGAGTAGTTCTTCATCTTCGTAAGATAATCGCCATGGAGTCTGGAGCTCAACTATTCCTAACTATCCTAGACGGAGACTTAGTCATAAGTAAACTAAAAATCAAGACATATAGTTTTGATCACTAACATTGACAAACATGCTTGAGATAGCAACGCATGAGAGTTCGACCGAGCAATGCTCAAACAATATCCTTCTTTGTCAATTTTAGTGACAAAACTATCAATACATATGGATTACAAAATAAATAAAACTTTGTAGCTTCTCGTCCACATGATTGATCTCCTTGGTGCTTCAATATTACTTGAAAACTTCGTCTTTTCCAAGTACTCCCATGATTCCATAGATGTTCAATTCAACATCATAGTTGTTGAAGTTCCGTAGCCATAACAATGAGAAAACAAAAGCTCTTGATCATTGTTATACAGTGTCATAGTATTATTACACAACATCAAAGTTCTTATATCACAAATTCGAAAACAATACTATGGTGATATGTATCACCCCACTACGACCCAAAGTCGAAGACTTTAATAAACAAATCTGTATCACACAGAAAAGTCTACGATAATAGATAAATCTTTTTCCCACAGATAAACCTACAAGTTTTGTTCCGTCTTTTGATAAAAATCAAGGTGAACGGGAAACAATTGATAAACCGTACTTATATTCCCGAAGAACAACCTAGTAATATCAATCACCTCACAATAATCTAAATCGTATGATAGCGAAACTAGATATTGAGGAATCACAAACGATGAGACGAAGATGTTTGTGATTTCTTTTTATCTTTCCCTATCGGAGATATAATCTCAAGTTAATTATTCAATTGAACTCAAATGCGATAGAAAATGGCAAGATCAGATTGCTCTACTACAAGAGAAGTAGTTTAGTAGAAGCTTCACAATCCCAACGAAGTTTTTAAGTCGTTAATCGACTGGGTCTCGAGAAGAAACCTACGATTAAAGGAGAATCGACTCTAGCAAACCAACTAGTATCACACAGGAGGTGTGGGGATTAGTTTTTCCAATTGTTAGACGTCTCCCTTATATAGTTTTCAAATCAGGGTTTGCAATCTATGTTACCTTGGTAACAAAGCATTCAATAATCACCGTTAGATGAAAAACCTGATTTATCCAAGCCAATATCTTTCAACCGTTAGATCGAAACTTAGCTTGTCACACACAAATGAAATGTATTTCATTTAGGTTTGAGTAAATAGTACCTAAACGTGTACATTGGTTGGTTCACAAATAGTTAACCAATGGTTAGCCATATGAGCACTTTCATATGCTTAGTATTCATCTTTCTCATAACTAGTTCAAATGACTCATAAGAACTAGTTCAAGAGTTGTTCATTTGCTTAGGTCTTTATACATAGACACAATTGAAAAAAAATCGGTTTGATTCATTTGAATCAATTCATGAACAATATAACCACGATTTGCAAAGATTGCATTCCTTATAATTTATTGTTTTAAGTCCATGAACTACCAATTTGAGAAATAACCAGCTTGGGAGTGCAGCGTCGAGTATGCGTACCTTATCTACCGGATTTTGAGTTGGTTTTAGTTTCCAAACTCAGCAGAATTTTTGGTAAGAACGTGTACCTTTCTGGTTTGTGAGCAAAAACTCCAAACTCAACAGAAATTCACGGACGTGAAATCATCACACATGTTGGAAAGTTTGTGAGTTCAACAAGTTCAAACGTTCATGGACAGATCCCAATTCACGGACGTGAACTATACAAGCGCAGTCGCGTACCCAACCTGTCTCATTCACCAATACCGCATGCACACATATGCACACACTTGGTTTCCGGTACATGGATTTATACACTAATGTGCGAACACACTATATATGCTTATATCCATAGTTGGTTACGTATTCTCAACTCTACATTTCAATAATTGAAACATTCTTCTATAATGTTATAATAGTCGTTAGACATAGAGAATCGACTATCGTCACCAAAGCTATTTTCAAGATTGAAACGTCATCATGACTTTCGTCACGGGTAAAGATGAAAATGGTTAAAGCAAAATCTCACCAATACATATTTCGAGAAAAAGATAGGCGAGTAAACTCGGCTCGAAATAATAAATGTGTATGTATGAAAACTATCATACTTATACGACTTTTGTCTCAAGAGTAGGAGATAGAGTAGATAGACTTTTGAGTGACAGATGAGTTCAAGTCTCCACATACCTTTTGATCGGATGAAGTTCCACTGGTTCCTTGAGTAGTTCTTCGTCTTCGTAAGATAATCGCCATGGAGTCTGGAGCTAAACTATTCCTAACTATCCTAGACCGAGAATTAGTCATGAGTAAACTAAAAATCAAGACATATAGTTTTGATCACTAACATTGACAAACATGCTTGAGATAGCAACGCATGCGAGTTCGACCGAGCAATGCTCTAACAGGATCATTTGAAAGGACCATATGTGCGCTACTTGTCCCGCTTTCTCCCTTCTTTGGTTGACCCACTCTTAGCCGGTGCCTCTTCATTATAGATTTGTGAAGGAACGTTTGAAACATTTGTCTTGGCTTGTGCGCTACTTGTCCCGCTTTCCCCTTCTTGGTCTTTGGTTGACCCCCTTTTCTTTGGAACTCCCGCGCCTCTTCATATTTAACGTCTTCATGCTCATGTTGAGAAAAGATTCTTTTATGACTGAATAACGGGTTTTTTCCGGTTCTCATTGCAACCTTAAACTCGTTCCTTTCTTCCTTCCTATCCATGTTGGTAGGTGGTCTACCCGTCGGCGGTAGCGCCGTTGGTTCTCCGACCGGTACCATACGGGGATTAACGGCTAGTTTTAAGTCGTACATCAAAACTTTTCATCCCAAACCATCATTTTTTGCGAATTTCTCGATGAGTTCTCTTCCAATATCACAAAGGATTTGAGTGGTTATTCGGTTGGAGGTGGTTTGAAAGTTAGTTGCTTCCAAAATGGATCAATGATTTCAAAATGAATTCCGTGTTGGTACCTCGCAATCATGTGACGACACGGAAATCCGAAGGCCGTCATCGTCATACATGAACATTCAATTTTCTTCTCCCCATATCTTTTTCCACATAATATTTGTAATCCTTCATCATAGAAATGATTGCCCAATGAGACACCCTATAGTTTAAATGTCTAATCAACCAATGGTAATCCTTGTAGCTTGTGATGATTTTCATCATACTCTTTTCCATTTGCGCGGTTATCTTGACGATATCAGCCTTGGTGTATTCATGGATGGCTTCTTGTACCGTAACCACAGTGTTTTGGCTCCCTCGAAGCAAGCTTTTCAAACGTCCATGAGATCCTTTCGCGATACTTGTCGCCTCATTATTGTAATGCATGTGTTGGTAGGTGTAAGCATACACAAATTTTTCCTTGTACGGATCCAACAATTCCTTCAAGTAATAAACCACACATTTCTCATAATCCTTCTTCCATAGCCCAATAAAACTCTCCAAATAGGATTCGAACTCGGCCACGGACTTTGAGTGTACCGTTAAATCCCAATGATGTTGAAAATCCTTCCATAATAACCCATTCGCTTCATACTCTGCTTTGCTTTTCTTCTTGTCCTTCTCTCGTTGTTCCGGAGTTAGTTTTTGAAGACGCTCATCTTCGGCCTTTTCACGAGCGGTACCTTTTTTTGGCTTTGGCTTCGGATATGACCCCTACAATTACTTCTAATATTGCATTGTATGTGCCATGTGCAAAGAAAATGCTTAGCGTTCGGAAAAACCACTCCTATGGCATTCATTAGTGCTTGGTCCTTATCCGTTACTATGATCCTCAGAGTTTGATCGCCACGGTATATCTCCTTCAAGGTATCTAGCATCCAAGTAAAACTCACATCATTCTCCCGATCCATAAACCCCCATGCTACCGTGAAAGTTTGCTTGTCGGAAGTATGGAAAGCAATGTTTAACAACGACATGTTGTACTTGTTGGTCTTGTACGTACAATCTATTAAAAAAACTTGATATAAGCATTGGGCCAACTTGATCATCTCCGGATGCGCCAAGAAAATCCGAGTCACTTTGCCTTCCAATACCTGCTTCCTCATTGTGTATCCGTGTTGATCGGCTAGCCACTGAGATTGTTCCATAACCGTTCTACCATCCCATTCCATCCTCCTAAAGGCTGCTCTTGCCGTGTAAATTTTCCTCAAAGTGGAAAAGTTATTCTTATCATCCTCCTTAATCTTCCTAAGGATGTCACTTGGTTTACACGCTTTCATCGACCTCACCTTTTTCAATTGATGTGGTTTCAACCCACAAACGGCCGCGTATCCAATAAGAGACTCCAGATCATCATGATTATGACAACCATTCATCACTTTAGAGAGCTTGTATAGCTTACCATTGGGTCCCTTGGGTCTATTAACTATAATATTAAACGGGAAACCATACTTCTTTGATTTAGTAATGTATTCCCTTGTCGTCTTCTTCATGTAAAGTATGTCCTTTGCCCAATGACTTTCTTGCTTTCCACCTCTCTCACAAACAAGTTCCAAACTATTTTTACTTGAATGACGGCTTAAAACTAACGCGCATTTGATCTCTATGCCCTTGTCTTTAAACCATTGCTTTGCATCGTTTCTTTCTTTCCATTCCAAAACGGTGAAATAGTGGGCAGAGGTATCAGGAACCAGCAGAGATGCGGCTTTAGGCCGATCTTCTTCAAACTCCACAATAATCTATAACAAATATCAACAAGTTAAGGATTCAAAATCGGTTTATATGTTACAGTCGATAAAACCGATTGTAAGTAATCGGTTTATATGTGCAACAATAAAGTCCGATTAATTACTTAACGAAATAATTTCAAAGTTCACAATCGGTTCATGTCGCGTATCATGTAACCCGGTTTTTGTTCTCATTTCTGCTGGAACTTTTTTTCTCCACAATCGTATACACGTAAATAAACCGATTGTGAACTTCATGTATTCTACGTGATTATTCAAGTGAAGAAATCAGATTATGCACATCACCAACAAAAACCGATTTTTGTCACGTACCCATCGCGCCAATTTTTTTCTACAATCGGTTTATGTGGTGACTAACAACAACCGACTTATGTACCCAAATTGGGGATTTTACACAGAATCGGTTTATGTGGTGCTATCGAATAAACCGATTATGGGTTATAGTTTTGAAAAATTATCCCTTTTTGGGCGATTGGGACATGCAAATACATGTTTGTAGATCGTTACAACTCATACTTGTTTATTAGAAGCATTATCACCTTCTCTATTCCATTTGAAATTGTTCTTGAGCTTGAATAATATCCTCAAGCATTATTTGGTTGACATTCTCTTCTTCATTCAACAAATTATCCAATTCGGTAGGATCGAAATCATGATAATCTGATGCACCCCCTTCTTCATCACTACTAGATTGTAGCGCTCCCTAAGCTAGCAGCTGACTAATCCAAGAGATTAACTAAATAAAGAGGCACTAAGAATCTAAATTATTTACTTAAACATTCAATTTAGAAATTTGCTACAAAAACTTAACCCAAAACTAGCCCCGCTCAGAAAAATATATATATATATATATATATATATATACAAGAACTTCTCTCAAATGATACATATACAATAGTCATATGGTTTAAAAATCTAATATATCTAATATACAAAATAATAAACATATCCGAAGTCAAACAACTAACGGACTCAACTCCTCGAAGCTTCAGCTGCGCAACTCTGATCTGTCTCTGAAAACTGAAAGTGGGAATGGGTGAGCACATCATCCCTAAAAGGGGTGCCCAGTAGAAATAACATTTAACTTTCAAGTAATCATAAGCAAGATTTTAAAAACAATACATGTTTTCCGAAACACTAAACAGTGACCAAGTCGCTGAAAACAAACAAACATGTATATGGACAAACTCCTTCTTCAAACAATGTATAATATTGATGCCAATTCCACACCGATTAGTAATATTGATGCCAATTCCACACCGAATAATAAATACTAGATATAAATGCGAAGGAGCGTATCATATATACCACAAGTAGAAATTCTCATTTCCCATAACAATTCATATGACAAACAAACATTACAAGTCCTTTCCAATTCGTGGAAAGATTCAAAGAATCAACAGAACAATCGTAATACAAATAAAACGAGACATGGAATGCATCATCAAACCAAGCATGAGTTTGTTTAAACAAAGACTTTTGTAAAAGAAAGAACAATGGTTACAAAAGAGTTAAATGTATTCCCACCTCTTTTGATGACAAGCCACGCCTACCTCGAGATCCACGATCCACTGGTACATCCTTTAAATTGATCGTTGTTAATATCTAACTGTTAATCATACAAGCACTCTAAGAAACTATCCAAAATGGCTCATACAAGAATCATACAAATTTATCTAATGGTTCTAAGCCCATTTATGACTTTACACCTTTTCATTCTCTATCTTTATCATAGCTAAGGTTTACTAATTCAATTAGGTTGGTTATATAGTCCATTAGTTAAGTCTTGTGAACATCTCCAACTTTGTAGAAGAAGCCAAAGGCTAATTCGGACCATAAGGGTCCAATACATCTAAATAGAAACACTAAACCTAAACCCAAGTCCACTATACAAGCCCATTACACAAGGCCTGGTCCACTAGGGTCTACTAACGGTCTCTAACAGTCAACAGGGTCGATTAACAGCCAACGTCCAAGGTTTGGTCAAGTCCAGGGTAATCGAATCGGTCAAGGTCCACTGAGTCAAATCGGATCAATTCCTAATTACTGAGTTAACTCATTCAGTTACATTGAGTCAGCTAAGGTATGTAACAGGCAAACACTCTATTTTAACTACAGTTTCACTAACAACCTGATTCTATTCATCTGATCAATATACAAACTTTCATTCTATACAATTCTATAATTTCAATACAACTGTAATTCAAGCTTTACCTGCAATTGCAGCTCTAAGCAACATCTTTCTACATTCATACTCCTACAGTCACAACAAACTCATTACAACTCCCATTCCAGAATTCATCTAGCTTGAGAACACAATTCCAATAACAACACCCTTACCTCACTACTATTAAACCATCTCAAACAACAATTCTCAGCTGAACAACACTCAACATATACTCACACAACTGATTCAAATTCAGTTTAGTTTACCATTCCAAGACTCTGTATCTTCCGAACTATCATCACCACTTATCATTTCTAGCCATGATCAAAGCCTCATTCTTGACCAGCAACAATCAACATAATTGCAATCTCAACTCAATACAAACAGTTAAACATCCATTTAAGATCTTCGTTTCAACCACCAAGTCAATTACAACCACAACTCCACTAACATCTACCACTATTATTTCTCCTACAACTCTGTATCACAGCAACAACAATTCATATCAAACATCTTTACCAATACAGACAACTTCATCATTAACCATTATCCATCCTTTATAGTTTATACATATGCACCACTAATTCCATCACCATTCCTATAATTCTGCAACTCAACAATCTTATAAACTCATACACTAACACCAATCCCCTTGTCCAATTCATTACACTGACTTCATAAGAAATCACATGAACTCAGCAACACCAGCTCAGAACAACAATACCATATCATCTCAATTAAAGAAAATACAATTCCATTACCAACTTCAGAAACTCTACTCTTAATTCTCCTCTCAGATCTTCCATTTAAAAACAACTAACACAACATGTACTTGATTCTATAACACACATCAATGAATATAATTCAATTCAATTAGAAATGAAAGGATTACCTTAGACCCAAATCTAATTTCTGCTAATCAAACAATCTTCACTGCTAAATCAGTTCAACTCCAATTGACACCAAATACCCGCCTCCTACTTTCTCAATCACTTTCTTCTCCATCTTGAATTTCATCTTCAACATTTTGTCTTTGGAACCCTAATTCCATTCTTAAATCTTCACTAGAATAGTAACTCGACTACTGATTCTTCTTTATGATTCAATTAATGTAAAACCCATCTCTAATCTTCTCATTATACCCTCAATTACATCTTCAATTCTTCTTTGAAGTTTCTTATAAAACCCTAACTCTTTATTCATCTTCAAAATTACTTCAAAACTTCAATTCAGCTACAACCCAGTTGTTCTTCATCTAACAACAACCCAATTCACCTCTCAATTCATCACAAACCCTAACTTCTAAAACCCTATGTTCGATTTACAGCAGCAACTCCATTATCTTCATCCCGAGATCAGTTAACATCAATACCACTCTCATCTCCTCATCAACATCTTCTAATTCGTTTGCTCTAACTCATCGATTGTCTCTCTCTCTCAAGCAAACTATCAAACACACGCAGAGAAAGAAAGACAGGGGAAGAAAGAAAGAGAAGAATAAAGAAGAATGAGGAAGAAGAAGAAAAGAGAATGAAAGGTTATCCTCACGATCTGGTTAGGGATAAGACCGACCCGGATTGTTATAGGCACCCGACCAAAAGATATGAGCTACCAAGTCGGTTAACTGTAAGATGATTATTTTTCCCTTCAAACAAATTTGATGATATTTTCTTCGTCCGATATCCGAATGACACGTTCGAGTAGTCCATTTGCGTAACTTTTCGAGATCTATCTAACGATACTAGTTTCGCATTTAAATCGTTATTAGATTAATTTCTATGAATTAACGTTCGTGTTAAACTAATCGAGTCCTTAGCGGTTAAATTGTCTCTTGACTAGTCCAATAGCGTTGACGAGCTTGAGGGTCTTTACATAGAGTCTTCATCATCACTATAAAGTTTCATTTTTGCTAAGAAAATCACAAACCCTAGTTTTTTCTTTTTTCCCTCTACTTCTTCTTTCCTTCCAAACCTTAAAAAAGAAAATGAATTTCTACTCTAACCCTAACACTATAATAAAACTCAAACACTAATTAATTTAATAAATATTAACTTAATTAATCATCACTAATTTAATAAGGGCATATTAGGCATTAACATAAATAGTGGATAAGGGGTTTCTAGAAATTACGTGTTAATGACCATATTTTGTCATGTAGCTATATGCCCCAATTAAGTGGCATAGACCTAAATTTAGGGAGGTAGAATTAAAATTAAGACTCCATGATTGCATTGAACATGTTTGCCTCTCGCTGAAGCGCCACATTTAATCCTTGGCATAATGTCAAACATCGTGCCTATTTGGGCTCTTTTTTTTTTTTAAGCATACGAGGGCTTATTGTGTCCTTTGCCTACATTTAAGTCTTATTCTCATTTTTCTTTCTTTAATAAATAAAAATAAAAACCCTACTGGCGCTAAACCCTGCTCCGTTATCATCTCCTACCGCGTACCGCCCTTGTTCGATTTTCCTCTCCGATCCGATTAATAGTTTCTCTTCTTTCTCGAACCACGATAGTTCGTTCCAAGTGAGGATTTCTCAGACCTAGCTGAAACCCACTATGAGGAAACCAAAATCCAAGAAATCATCGATTCGTCAAGAAAACGACTACCCGAGGTACACGAAATCGAATTACTTGAATCATGGATAAATTTTAGAAAACCAGAAAGGTACAAATCCATCGACTATGAAACCATTACCATCAAAATCTCAGTTGGTAAAATAGGTGAAGATACCTGTTGTACCCTATTAAAATAGTGTACGTGCGAACCGCACAAACTATTTGATATCGGTAAAAATACGGTTTATTGTGGAAACCGGTTGGGTTTATTGAGGAAACCCACATGGCTTATTATGGAAGCCCAATACGGTTTATTGAGGAAACCAACCCTTGGGTTTATTGAGAAACCCACATGGCTTATTGAGGAAGCCCAGACCCCGGACTTATTGAGGAAGTCCGGTGGTTTATTAAAGAAACCAACCGTGGGTTTATTGTGGAAACCCACAAGGCTTACTATGGAAGCCCAATACGGTTTATTGTGGAAACAGGGTGGGTTTATTGAGGAAACCCCATGGCTTATTATGGAAGCCCGGTCTAGCTTATTATAGAAGCCCAAAAGACTTATTTTTGAAGTCTTTTGAGATAGACACAAATCTTGTGAAGATAGACAAGGATCTTTCAAGATAGACTCAAATCATGTGAAGATATACAAGAATCTTTCAAGATAGACATGGATCTTCAAGGATAGACACAAATATCAAGGGATAAGTATAAATCCAGGTGATTATTTTGGATAACTACAAATCTAGGGTTATTATGGAACCAGATTAGGGTTTTTTGCCTATAAATAGAGGCCAAAATCCAACTCAAAGGACATGGAATTCAGGGTTTGCGAACCATACCACAACTATTGTAATATCATATTAATACAATATTTCTCCCTACGGGGATTCATCCGTGGACGTAGGCATCAATGGCCGAACCACGTTAAATTCTTTGTGTCTATTTATCTTTTGTGTGTTTTTAGCCCTAATTTCACATCAAATCATCATTACAATCGTGTTTTGTGCCTAGATTTTATTTTGGGTACAAACATTGGCACCGACTAAGGGGACTACGAGCAAAGACCGTGTTCTCCGATTGAAAGAAGTTGTCCCCAAACGATTTTGGAAACTAGGTTTTCAAAATCGTTGAATGAAAGTTGCGAAAGTTTGAACTCTTCGAGAAAAAGTTCGAGAAGATCCGAAAGTGCCGAACGTTTCGAACTCTTGTAGAAAAGTTGCGAGAAGATCCGTAAAGTTGCAGTTAAAGTTGTGGAAGATCCGAGTTGCAGAAAGTTTCGAACTTTTGAAAGTTGCGGAAGATCGAGTTGCGAAAGTTTTGAACTTCCGAAAGTTGCGATCAGTAAGTTGCAGAGAAAGTCGTCGTAACGTTTTTTGCAAAAAGTTAGGGTTCAGGAAAAGCTATTCACGGCGATTGAAGAAACCGTTGCGAAAGGGTTGAATAAACCGTTGTGTGCTTGAAGAAACTGTTGCGAATTAGTTGAGGAAACCGTGACAAGTGCTTGAAAAAAGCGTTGCGAAAACCTTATCTTCATCCAAGCTCAAGTACAACCCCAGATAAAGCTAATCTGAACCGTTAGATTCACAAGATCTCATCCATTAAATATGTCCAGCCTCCGATCCAGCCTCAGGCCCAACAGGCCCAGTTCAGCGTGGACCCGGTTCATCCCAGCTCGATTCGGTTCGAGATCCAACCGTTTACCATGGTTGTTGGTCCAGGCCAACCAGGTCAAACCAAGTGCCATATTAGCACCTCGGTAAAGTCAGCGAGATTGTGTCAAAGCATCTGGTCACCTGCCACATCAGTTTGTACCCGCCACACCAGCAGTCAGATCCAGTCAGCGCTGCTGTCACGTCAGTACGGCCGCCATGTCAGCACGTACCGCCACGTCAGCAGTCGGGCCCAATCAGCATCACCTGCCACGTCAGCAGATGGCGGCACGCCAACACAGACTGCCACGTCATCCCCTGTGCCACGTCACTAGGTGACATATCAGCCAAGGTCCACGCCAGCTCGGTTACACGTCAGCATCTGACTGCCACATCAGTATCACTGATCCATTCATTGACTGCCATGTCAGCATTCGAATCCAGTCAGGATAGTGCCTTGGTAGTTCAAGAAAAAGAAGAAAAATATGTTCAGGAAGGAGGAATTGATCTCATGACCTGTAGGTTGCACCTTCCATCCTTTAACCATCTGTGCTGCCACTTGTTTTGTGCAACAAAACATGACTCAGTAAACTTACTCTATTCAGCGCGCGCTTCATTCAAATATTGTTTCGCCAATTTCTTCTTCGTTTTAAGTCCGAATTGAGTGATTTTTGGCTCGTTTGAATCGTCTTTCGATTCCCTACAGCATGTATATTCGAGAAACTTTTGTATGCACTTGGGGCAGTAATATGACTGAGTTCGAGGTTCGTGGATAGCATTATGATCGAATTCAAAGTTCTTTTGATTTATTGCTCGAGGTTCATCAGCAACATAATCAATTGAAGATAAGCAAACAAAGCAAAGTTTTCATGTACGGCGAAAGGGTCCGGAACCGAGGGACACGCCACACCAAGACAATATTTTGAGGGCGATTCCAAAAGGAAAAATCACGATGAACCCAGAAATAAGATGGCAACGAAAAAGATATCATAAGCCCAGATCCATCTAGCAAGTGAGGATCGGATATTATTCGGATGTATCTAGTTCCTGCTTCACATGGGGGCGTCTTTGCTATTTGGAAATATCTCTACAGATATTGGGGCGGCTAAAGTGACGCCTAGCATGCAATCAAAACCAACATGGTTAAGGAAGTCAAACAATAGGACATATCATTTTCAATATCACTGGAAGTAATGGGGCGACTAAGGTGGAAGGAATGAACACCTAGGGAGGTAGGTCTTCCCCGATTACATTATAAATCAAGTTTATAGTCACAGTTGAGAACAATTTTTGCATGTATTTATTAAAGAAATACGTGCAATGTCTTTCTATAAAAGAGGAAGACAGAGACGAAGTATTTTGGTTATCAAGGGAATAATTGCAATGTCTTTCTAGTAAAGAGAAAGACAGACGAAGTATTTGATTATGAAGGAAATACTTGCAATGTCTTTTTATAAAAGAGAAAGACAAAGACGGAGTATTTTGGATATTAAAGGAAATAGCTACCATCTCTTTCTAATAAAGGGAAAGATAAGAAGAAAGTGTTTCAATAAAAGTTGAAGCTAAAAATAGAGCGAAGGAAGCGAAAGGAAAATATTAAAGATTGCATGTATTTATTAAAGAAATACGTGCAATGTCTTTCTATAAAGGATGAAGACAGTGGCGAAGTATTTCGATTGTTAAAGAAATAGTTGTAATGTCTTTCTAATAAAGAGAAAGAGAAGAAGAAGTGTTTCAGTTAAAGGTGAAGCTAAAAATGAAGCGAAAGGAGCGAAAGGAAAATATTAAAGATTGCATGTATTTATTAAAAAAATATATATGATGTCTTTCTATAAAAGAGAGACAAAGACGAAGTATTTCGATTGTTAAGGAAATAAATACAATCTCTTTCTAATAAAGGGAAGGAGAAGAAGAAGAAAGTGCTCAATAAAAGATGAAACAAAAGGAGAAAACGAAAAGCGAGGTGGAATGAAAGAAAGGAAATGTATGACGAAAAGCTAGAGACAGTCAACCTGTACACCAGAGATTGTCGTACATTCATTATTCGCAGCCACACGAGCATTGAGTCGACAAATTATAGGCCATTACGGGAACAAATGGGCAACCAATGTGCCTAGAAAGTTACGGGAGCAACCTGCATTCGAAGTGAGGTATGTTCTCAAAGTCGAAGTTGATTTATTAATTTAATCCTGATAATTTTTCTATTAAAGAGATATATTGGAGTGTTTTTCTATCAAAGAGATAAACCAAGGAAACGCTTCATTCACCATAAAGGTGGGAGATGAGATTAAAGAAGATTTACAAGACCAACACTTAGGTCATATGTTATCTAATGGAAGAGCAAGAGAACACAACATGCCGATCTGTTTGGCATTTGGGCAATTACTATATGGAGTTTTAAATACATTATTGGTACTTTGAACATGTTTGGTGATTTGAGATGGTTAAGTACATTTTTGGTACTTTGAATTATCAAGCCGAGCTCGGGGCGAGGCCACACAACAAGCTGGCCAAGGACACGAAAGGTTATCGGATAAGCAGCATATGGCGAATTTGAACGAGCCGCGAAGGTTAGTTCTTCTTTTGATTTTCTTAATCCATCAACAAGTTGAGAATTAAGAGGGGGCGATGTTTGTACCCTATTAAAATAGTGTACGTGCGAACCGCACAAACTATTTGATATCGGTAAAATACGGTTTATTGTGGAAACCGGTGGGTTTATTGAGGAAACCCACATGGCTTATTATGGAAGCCCAATACGGTTTATTGAGGAAAACAACTCGTGGGTTTATTGAGGAAACCCACAGGGCTTATTGAGGAAGCCCCGGATAGGACTTATCGAGGAAGTTAGGTGGTTTATTAAAGAAACCAACCGTGGGTTTATTCAGGAAACCCACAAGGCTTACTATGGAAGCCCAATACGGTTTATTGTGGAAACCGGTGGGTTTATTGAGGAAACCCTCATGGCTTATTATGGAAGCCCAGTCTAGCTTATTATAGAAGCCCAAAAGACTTATTTTTGGAAGACTTTTTAGATAGACACAAATCTTGTGAAGATAGACAAGGATCTTTCAAGATAGACTCAAATCATGTGAAGATATACAAGAATCTTTCAAGATAGACATGGATTTTCAAGGATAGACACAAATATCAAGGGATAAGTATAAATCCAGGTGGTTATTTTGGATAACTACAAATCTAGGGTTATTATGGAACCAGATTAGGTTTTTTTGCCTATAAATAGAGGCCAAAATCCAACTCAAAGGACATGGAATTCAGGGTTTGCGAACCATACCACAACTATTGTAATCTCATATTAATACAATATTTCTCCCTACGGAAATTCATCCGTGGACGTAGGCATCAATGGCCGAACCACGTTAAATTCTTTGTGTCTATTTATTTTTTGCGTGTTTTTAGCCCTAATTTCACATCAAATCATCATCACAATCATGTTTTGTGCATAGATTTTATTTTGGTTACAAACAATACCTACTCTACTTATGTTGGTTGTACAAAATTTAAACAATTACCTATGTCAAAGAAAACTATTGATGGTTTAGTTGATGGATAATATAAAGAAATGACTGATATTCAACGTGCTTCATTGCCACATTCATTATGTGGTAGAGATATCTTGGGTGCTGCCAAAACTGCCTGGAAAAACTCTTGCCTTTGTCCTCCGGTGACGTTTAATCTTGATTTTTTCTTTTATATGCTAGTGATTGATGCATCTTTATCAGAATGATTACAAATAATTACTCGGTCGGAGTTTGGTAAAATTACTCGATCTGGTTCACATCCCGATATTCTTTGTTTTTGTCACTTTTAAGATAGGTCATCATCCTAATGTTATCACTTTAGAGGTTGTGTATGAGAGACAAAAATTGAAGGGTTCATTAATTAAATGCCCCTATTATAGAGGCTCAACACAAATACCCTCCCCCAAAATAATAATACCTTCCCCTCAAAAACACGGACAAGTAGATTACTATAATGCCCCTAAATAAATATCACAATTTTAACGTTACAAGAGATTTATTTTTGTAGCGGTTTCTTTTATTTGCACGATCTCTTTCTCTCTCTCCTGCTTCTTCTTCTCACTGCTGCTCAAGAACAAAAACAGAATTTGAAAATTGAAAAAACAAAACTGAAAAAAACCAAAAATTGAATCATCACCGTAACTGAAAAGAAACCGTCGATGTATATATAAAACCCAGTTACCGATTTCATTTAATCATCTTTTGTTTTGAAGAAAAATCAAAAAAAAAAAAAAAACAGTGAAGAATGATAGAAAACTAGGGTTTAATGAAGTTGAAGATTCAATCAAAAGATTCAAAAGGTAAATACGAATTTCATCTTCTATTTACTGTTATCATTGAAGATTTTAGTATTGATTTAACTATTTAGGAATTTGATTTTGAAATCAGATTCATCAAAAATCGATGCATGTATAATTATTCTTTATCTTTTATCTGATTCATTGTATATACATCGTTTTGATTCAGAAACGATGAGCATCTTGTGCCGTTAATGACCTAATTTTCATTTTTTTCTGTCGATTTTGATTTTCTTATGTACATTTTGTTTTTCATGCTCGTTGTTCTTTGAATGTGGATGACAAAACATTTAGTTGATGCTTGACCTAATGTTGATGACAGGGGTCATTAGTCACGATTTGATTGATGTTGATGCTAATAGATGGGGTCAACAATTAGAGTTGATACCCTAAAATGCTTTGTTCTATGTATGGTATCAACAATTAGAGTTGATACCCTAAATTCCAATTTCGAGGTTGATGTTGGTTGTGAACTTCAAAGGAATAAGAATAGGAGTCGATGTTTCAGTTTTTGATACTTTAGATGAGGTGAAATAATAGGAGTTGATCACGTAAAATTGTGTGTAGATGTGTTTGTTTTTTATTACTTAGAATAAGAATAAGAATAGGACTTGATGTATATGAGTGATCTTATTACTTAGAAGTCTATTTTTGACCTTTTTTATTGGTGGACATGCCACTCCCTTCTTTGTATAAGTTCTTTCACTATAACTAATAAATAAGCCATGAACTTATTACTTGTTGAATTCTTGAAACTAGAGATATAATGCTAGTTGGTTTAGGTTTTGGTTTTAATACTTATGTTATATAGATCAACACAAAGATATTTGACAACATAAAACAGAATCAACAACATGAGTTGATACCATTTGATGGTATCAACAACAGTAGTTGATCACATAAAAATGGAATCAACAATAGGAGTTGATACCATTTGATGGTATCAACAACATGAGTTATACAAGTAAATTGTTGTCAACAAATTGGAGTTGGTGCAATTAGATAGGATAAACAAACAAATGTTGATCCCTTTTTACTAACTGTTCAACTGTTATTGTTGCGATTATTGAATTAATAAGATGGCTGACTACATTAATGCTGTTTGAAATAGATGAAAGAAATGAGAAAATCACCAAGGCTAAATCCAAAGGGTATAGAAGAAGATGATTCACAACAGATTGATAAAAATGTAGCCCCAAAAAGGAAGAGGGTGAACAAGAAGTTATTACTTGAAGAAAAAAAACTGGTTGAAAAAATAAGAAAGCACAAAAATGAAGAACCAGAAGAAGATTCAGAAGAAGACGAATCGCAACAAGAGAGTCAAAAAGTTAGAGCAACAAAAAGAAAGAGGGAGACCAAGAATAAGAATGAAGAAGAACATGAAGCAACGACAAAGAAGAAGAATAAAAATGAACAAGAACCAGTACGTAAAGGAAAGAAAAAGGTGGTAGTTGAAGAAGAAGATTCAGAGGATGAAGAAGTAGAATCAGAGTCAGAATCAGAAGAAGAAAAAGTAGCCGCAGATGGCGAAACGGAGGAAGAACTAAAAGGTAAAACTAAATGAATTATACATTATTTTTGATTTCAGTTGTATGATGCAATATAATTAAGTTCATTCTATATTAAATATAAAAATAAATGAATGAGTT
Organism: Papaver armeniacum; assembly: GCA_023531295.1. NCBI lineage: Eukaryota > Viridiplantae > Streptophyta > Magnoliopsida > Ranunculales > Papaveraceae > Papaver > Papaver armeniacum. The sequence continues at coordinate 334,639 of JAJJWW010011833.1, forward strand.
ACATGTATGCAGTTAGATCAAGAAAGAACGAAACCAAATTCAAATCATGTCTGATGCCGCTGGTTGATATGTGTAAATTTCTATACAAACTTTTTGAAGTAGGAGATTCCGATAATGGGAAGAAGACAATCAATGGGAAAGCACTAAAGGAATGTCCATTTTGGGACTTCATCAGCCCATTCTACACAGCAGACATGATCGTTATAACAACTGATAAGTGGTTAACGAAAATCTTCATTGCAATACAACTACTTATTGGAGCGTTCGATAAAGAAACAAACAAGTTCAAGTTTGGAAAAAATAAAACTGCTTGTGAGTGCTCACTAGAACCAAGAGATTTTGCAATCATGTTTAAGATAAGAAGGGTCATCGAGAGTGAAGAGTTGAATAAGTTGTTGAATAAAAAGAATGATCCTGTAGTCACTACATGGTTAAAGAACAAGTTCAGACCAGGGGAGGGTGAAGATATCAGTGATAAAATAACGAAAGATGAAATTGAGCGCAAACTAAAAGATGCAGCTAACGATGAGTCTGACCCACAACATTTTGTGAGACTTTTTGCTATGTGGCTGTGCACAGTTGTTTTCTTCACGGATGCTGGTGCAACAGGATTAGCAAAGCAATGGCTTCCTCATATTTTAAACATGGACAAAGTCTCATGGCCAGATCACATAGTAAACTATCTTTTTAAATACATTGGAAAGCAGAAAGGAAAGAAAGGAAGTGTTCCTGGCTGCACAACTCTACTGCCGGTAAAAAAAGAAGTTCATTTAATATAAAGTTTATTTTTGAACATAGTAAAATGCATACTGTATGTCAAAACTAACCTCATTGATTCTCTGTATGCAGTATTGGTTCTGCGAACATACAGAAAAATTCATCGCAAAGAGGTCAAATTTTGAAAGCGCAACTCCAAGATTCCTGAGATGGAGCCAACATGCAATGTGCAAAGAACTGGTAAAAGAATTTGGAGATAAAGTTGATAATGGAATAAACATGACTTGGTTCACTCATAAGGTAAAAATATTCATTTACTCAATTTATATTTCAAATAGATTTCAGTTTTTATCATGTCAAGTTGTCAACAAAAGGAAGTTGATACCGAGTTTAGGAGTCAACAAACAAAATTTGTGTATCAACAAATTGAACTTGGTTCATTTGTATGTATACTGATTAGAGAATAACTGAAATCTACTAGAGAAAAAGATTGATTATGCACATTTATTGTATCTATGTATTTAAATTAGAGTTGGTTCAGATTAGGATTAGGAAAACAAGTGTGATTTTATGTGTGATACTGAGTTGCCATCTGAAATAAATGAATCTTGACTTGCCATAAATGAATATCGAGTTTCCATCGATTTTATGTGTGATTTTATGTAATAAATGAATACTTTGAACAATTGTGATTTTATGGTTGTTGCCATCTAAAATGTATTCTGATTTTGTGTATCAACAATAGAAGTTGATACAATTGTATGGAGTCAACAACCAATGTTTACACAATAACTTAAATGGAAGTTGATCCCAATGAATGGAATCAACAACATATTTTGTGTATCAACAATAGAAGTTGATACAATTGTATGGAGTCAACAACCAATGTTTACACAGTAACTTAAATGTACCACATTTTGTTTGTGTCAACAATGGAAGTTGATACACAACAGATTTTTTTGTATCAATAATAGAAGTTGATACAATTGTATGGAGTCAACAACCAATGTTTACACGGTAACTTAAATGTACCACATTTTGTTTGTGTCAACAATGGAAGTTGACATCATATCTGAAATATACTCGCTTATATATTGCTGCAAAATCATATATCGTTGCAAATCACTCGGGGGATGCGCCCCCTCGTGAAAGATATATTATGGGTAAAAAGTGAGAAAAAAATATTATTGTCAAAAAAAATATTTTGCTAACTATATTTTTATGTTGATTTGCAGGTTCATGAAGATTTTGTTGATCCGGTGACAGATGAAGAGATGTATTTGATTGATCTTTCGACACCAGCACGAGAGTTGGAAGTAAAGAGGCAGCGGAATGAGAATCTGGAAGAACAAAACATGTTTCTTGAGTTTGAAAAGCAGGAAATAACTTATCATAGGAAGGGCCAAGCAAAGGAATTGAACATAATATTCATGAAGAAAATCATTGACAACAATAAGCACAGGATTCAGTTGCAGCCTGGAGAAGAAGAGAAACTTGAGGATATTGCTAATGAAGTGAAGATATGGAATGAAAAGGAGAATCATCTCAAGAGAGCAAGATCAGAGAGTACTCAAGAGGAATTCAGAAGAGCAGCCAATGCTATGCTTGAGACAGAATTAACTCAAGTGGAGAATAAAGGTGAAGAACCATCTGAAAAGGAAAATGAAGCTGACTTGAATGTAGAAGAAGAACAAGAATCAAGTCAACCGGCACTGTCACTTTCAGATGCAGGTGAAACTGATTTGGAAAAAAGCTTTAAGAAGGGTTATCAGAGTGGAATAAAATTCCAGGTACACCCTTTGGTGTCGGATGCTTTGAAGACAAACTGGCAGAAGGGCTTCCATGCAGGAAGAGAAGAAAAAAGAAGACAAGAAGAAGCAGATCTTCAAATAGCTAATGTGATAGCAGAGATTGGTAACTCAGATCAACAGTTAGAAGAGGAGAAAGATCTTCATATCAAGATCGTGGTTGCGAGAGATTGGTAACTCACTCAAATGATAAGAGGAGAATGAAGTAAAAGAAGGAGAAAGGAGTACAAACATGCAGGAAGCGGAGATCGTGGGAGATGTAATTGTTTATTCAACTCCTCCAATTAACATTATACGTCCAGAAACATCGGATTATGTCCCTACATGTACTATTTTAACTCAGTTGAAAAAGTAATAAATTTGAAAGACATATTAGTTACTCTAAAAATTGTATGCAAGTATGTTTAAGTTATACATGAAAGTTGATCCATGAAAGCAATGGATCAACAAATAATGAATGATTGGTTTGTTATAAAGAAGAGAACGAGTGTTAGCATTTACAGATAATGGAATTAACTTTGTACATACAGATAAAACCATGCATAATTTTTTATTTTTTGTAAGTGTCAACAATAGAAGTTGATACAATAATGTGGGGTAAACAATGGAAGTTGATCCCATAGAAGAACCAACAACAATTGTTGATCCCAAAAAACAATGAGTCAACAATGATATGTTGATAATGTTTAATCTAATCAGATTATTTCCCTGCAGGTACTACCCCAAGCTTCGGTGCGATCACTGCCGGAATATTTACTCCTACTCCTCCAGAAAAGATGGAAGATGCTCCGACTCAACAAACGGAATATACTCCTACACAGAAAACAGAAGAGGGTGATTCTGAAACTCCAGATGATGATAATGTGTTGGAAGGGCTTAAAGTGGTATACAAATTAGATGAAATACCTGGGCCAACTGAAGATGAAGGTACCACCCAAGACGGTGATGATTCTGAAGCGACGCAGAGCCAAAGGAATCAGTCTGAGGCTACCGGGAAAGCACGTAGGTATAACACAAGGTCGTCAAGGAATGCGCCTGATAAATTCACACCTGATGATAAAGTGAAGAAGAGGAAGAAAGGAGGAAAGAGAAAGAAGAAAGGGGGAGGTGTTGAAGAAGAACCGGTAATAATCGACCTTGATAATTACATTAATGTGACGCCACCTGAGCCAAAAAAAACTGAAGAAGCCAGAAAATCTCAAACTATGGAAATCCTGTACTGAGGATGAAAAAAATGTCCTTCGTCCATTCTTTGAGAAAGCAACAAAAAGGTATGTAACTCTGTAACAATATGTAATGTCAAGATAAATAATGCTTCAACAGTAATATGTTATGTTATGTCAAGGAGTTAACATAATCTTTGAAAATGCAAGCACTGAGCATGTAGCTTTTATTTCAACAATACAAAGTGGAAGAGATCGTCCATGGAAGGCATATCCAAGCTCTAATGGATGACGAGAACATTAACAAATGAGATTGTTGATTACTACATCAACATCTTTGCAATCCAAGATGCAAGATCCATCTAAGCCGGCATACTATGGGAAGAAACACTTAATTGTCTACAAATGCTTATGTAAGTAACGAAAACTCTTAATCTATCTTTTGAATAACTTGTTACATAAACTTATTTAGTTCTACATTATCGTAGTTGAAACCTTATTTAGGTGAGATGAAACAATTTAGTGTACTAGGGATGCTTCAAGTATACATGATGAATAAATGAATGAATTATTGTTGTTATCTTGTGAAAAACAAACTAAATGCCAAGAAAAATGATGCAAGCAATTAATGAGGGGTGCAGTAGCTAGCAAAGATGCAATGAAAGTGGAAACATGTGGGATTCCAGATATGTTAAGGGAAAATTACCCGGTGGATGACAATGACGCAATATCGTTGATACCGATGTGTCTACAAGACAGAATCGAAACCCTTCCATTGGGTGCTTCTTACGTTGATACGTGGAAGATGGTTGATCTTCAACACCATTTATCACTAAAAGGATACAACAAGCAAGTACAATGTCATGGTACAAACATTGACTCCAGTCCTGAACCAAATGGGTTTGAAAGATGTTGAGACAGTGGACCAAGAATACAATTTTAGAACATTACACGGCACCACAACAACAGTTTGGATGCGCAATGCACATCTGCATGTTCATGAAGTGCTTGGTGAAGCGTGGAGAATGGGAGGATCTAGATGGTAAGAAGATACAATACCATGAGAACATAAACGGAAGAAGAGAACGATGTTAGGTGAATTTGCATGGAAACCAACTTTGAAGAATGTTAGGTGAACTTATTCGAAGAGGCATGGAAACCAACATTAGAAGGTAACCAAGTACAAGAACTTAAGACTCATTAGAAGAGGATGCGTGGTCAACATACAAGATTCAAAATTAACCAGCCTGCATACCCCAAAATCATTCTCACTCTTGATTTTATACCTCCAAACATAAACCTAATTTTACGAACCATTAAATTAGTGCAAACACACTTAGGTGTAGTTTAACATATGCTGGTAAGTAATTTAGTTACTCAAAAGGTGTATAAATATGTAGGTATGCTAATTTAGTCACTGTCAATTTATGTCTGAAAGTCTGTTTATGTTGTGAAACAATTTGGAGAATGTGTTTAGTACTAATTTGTTATGAATTAATATTAATACCAGTTATCAAGTGATTATCAAGTGAATGAATGGTTTTGTTATGAAAGTGAATGAATGTTGTTAGTAAAGATTGCAAGTATGCTCAGCTAATGGAGTTAACTTGTACATATAGATAAAACCATGCAAATTTTTTTCTTTTTACTGAGCATCAACAATGGAAGTTGATCCATTTTTGGGATCAACAATGGAAGTTCATCCCAAAAATCAATGGGTCAAAAAAAAAAAATTGATGAATGTTGGTAGCAAAGATTGCAGCTATGCATAGCTGATGGAGTTGGCTTGTATATATACAGATAAAACCATGCAAATTTTTCTTTTGAGAAGCATCAACAAATGGAAGTTGATGCAAGAAGAGGAATCAACATTGGAAGTTGATGCCATGACATGGATCAACATTAACATGTTGATATTGTTTAGATAGTAAAGCTTGCAGGTATACACAGCTAAAAGTAGTTAACTTGTAACCATGCAATTTTTTTCTTTTCAGAAAGCCTCACTATTGGCATCAACATTGATATGTTGATACAGTTTCAGAAAAAAAAAAGAAACCCGCAAACCGACATAAACCACAAACAACAATAACATTCATAAACAAATAAAAAACAAAATGTATGTCATTAAAAACACAGAAATCCAACAAGAAAAAATAGGGAAAGCATAAAAATAACTAACATCCATGTTGATCATTCAAGAACTAGCATAAAAAGGTAAAAAGGAAGTTCGTAGAAATAGTAAATCATGCACTAAAACTTCGTAACAACATTCTCCTCAAAAAGTTGATCATCCCGGGAATTAGACTCTACGAAACACCGGTGCACGAGGAGCCAAAGGAGCTCTGCGACATCTACGACGGTTGTGGAAGGCAAGTCTCCCACACTGGCCACACTTCCTCTTCTTGCGAACCTTCTCTCGAGAACCCCTGTACCTTGAAGTAGTTGGCCTTCAAGATGACGCTCGACCACCATTGGGAGGCAATACATAACCTTTTTCATTAACTTTAGAGGCCTCTTATGGTCGGGAATAGGATAAATAGGACAAGCATATAGACCTCTATAGTATTCGGTGGTATAATACGGACTGATGTGCTTGTAAGGTTCGTCTGGCCCAATCTACAACATAGCTTTCATTGAATGGGTGCAAGGGAAACTGTGCTTCTACCACCAATTGCAAGTGCAAGTCCTAGCATCCAAATCGACCATGTGCTTTCCAGTAGGAGAAATTATTTCAAAGACTTTATCACTTGATCTTCTAAACTTGTAGAAACGGCAGTCAGTTACCCTCTTGTTGAGCCTAGCTTGCATCCGGGAGTAAGTCCTGGAATTCCACTTACCATACTCCACCAACCTCTTGTAGTTCTGCTCCATTACCTTAGCACGAATACAATCAACAAGCTCAAGTGCTGGAAGCCGCTTATCATGCTTGATAACATTATTAAAACTCTCCGCAATGTTCGATGTATTCTCACCAAACCTTTCTCCTTGAAAAGCATGAGCTACCCAGTTCTCAAATGGAATCTTTACCATCCAATCAATCACTGAATAAAGCTTGAGATTGCTCATACTCTTGGCAGCAGCAAAAAAAAAACTTCTCCTTTGTTAAAGCATTGTAGCACTCTTCAAACAACTTCACAACAGTTTGCCTGCTCTTATCCTTTGGAACCGGAATATTACCTTTCATGTGGTAAAAACAGTAAGAATGGTAAGCCTTTGTGAAGATAATAGGGACATGCTTCAAAAGGCCTGCTCCACGGTCTGATATGATGGTCAGTTGACGATCTTCCCTAATAATACCCTTCAAGTTGGTTAAGAACCATTCCCAACTCTCACAATTTTCGCAAGGTACAATACCAAAAGCAACTGGATAGATCTCTAGAAAATACCAAAAAAAAAAAAAACAAAGATTCAAAAAGTAACACACAAAAACTAAAATCCATGAACAAGTTATTGGGTGAACGTCAAAAATTATGGGATCAACAACAATGTTATGTGATCAACAACAAGAATTATGGGATTAAGAAGTTATGTGATCAACAAGCGCAATTATGGGAAAACATTTGAAATAATGGATCAAACAACAAAATTTATGGGATCAACAACAAGAATTAGTGGGAATTATGGGATTAAGAACAAAAGTTATGTGATGAACAACCGCAAGAATGGAACAACAACAAAAGTTGATACAAAAAAAGGGATCGTTGAATCGCAATTATGGGATCAACAAACAACAGTTATGGTATCAACATTTGAAAATAATGGATCAACAAAAATAACTAGGGGATCAAAACAACAATGATTATATCATGTGATTCAACAAAGTTACTTGATCCATAGAAGCTGAAATCCAGGACATATAAGACTATATCATGTGATTCAACAAGTAAAGTTGAAAAACTTAATACTTAAAAAAAAAAGAGAAAAAAGATTTAAAAACATACCTTGGTTACAGTTTCCCATAAGAAACCATAAGACCTCCCTTAAACTTCCCAAAGGACAAAATTGCAATCAATAAATAACATCGGACGACAAAGAATTATTGAAACCAAAAGAATGGAAGCTTCGAAAGCAACAAAAAAACTCTGAACCGCTTCGTTTCACCATCATACTCAAAGTTGACGACGCTTCCAAGATTATAACGTTCAATTGAGTCTTTATACCAAACAAAGTCCGAATAGGACTTGATGTCATCACCCCAAAGAGACTCTTTAGTGAACTGTAAACCATGGTATGCCCGACTATACGAGAGATCAATACCATACTCCATGATGGAGCAGAGATCTTTAACATCACCGCAGTCTTCTTCTTCTTTGATGCTCGAAATTCATCAATTAAGATATCCTTCGTAAAAGACTTCGTCATCCTGACCTTTGCTAGATCAAGAAGCTAAATCACATGCATGCTCTCCGTTAAACGTCTTGCACTGAAACACACCTTTAGTATTGGCAACGAGAGACGCATGAAACCTCCAGCTACAAGATTCATTTTCCTTGTTAATACACCGGACAAAGGTAACGTTTCTTGTCACTCTTACGTACTTCAAGTTTGTAACCACTATGATATTCATACTTCTTAACACTATCACGACAATGAATTTTACTTTCAAAACCTTCCTACTCCAGTTAATATGTTTGCCCAAGCATCCGACTTCTTGGGACCCTTTTGACCAAAGATGAATCATCCGTCAAATCTTCTACAATAGCCACATCGTTGTTTGAAACACAACTTGATGATGACGAAAAAACAAGAAGAAGAAGGAGGGAGCTTAATCAACACAAATCTTAAGCTGGATGTTAAACTTCAACACATCAATCCCTTTGGAGATGCAGAGTGAATGAAAAACCTCAACTCCAAATTGTGATTAATAACATGTGAAATTCCATCTACGCTGTGTAACCAAAAAGTATGAGGTCTTCAGGGACATAAGGCCAGTGTTGTTTCACCACACTAATCATCTTGCTGACAGTGGTTGACTCCAAACAAAGATGCGATACGGTCAAATTGGATAGAGTGAACTCCGCAACAGACCCATCTTTGGCCCAACAATCATAAGAGATCAACAAAACTAATAAAACATAAAAACAATGTTGACACCATAAAAACAACCAATGTTGATCCAATAAAAACAAATATCAACAACCATAATCAGAAATTTATCCAGGTTATTTGCATCAACAATAAAGTTGATCCAACAAACCCGAATCAACAACCAATGTTGATCCAATAAAACAACTATCAAAAACAACAATCGTAAATTTATCCAGGATATATGCATCAACAATGAAAGTTGATCCAACAAACCTGAATCAATAACAAATGTTGATACAAATAATCAAAATATTGTACAAATTTTTCAGTGTCAACATTGAAAATTCTATGTCAACAACCAATGTTGATCCAATAAAACAACTATCAACAACCAAAAATTCTCCAGGTTATTGCATCAACGACCAATGTTGATCCAATAAAACAGCTATCAAAAAACAACAATCAGAAATTTATCCAGGTTATATGCATCAACAATGAAAGTTGATCCAACAAACCTGAATCAACATCCAATGTTGATATAAATAATCAGAATGTTGTACAATTTTTCAGTGTCAACATTGAAAATTCTATGTCAACAACAAGTATTTTAATACAAATAAACATCATCATATGTGTTACTTTGCATCGCATTAGTATGCAATCCGTGCAAATGTGAAGTTGCAACATGAAAATACCACATACATGCTCCATGTCAAAATTCCTTTGCAAACCATAAGAAAAAGCCTAAACTAACCTAAGATACAAATTCAGACATGTCGACATCATCGCTCGGGGATGCGCCCTCGTGAAAGATATATAAAATGTCCAATGTTAGATATTTAAACCGAAAAGTATATAAACACAAACTTGTAACTTCAAATTGATTACACTAACTTCTAACTACAAAATTATACCAAAATTGATCAACATTATGAAATTCTACTACTAATTCTCAACAAGTATACTCAAACAATCGGTATTATCCAAAAAAATTCTCTACTAAGTGATCCAACAGTATGAAATACTCGAATAATTCAAAACCAATGAGAATAGTTCATTCAAAAACATTGAATTATGAACCGATCTAAAACTCAAAACAATGAGAAATTCAAAAAATCAAAAACCGGAGATTGGAGATTGAAGAATACACATTTAAGATATTGTTGATGGTGGGTTTTCATTTGAGGTTAAAATTGTAAAACAGGAAAAAATTATGCGTGACATCTTGTAAAAGATAAGGCCATTTATAAGTGTTGGATACTCCCTCACTTAATTCACCAAGAATGGAGCATGTAGCAACAATCCCATTTCGCGTGAATACGTGAAATTCCTCCAAAGTTGGAGCATGTGGCAACAATCCCTTCCCTGTGAATTTCATATCAGCCTTGTATTTCAGACTCATTATCGGTGTGGCATGACGACCGTAGTGTTACTCTTACAGAGTAACACAACCTCAAGCACTATAATGAAACCATGTACGAAATACCGTGACGGTGCCGACTTTCGGTGTGTTATACTAGCTCCGATTGAGCCCCTCTCGGTGTGTTATCTGCTAGGCCTGATTGAAAGCATCCGAATCGATCGTATCGGTCCGGATATGAATCCCAATATGATCATCCAACTCCATAAGCATGATTGGATGACCCCGGATCAATTCCATCACCCAAGCGTGTATGGAATACCCACGGCCGACCCATGGTCGGTCATTGCCTGTTTTTGCCAAGAAACCGTTCATACCAAGCATTATGGACGGAAAACCCTAAATTAGGGTTTGCGGCATATTACATGTGTCGCAAAATGGTCTCAACCATCCATCTTCGCGGGTATAGATGGAGGGTGTAGATGTAGACTCAAAGGGCCCCGAGCATGTCAACACGATTACCGTGGGCCGCCTACACACTTGACCAATCGGCTTAAGACCAACCACGCATGGTCGTAACAAATTCGTACGCGCCCAAACAAGGAGTGACGCACGGCTTTGAAAAGCCAAAATTAGGGTTTCAAGCCATCACGCGCGTCCATCTTCTCGGCACGAATGGAGGGTCCAGATTAGATTAGCGGTGTCCGGTCATACCGGCATGACCACCGTGGGCCCATCTACCTCCTCATGTGTTCGGCAAGGCATACCATGCCTCGGCTATCCCAAACCGTCCACCCAAACTTGCGTGGTTACACTTCCCAAATTGCAACCGATCTCGACCACACTCAACTTCACCGGACGATTTGAGTGGCTTAGATCACGCTTTGGGATAGTCGGTAAAGTGTGAACACCAGACCTACCACCTACACGCCGGTATGATCGACCAAGACCGACCAAGATGGATCGTCTTGAAACGCTGTGCCCGAACTAGGGATGTCACCGGTTTCCAACTCCTTTGCGGCAATGGATTTACGCCGAAACCGATCTCAACCACTCAACTTTACTCTAGGTCCAAGCGTGAGGGCCTAGATCGCGCCTTCATGGGACAGTGATGGTATGGACGTGCACACCGGCATGCTTGTCTACACATACCCGTCGGCCTCTCCAAATCCTTTTCCATGCTTGGTTTCGACCAAGGCGGAAGAGTGATGCTTGCGACACTCTTCAAAAACCCTAATATTCATTAACGGTCGCGAGATGAGTGTCTCAAAGATCATCTCATCCGTCCAACTTCACCGACTTGGTTATACAACCACAGTCAGAGTTATTTGTCGAAGTGAGGCGTCATTACCCATCACTTTACCACACCATAATGCGATGCGATAAAATACACACGATACTTCACAAGTATCGACTTCCCGAATAACACAAGTTATTCAATTCAAAGATTACATGCTATCTTTCGTGGATCCACGATCCGCGCATTCCACATCAATCATGTCACAAAGCGGGGGATACATCTTGGGGTATTGGTGCGGCGGTTTACAGCGTACGGCGTGCAGTAACGCGCCATCACAAGAACGTGTCGAAGTCATGGACGGTTAGAGATGAACAGGAGAAGTGGGCAAGACCGGTCGTGTGGCACCGACGCACAACTCCACAACTCCATCACTCCACGCCCTCCACTTCCCACGAGAGACGTGAATAAGGCTCAATGACTTGTATAAATGGGTTCTCCGCCCTATTTCAAACAACAACGCAAGTCCAGGCAGAGACAGAAAACCCAAGTGTTAATACAACGTATTCAAACACCCGAACTTGCTTGCATCAACCACAAGCCTGCTCACAACTACATTCTGTTACAAGTCATAAGCAAGCCAACACCTTCACAATCTCAACACCTTCTTCGCTTCCCTCCCTAAGATCAACCCCATCTCCTTCACTTTGTGACCGAAACAAGTCTGGAACGGCCATTTCTTGGTTTAGGCCGGACTTGCACTGCATTGATCTCTCGAATCTACAAGCACTCACCGCGCAGTGCATTTGTTTAAGGTTTAGATTCATTCCTCGTCCACACCCCAAATTACCAAATTCTGCAGGAATAGTTTTCACCCATAAACAGATATGAATAACGATCTCGAATTCCAATCAATCCAGTAGAATCAAAACACAAAAGAATCGAGTTTCCAAAATTTCGATCTCTGTAACAAAAAATACAAATAAAACTGAAATCAAAAAAACAGATTGAGATACTACAAATCGAACATGAAAATATAAAATAAATCACAACTCATCTTCAATCACGAATCAACATTACCAATTTGTTTTAAAGACGAGAAAATTTTGTTGATTCTGATTGATGAAGAAACGATTTCCGAGATCGATAAAACCACATTTGTTGATGAAGAAAGCGGTTTGAACGATCGATTTCGTTGATTACGATCTTGATGAAAATAGATTGAGTAATAGAAGAAGAATTGATTTGTTGTTGATTTTGAATTTTTTTTTTCTTGTTGAATGACATTTCTCGCCTCTCTCTCGCGTTTTTTTTTTCCGTTGAGAAAACTGTGGTTTGGTTTATGAAACATTAATTATATAGAAAGGGTAATTTTGTAATCTCGCAAAATTCTTAATGGACCCCTGATGGGCTTTGGATGGAGAGGGTATATTTGTTGCTTCATAAGGGTAATTTTGAAGCCCGTCAAAAAAAGAGGGTATTTATATAATTCCCACAAAATTGAAATATAATCTTGGGTTTGTATTGTTGGTTATGAATTAGACATTTCAGTGTAACACCTCCTAGCCATGATACTATTTAGGATTAGAGAATACAGCCTATGCTCCAGTTGGTTGTTTTTTTTGCAATGATTATAATAGTAATACAAAATGACAGATGCCTTTGTAATGTTAGCTATAAATCTGAATCAATAGGAGCATACAATATCACATGAGTATCTAGTGAAGGTAATTGGGTGATCTAATGGTTTATGAAAATTTTGTGCGAGTTTGCCTGAGAATAACAATTGCTTATTGGATTATCATGAAGTTCAGATTTTATTTTCCTGTCAGGTTGGTTTTCTAGTTATTATTCTCAAGCAAATACACTAAGCAATTATTATGGTGTTTAAACTCATAGTGTGTTGGTGAGTATTGACAACGTGGTGATCTTTGAGGCACCAAGTATAGTTAAAACAAAGCAAACATGTTAAGAATTGTGTTTGTGTGTATAGTGTTGCTTGTATTTCATTCTTCTATGTTCTTCTTTAGAAGTGTTAATTCTTTTGAAGAGTTAAAAAAATTGTTGCTATGAGTTATCTAGTGTGTTTGATACATTATCTTGTTTCATATAGCTAGGAATATGTTGTGGATGTTACGTGGATGTATTCGATACATTATAAGTTAGGAATATGTTGGGGACGTGTTCCATTACGTACTCTAGTTTGTTTGTTTGTTGTTATATAGGTGGGAATTATGTGAATCGACCGGCCAGACATTATGATTTTTCCTCTCAACAGTAAGTCAGATAGGATGAATATTAACCGGCACAAAATTTAATCTTGGGTTTGTTGGTTCTTGTAATGGGTACAAATATTATTGTAGAGTCGGAAGCCTACTCTAGAAAGTAGTACATGGTTAGCCACAAGAAGTTATCTCTCTCTCTCTAATCTATTAGTTGAGAGAGGATCCCTATTTATAGACATTTCTTGAAATGAGAATGTCCAACATGTATCCTCTCCTATCTTTCTTATCCTACATCTGTCCCTACAATAGTACAAGTGTACTTTAGATTCTTCTTCATGAACTCACGTGACTTGGACTGCACACGTGCTTGTCAATAAGGAAGGGGCGCTATGTAGCATTTTCTCTTGGATATGGGGAGATTTCCCCAATCTTGGGTGGAATACTCTTTAGCATCTCTTCTTGGATATGGGGAGGCTGACCTTCTACTTTGACATTTTCTAGGTATCTACATTAAGTCCCCTGGCTGTTTGGGCAAGGCGTTAGTCTTCTCAACAGTCTATTGCTTCTCTCAGGCGGCCTGCCCTTGATACTTGCCTCTTGATCTTACAAGTCTCCTAGCTGGGCGTGTCCTAAGCTCATCGCCTAGGCAGGATGTTTCCTTTCTCGGGTTCGCTCGTCTTCAAACACCTGTACTCTCTTTGTAGATTCCCTTGTCTTGACTTGCTCTTTGCAAGTCCCCTTGTCTTGACTTGCTCTTTGCAAGTCCCCTTGTCTCTTACACTCGTTTTATTCTCGGCGTCTTTTGGACTTGCACTCTTCTTGGCGTCATTTGGGTTTGCGCTATTCCTGCAAGTCCCCTAGTGCGGCGTCTCTTTGACTTGCTCTCTTCTCGGCGTCTCCTCGACTTGCTCTCTTATCGGCATCTCTTCGACTTGCTCTCTTCTCGGCGTCTTTTCGACTTGCTCTATTCTCGGCGTCTCTTGGGCTTGCGCTCTTCCTACAAGTCCCCTACGGCGTCTCTTCGACTTGCTCTCTTCTTGGCGTCTCTTCGACTTGCTCTCTTCTTGGCGTCTCTTGGTCTTGCTTAGCTCTTATATTACCGCAGACCACTCGTGCGATTTATCCAGCGGGCGTTCTAGCCAAACTGCTGGAAGCATTCATTGTCATGTAGATCGGTTGACCAGGCGGCCATATATTGTGTTTATAAAATGTTGTGCTTATAGTGGCGTCATGCACTCTGTATTGATAATGTCATTCACTTATTTACTTTAGTGGCGGTTGGTAAATACTTTGTGGCATTCACATTAATTAAGTATCCTGGCTATTTTATAGTGTTTAGCCTTTTGACCAGTCGTGCGTAATCTTGATCTTGCAACGTTTATATTACTTTGGAAATCTTCCCTTGAATGTTTCTTTGGGCTAGTAAGCCCATTGGTATTGGCGGGTGAACTTCTCAAGCTTACGCCAGTGGCGTGTAGACTCCCTTGAATAATCTTCTATGTTACCCCTTTGAATGTTACTTTATACATTTAGTTAGAGTTTATGCTGGACGATGCAGGTGGTTATACACTTGAAGATTGCTATCATACTTACTTACAAGAAGCAGCTGTACAAGCGTGGAATTTTTTACACGCCTTTCATTGATGTAAATATTTTTCCACTGACTTGCGCTTGCATCGCAAGTTCAGTGCAATGGTGAGGAAGCCCATTTTCATTTGACTTGCAGTTTACCGCAAGTCCGGTCCCGATATGGTTGTTGGAGCGCTTTTGCGCCTTTGAAGTTTATGATATCCGTGTTGTCCTTACGACTTATCGTTATTGTTTCTAACATGTATGCTCTTACCCCCAGACGTATTTTCTTATCATCGCAAGCATATTACAATGTCGCTTATGACTATTTTGTTGCTTATATGATATAGTGAAGCCATGTACTAGATATTACTTAGTCCATTCATGTGGCGACATACCATTACTTAATCAGGTAGATAAATCTTCAAAACGGTATGCCTATGTTACAGGCGGCTTCATCATTTGTTTAGAAGCTAGGTAGCCTTGCTCATCTTTGTCAGTTGAAGTGATATCAAATATTCTACTCTCAAAACTTTGGTTATGGCGGACGTGATTTCCTCTTAATCCATAAAGATCGAGTATTAAAGGAGCTTATGGAAGCTATATTAAGGCATTTAGCATGGCGCGCCTTTAGTAAGACAGTTCTTTATTTACTTGCGATGCTGGAGATTAGTCGCCTTGAACGGATGACAAAAGCGGCACGTATCATGTTTGAATACTTTGTAGAAAAGAATAAGCATTGCTTACGGCTTTTAGCGAGGCTTGAACAAGAGCTACAAGAAGCTATTACCAATGTTGCTCCTGCGACACTCCCTTTTATGGAGCAGCGGCTATTGTGTTTTGAACAAGTAGATAGTAGTTATGATTATTATGTGCAAGCATATGTTCTTACTGGTATTCTGGAAAGTGCTATTATTAGTATTCGGTTATTGTAAGCGGCTTTATTGTATGTAAAATTCTCTCATTATTAATATATAAGGATTTTGCTTTTAAAGCGTTTAATGTCAAGTGGCGCTTGCTTGTTGGAGACGCTGTGGCTATGTCTTAGTGGGAACAAAAATATTCTCCCCCTTAGCGGAAATGTGTTTAGGGCGCCTGCGCCATTGGGACGCCAGGACCCTACCTTAGCGGGAGCAAAAGATATTCTCCCTTTTTTTTTCGTTTTGGAATCTTTCATTAGTGGAAACGTTCTTACTCATTCATCATTTATTTATTTATTTTTATTTTTTTTAAGTAGCTCTTAGGTGCTTTGCGTATGGCGTTTGAGCAATTTTTGGTTGAAAATAAGTGTTGGCGGCTCCTTTTGGCGTTTGAGCCTTATTATTATTATTATTATTATTATTATTATTATTGTTTTTTAGGGTGTAAGAGCCGTTTTTGGAGTTGGAGGTTTTTTTATTCATAAGGGCTTAAGAGCCGCTTCTTTCATTCATCTATTTCTTTCTTATCAAGGGCTTAGGAGCCGCTATTTCTTCCTTCCCTTTTATCAAAGGCTTAAGAGCCGCTTTGGAGGGCTTAAGAGACGCTTTTGTAATTGAGAGGTTTCTACCCTCTCTTTATTTCTATCAAAGGCTTGAGAGATGAGAGCTTAAGAGCCACTTCTTCTCTTGGAATAAGCGCCGCTTTGAAGGGCTTTAAGAGCCTCTTCTTCTTCTTTTTTAAGGGTTTAAGGGCCGCATTTTCTCCGTTGGCGTAAGGGCCACTTCTGGAGTTGGAGGGTTTCAAACATCCCCCCCTTTTTTTTTGTCGAAGGCGTAAGGGCCTTTTTTTTCTTTTTTTTTTCAAAGGCCTAAGAGCCCCCTTTTTTTTTATAATCATCATTTTATTTTATTATTATTATTTTATTATTTATTTTTTTGTCGGAGGCATAAGAGCCGCTTTTGAGTGGAGAGGTTTGGGCTTGAGGGCCGCTTCTTTCATTCATCTATTTTTTTCTTATCAAGGGCTTAGGAGCCGCTATTTTTTCCTTCCCTTTTATCAAAGGCTTAAGAGCCGCTTTGGAGGGCTTAAGAGACGCTTTTGTGATTGGGAGGTTTCTACCCTCTCTTTATTTCTATCAAAGGCTTGAGAGATGGGAGCTTAAGAGCCACTTCTTCTCTTGGCATAAGCGCCGCTTTGAAGGGCTTTAAGAGGCTTTTTTATTTTTTTTTTATTTTTTTTTTTAATCAAAGGTGTGAGAGCCGCTTTTAAGGGCTTAAGAGCCGCCTCTTCTCTTGGCGTCAGAGCCGCTTTGAGGAGATTTAAGAATCGCTTCCTCTCTTTTTCATTTTTTATCAAAAGCTTAAGAGGCGCCTTTGGAGTTGGAGGGTTTCTACCCTTTTTCTATCTTTTTTGTCAAAGGTTTAAGAGCCGATTCTTAGAATTTTCTCCCCCTCATCAAGGGTGGGAGGATTTAGGCACTCGAGTCTCAAAGAGTGAGCACAAGAGGATTTAGACACTCGAGTCTCAAAGAGTGAGCATAAGAGGATTTAGACACTCGAGTCTCAAAGAGTGAGCACAAGAGGATTTAGACACTTGCCCTCTTACCGAGGATGGGAGGATTTAGACACTCAAGTCTCAAAGAGTGAGCACAAGAGGATTTAGACACTCGAGTCTCAAAGGGTGAGGACAAGAGGATTTAGGCACTCGAGTCTCAAAGAGTGAGCACAAGAGGATTTAGACACTCGCCCTATTACCGAGGATATGAGGATTTAGACACTCAAGTCTCAAAGAGTGAGCACAAGAGGATTTAGACACTCGAGTCTCAAAGGGTGAGCACAAGAGGATTTAGGCACTCCCCCTCTTATCGAGGACGGGAGGATTTAGACACTCAAGTCTCAAAGGGTGAGCACAAGAGGATTTAGACACTCGAGTCTCAAAGGGTGAGCACAAGAGGATTTAGGCACTCCCCTCTTATCGAGGGCGGGAGGATTTAGACACTCGAGCCTCTTGGTTGTCGAGGGCTAGAAGATTTTTAGACACTCGAGCCTCTTGGTTGTCGAGGGCAAGAAGATTTATTCTTAAATTGCTCGCACCTCTTGTCGAGGGAGACTTATACATATTTGTCGTAAGCGTCCGGATTTCCTTTTCTATCCTTAGCTTCTTAAATTATACATACAAGAACAAATAGTAGTAATGTCGTAAAACTTCTGGACATGTAGGCTAACATTTTTATTAATATGATAGTGAACTCGTGAGGAGTATTGTTGACTTATTAAAGCTATTTGGCAGCTGCCATTAATACACAAGGCGGCTTGACTGTTCTCCCTTGCGGCTATATTAGCTTTGAGTTTATACATATATGCGCATTATAAAAATGAAACGCGTTTTAGCATCGCGACATAATGATGTGTCGAATTAAATCATTTAGCATTTCACCCATTGTACAGCCGGTTGGTGAGAGTAATTTATACGTAAAAGGCATACTTATTAGGAAAGTAAATATTCACTACTGACGTCTCAGGCTTATGTTCTATACTATTTCATTTTCAAAATTTCAAATGGATATTCAATGCTCAGAATATGGTGTGATGGCATGATATTCACTAAAATTAAATGCTTATCAAGAGCAATAAGTGGTCATATTTTAAAAGCGATAAACATGCATCTCAGCGCATGGATAACTTATATACCAACTACTCATAGGATGTATTGGTACAAAGGGATAGCTTAACTATCGCCGCAGAGACTATATCAGCAGTGAGTTTCTATACATGCATGGTATAAAATGGAAACACGTACGAGCATTGCGACATAATGATGTGCTAAATTAAAGACATGCTTGAGCAGAGATGCAGACATTCATTATTGGAGTTACGTGTAAACGCGCTATATTACTTCATTATCAAATAATAATTCTTCATATTACTTCATTATCAAATCATAATTCTTCAAAAGTGGGCGAATGTACCAAACTCTAGTCGCTATGTCAAGGTATGATATTTACTAAGTAAACTGCTACTTCATGATTAGGAAAAGCTTTAAAAGTAATACACCGGCCTATATGGGTAGGTAGCATATACATTTCTTAGTACTTAACTAGACGACCGATATACTGTTCATTGTATAGGTGCCTCGGATTAGCATGTATGAATATGCATTTGATATTATACATGTCATATATTCTAAGTGAAACATGTGGTTATGCTTAAAGTAAGATCGAGCATTGTGAATCTGAAAGACGGAGGAACGAGTAAGTCATTACCGGCCATGGTGTTTTGATTCAGAGCACATATCCATTTCTTCATCACTGGTTGTAGACACCGTCTCATGCTACGGTGTGCCTTGTGTAGTTTCCGCTTCCTGGATCTCTTCAAGCTCTAATTTGATTTGATGCCCTTAGATACTTAAAAATACCAAGGAAGAAATGTGGCTACCCCATATCCGAAGGAGGAATAGAATAACACCTTACTTTGCAGTTACCCATATCCGAGAGAGGGAACGGAATAGTGTTTTGCCTAGGAAGGGAAGCACCACAGTTGCCCTTATCCTGAAAGGGGGGTGTGGATTGAACAAAGCCATCCACCCACAACAATCAAATGCACGTGTAGTGATCAGAAAGGACATATCTTCTAGAAGGATCTAAGGAGTACGGTTGTCTGGTAAGAGAGGTAGTAGTAAGATAAGGAAATAGGAAAGGACACACACCGACATTTCCCTTGAGGAAATAACTATAAATAGGGTCTTTTCCAAGAGAAGGACTCGAGTGCTATCACTGATGGGAAATTGTGTTCTACTTCTAGGGAACTAGTCTCTACTACCTACTTCTCTCAGACCACAGCCATATTCCTTATCGTGTAAATTTTGGCGACCACAAGTGGGAGGCTAGGTCACTAGATTAGCGCATAATTCTTCACATGGACATTCAGAGGTTCACACGCTTGAGCTCAACCACGTGTGTATGGGCCGTTCAACCCCGAAACGGAACAAATGTTGTCCGACATAGAAGCGAACGATCGCGAGAAACAAGTTCTTTTAGCAAGACCGGCGCTATGGATCCACCGCTCGAGGGAAATTAAGAAGGATTGGATGCGCCTCGTATGAATCTGTGGCGACTTCACCAGGACCAAGGATTTCGGACCCCTCGTGGGCGATCACCCGTGACCAGATCCGCTAACCGAGTCTGTGAAGGAACAAGCCTTGGATTTCCTTAAAGATGGGAAGTTTACCAAGATGCTCGAGGAAAAGTATGGTCTTAAGACTCGGGCTAGTGCCTATACCATAACATCGCCTATCCCGCCCGAAAGTCTCAAGGCCTAGACCAATGCCAGCCAAGTACAAGATACAAGTTTAGGGTCATTTGAAGGGGCGGTAATGCGGCCCGAACACATGCATCGATTTACCATGTCGCTTAATGAGTACGCCCAGGATGAGGTTATGTATGAGAGAGTTTAGGAAAACCTGACGGAGATGCTTTTACTTGGTATATCTCCTTGAAACCGAACAAGACATTCGATCGTGGGGAGAAATGCAATGGGTATTCATGTAAAAGTTTTATTCCAAGCCCGTGAAGATTTCATTTCGACTTGGGAAACACCAAACCACGAGGAGAGAGAAGCTCAAACTGTTGCAAAGACGCTTGAAGCGAGTCTCAAATGCCTATGAGAAGTACTGAAGGAGAACTAGTGAACATCTGCATATCGATGCTTGAGCCTAAGTGATGCGTGTCGTAACCACAACAAATTAATCAAGATATTTCCACCTAATTAACAAGTAATATAATGGAAGTCAAGTTCGTTCCTACGAGGAGCAAGAGATCTTAGTTGTAAAAGTTGTCCACCGAAAGGGGTGTAAAAAGCAAAAGAAAAAAAATAAACAAAGCAATTAAAATCAGTTGAAAACAATAAGAGAGACAAGACCAAGGAATCCTTCTTCGTACGAAACAATGAATCAAGTTATGTTCTATTCTACTTGTTATTAGTCACAAATTATCACCAACCGTAAAGCGCCTAGCTCGTGCTAAACCCCTAAATCCCTTGTATCACCGGACACGGAAGTTCTCGACTACCGGATTCTATTTACCAAACCACCTAGTAGTAGCATCACTTAGATGTAATTTAAATAAACGCATTAAGATTCATGAACTTATTAGGTCAATATTAGTAGTTAGACTCTTAGATCAAGGTCTACTTGCTAACGTTGTTTCTACACACAATTGCTCCACTAATCCCTCCGTTAGGTCTCGTGTTCGCTTACTTATGTAAAGAGTCAAGAAACGATTACTTATCTCCTAACTTTCACTAGCTTTAGATCATTAACAAATCAATTTAGCGTGCACTCCAAACAATCTATCAATCAATCATGAATGTCTTTAAGATCACTCCTATTAGTAAAAACAAACGATAATTATAAGAAAAATCAAGATAGAATTTGAAAACAAAAACTCAAAAACATAAATTAAGAACTAGGAATTCATCCTCAATCATTAAAATTAGCTACTCATGTTAAAGAGTTCACAAAGAATAAGAAAAGAAAAGTGTTGTGAAAGAGTGTGTAGAAGTTGTAGAAAACTTCTCTATTTATAGGCTTCAATATTCTCCAAATCTTCTAAGGAGTAGAATCCTTTTCCTTTTGCAATTCAATTTCCAAATCCAAGCTTTCTCAACTCTTCCACCTTCTCTTTCCAAATTTGAGTCGGTCTCCATCATTCCTAGCCCAGTCTTCACACCCATGAGAGAAGTCCATAGAAAAAAGTGGAATTTTTGGCTCTTTAAAACTCTGGATTGTGGTAGGAATTTGGCTCTAAACGTCGTCATAGGACACCTGAAAATTTCTCCGTCAGAGAATATTCGAGAATATTCCGTCGATCCGTTAAGACTAACGGTCAAAGTCAAACCGTCGATCCTCAACTGTTTAGTCAAAGGTCAAGGAGAAGGAGGAGTGGTGAAATCGGTCACCGAGTCAACCTCGGCAGAGCTTGACAGAGTCGGATGTCGTAGCTGAATCGAGTCGCCTATCTCTCGACCGGGTCGAGTTGCCGGGCCATAAGCCATTTGCACCGCTGACTCTTTTGATGCACAATCCTTGTCTTTGAAGACACATGCCTACCCGGCCATGATGGCCCCGCTGCCAATTTGAGCTCCGTCTTCACTTGTTTTTCATTTGCACATTAATTTATCCTCCCGTCTCTTTGTAAAACACCCATTTCGAGTCTTGATAGCGGCTCATATTCTCCATCTCGATTGCACAAACACAACCAACCCTATCTTACTCATGAGACCACCAAAGCCATGGCAATCACCAAACCTTTGCTCTCAATCTCATCCATTCAAGACCACCCGAACATATTTGCAACACTAATTTGAGTCCATCTGCATTGTTAAGTTCACCCATCTAGGACCCATAGCCTCACTCCGCACGATATGAGCTCGAGCTCGGCTCAAGATACTGTTTTCAGTTCAAACCACCAATGCCTACGGCTCATAATCCTTGCTTCCACCAAACTTCTTAGTTTCCACTGTGGTCTTCCTTGTCTCGGACTCACAAATCCATTGTTCTTTCCCCAACTTGATCAGTTCCTCTCGAGCCTTCTCTTAAACCAGGGTTCTTAATCGGTCCGCCGTAGCCTTTTCAAATCTTCACCTTTGGACTGTACATTTGACAAAATTTCCTTGTTGACCAGGATTCGCATTCCTCGTAATATTATTCCAGTCGCTACTTGCAACTTGCCAACCCATTGCGGTCCACAATCTACTTCAGAACTTCTTCACATTCAAAAACAAAACCCATAACTCCCATCAAACCATCGGCCCCAACACCACCTAAGCTCCACCGGTTTAACTTGATTAGCTTGAGCTCTCTTCCATTCTCCATTCCATCATCTCCAACTAACGCCTGTGCTTGATAACAACCACCATCAAGCATAATTTCATCTCGGCTTACTTTACCAATTCAATTTCAATTTCAACCAAAAACCCATGAAAATCTTCAACACCAACCGAACCTCAACTTGCCACGGGAACAACAACTAATTCTCTCGACTTCATCTCAAATTAAGAAATGAATAAACCCTAACCACCAATTCCAAGCAAAACCCCATCTTCAATTCATTCAGATCGATCTACAACGAGCAGACCATGACTAAACCAATTTCTGTCAAGTTCAGAACACAATCTCAAGCATCGGTCTTCTCAATTCACGGCCATCAAGAACAATTTAAGCTTTCTTCTTCCTTCTTAATCTCGACTAATGACAAAACCTAATTCAAACTTGATTCACTTCGACATCTCTCCCGTTCTTGCTCGATACGAATAACAAGACCACAAATTCCAATCACCACCTTCTTCTTTGTTCATCAAGCAATGACACCTCTCAGGATTCTCCTCGATTCTCTTGCAAAACACCTTCCAATTCCTCTATATTTCGACGCCATTTTTCCTCTCGAGTTTATTAGCGGTAATGGCTTTGTTTTACTCGATTTAGGTGATATTATGATTGAGAAGAAACGAATTCTCGATTTTAGGTTGGGTTAAATGGAGCGGATTCGGTTTCTGGTTTGGATCCCAGACATTAGTGGTATGGAGCAGAGTTTAGGGTGGGTTAAATGGGTTTGAGTTTCAACATCCATGGATATAACCCAACCCTTT